>WBNO01001946.1:0-51780 GCA_013400575.1 Peucedramus taeniatus | reverse complement strand
AAAATTAATAAGTCAAAGGGCTCTCTGTATACCAACATCTACTGCACCTTTTCTTAGCATGTTGCTGCCCTTCTGGAGAATGTGACACTTGTTCTATCAGATGAAAAAGAGAATGAAGAAATCACATCCACCTGAAAATTCTGGAGGACTTTAGAGTTATGATTATGCTTAGAATTACCTATCTGATTACTAGCCAAGGAAAGAATTTAACCAAATTCAGTATTGGAATAGGTTCCATACTGCTAAATCTATGAAACCCATTTTCACTGTTAGTTTGTGCACCACCAGTGAAAGTATTGCCATTGCTACTGAAGGAAACCAACATCTCTTAGACAGAATGTGAATTAGACATCTGCAGCTGCCACTTGTCTGTACACAGACTATGGAGAGCAAATGAATAAATTGCTCACAAATATACTTTTATTTTTCTCAGTGTGGCTGCAGTCTGTAATTATTTGGAGATCTTATGTCAGCAGCATTTAGCCTATGACATGCTTGAAAATTGTGTTTAGAGAATTAATATTGCTGTTTGTAGTAGGTCACCTTGGGATATATTTCAGCTCTTCCCTTTCTGGATGATACACTTCATTATATTTAAGTACATTCCTGGAAGAGGCAGACTGAAGTGGAGGCAATTAAGGGAAGCCAGTTAACAAATTAAAAAGTTAAGGGGTCTGGGTATTTCTTTTGAAAAACTATTTTTTTTTTCTGAGCAACTCTAAATATCTCTGGCCAGATCATTTGGATTAGGTTCAGAAGGTTAGCTACAATCCCTGATGGTCAGACTTCCTCTCTTTGCAAGGATATGTGGCTGTGTCACTCAAAGATTTCTGGTTCAGATGATGTGGGGCTCTGCTGGAGGTATCACAAGAATAATATCTCCTTGATGAACATTTGGAAGAGTGTTTCAGTGTAGGTTTGCTTCATTCAGAGAAGGATTTTCTCTCTTGATACATCTTATTCATTGGCAGATATCACTTGCACAGAAGTGACAGAAAACAGGAAGGCCAGGGAGATGTGCAGGAAGAGGGAGAGAATTTCTTAAAACAGGTTCCCTCAAATGTCATTTAGATACTCAAGGACAAGATTCAAATTGTTATCAGCAGCCCATTCAGGTAGTTCTGACTGGGAAGAAGTGTGTAATGTGTAGACAGAGAGAAAGAGAAAAACCCAATGAAGATAGATCAATAATCACCCCAGGGTGAAGATAGAATTTTTGTATTGGGACTGTCAAAGACCTGTTTGATACAGAGTTTTCTATAATTATTCTATAAATCAAAATAATTCAGAAATCTCATTAGTGGAGATATTGAATTGCTGTATGGAATGTGGAATTTGTACATAGAGATAGGTAATGGTGGTAATTGGGACAGCAAGGAACTGGGTCATTCAGAATCACAGAATCATTTAGGTTGGAAAAGACTTCTAAGACCATGGAGCCAAACCATTAACTCATGGCTGCCACGTTCACCATTAAACCATGACCCTAAACATCATGCTTACCTCCAGGGATGCTGATTCCATCACTTCCCTGGGCAGCCTGTTCCAGTGCCTGACCCTCTTTTCAGTGAAGAAATTTGTTCTAATATCATGACTCATTCTACTTGGAGTGCTACCTAGGGAAGAGAGAGGGAGTCAGGGAAGAGAGAGAAAAGAGCCTTCTGACAAATTTAATTGGAAAACCAGAAATCTATTACTTTCACTTTTACCTGAAATGGAATTGTTATAGTATGAAACTGATTTCAGCTTACAATCTAAAAGTCTATTTCTCAAACTTTTCTACAAATAAGATTTCACTCACATGAATACAAATATTTGTGAAGGGATGAACATAGAAGTCAATAAAATATGGCCAACTGTTTCCCTTTCAAAATAATTCCAGCTATTTGTGATTTATTTTTCCTATTATTTTGCCCAGCCTTAAGTTGAACCTAAAGCCTAACTTCCACAGCCTTTAGGAGAAAACACACAGATTTCTCTTCCAGGTAGGCTACAGCAATGTTCTGTAAAAAAGAAAAGGTTTTACCATTTAGTTTGTTGAGCTCCATAATCCCTTACTAGACTCCAAATATTGCACCTTCATTAAAAGACATAACCTTTTAAAAGCCACCTTAATTTTGTCTCTAAATATTCAGGGGGCAGAGTGAACAGAAAGCTTTTGCTTTTTATATTTTTCATGGGACAAATCTCCTATGCCAGGCTTTGGTAGCTCTCACAGTACTCCTTAATGTGAAAATCTGCCACTGGGCACAGCCCTTTAAACCAAAGCTCTTAATGGTGGTGATTAAGTGAGAGAGAAAGGCCACTTCTGCTTTCTCTTTAGTTTTCACAGGATAATGGATACAGAGCAATCTTAGTGAAAAGCAGGGATGCAAAGCATGGTTTGATCCTGAAAGTCATTTCAGTGCTGGAAATGGATGCTTTTTGGAATAATGCCTGGTGAACTGCAACTTTCAGAAAGTCAAGAGACTGTCCTATTAAATCTAAAAGGTTGGTTTGGCTGGTATACAATAGATACTAAACTCAAAGTGCAAGAGTCAGATTTACTTACTTGAGACATTTATCTGCTGGAATGATAGCCCACCTTTCACTCTGCTCTGCTGAACTACCACACTCCTAATCAAATCTTTATGGCCACAGAGGTATATGGGTGACATAAGGCAAGTGTCAAGTGTCAACCCAGGGAACCTAAGGCACATGGCAGAGTTATTATCACTTATTTTTCCCCATTTAGGAACCAAAGGGGCATATAGTGTTTAAACACTTGACAGGAATATTCTTTTCTTTCCAGGATTGACTTTTATGCTGTGTGACCCAATCCCTTCTCTGGGGTGAAGTTTCCTACCCTGTTATCCATGGTGATTTATAGGGAAGAAGGCAGAACGTGATCCAAATTTTACCATAACCCAAAGATATACTTCCATAAAGAGAGGAAAGGAGTTTCTGTGAAATGAGTTACTTATTTTTGAGCATTTGCACAGGACTGAGCCCATTAGCAGAAACCCCATCAAGAATGCTGTTTCATTGCATCCTTATGACTAAGTCTAAAGCACTCCCCTCCCTAACCCTCCTGTTTCTGCAAAAAAGAAAATCTGGCACGAGGGACAAGGCCACATAACAGCTGAGCTGGTGACAGAAAGCTCAGGCTGCACTGGGAGTGCACTCAAAGGTCACATTAAACAGAAATCATTTGACTTGGTTGTCTCCTCTCTTACATTACAAAGTCATGTAATTCCTTCTCCTTGGCTGCCATCTCACAGAGATAACATTTGCAGAGCCATGTGTTGCTTTACTTGTAGTCAGCACAGAATGCTGTCATCTGATTTCACAGATATTGGAGGTGCCACTCGGCCATCTCCATCCTCATTTTCCTCCAGGGTCAGATTGAAAATGAGAATGAAACTGAAAGAGGAAATTAGCCCCTCAGTCACAAGTATGAACATGTGAATGGGATCAGTGCAAAAGGCTTATTTCTGCTCTTCCTTAAAAACAGAAAGAAAAGTAGTGTCAGATTCCTAAAGCTTGTTCTCAATTTTAATGAGGGAATAACACTGAAAAGACTTGTATGTTTCAAGCTGCAATACATCAGGCTGCCAAAAACATTGGAATGCCACATACTCTAATCTTTTTTCACTCACCATCGCACAGTCAGTACAATTATCTTGTTGCAGCAAATTGGGGAAAAAAAGTATTAAGAGTAAATTAGTGTTTAAAAGCTATGAAATCTGCATTGCAGGTTGTCCCATTTCCTAAATAGAGAAATATTATGAAAGCATTAAATAAGGATGTGAATTTTTAAGAAGCCTATTTCTCCTTTGCACAGCGCTGCAAATACTTTCTGGTGCACAGCCATGGCATAATCTGTAACAGTATCAGTGACAAGGAAAAAAATTAAAACTGGATGAGACCTGTAATTTTAGAACCAATACATAACAGCAAAGAAATCTGATGGAAAATGCCATGAATAGTAATTGCCTGTTTGCAAAAGATATGAAGGTCAGGAAAAACACTGGGTGAAATTCAAAAGATGGGAATACATACTGGGAGAAAATAAAAAATTTCAATTCATGCAGATACCTTTCTCAGTTGGTGATAGATTTTCTTTGCATCTTTAAAATGCTAAGTGTACTCTTCACTAAAAGTAATTAATGGTAAATAATTTGAAAAGCCTTTTTTCTTTTCAGGTCCCTGCTGTTTATGACACTTCAAAACTGCCAGGATGAATTCATCTACCTCTACCTGCTCACAGAAGTTCAAGAGCCACATGCAGTGCTTGGATACTCCATCACCAAGATTCCCATTCCACATCAGAGGTACAAATCTAAAGGGACATGGACATACACAGATATAAATGAGTAAAGCCCTATTTGGTTTTGTCATTATTATCAAGAAGAGGAAAGGAAGAAGAAAATATTAGAAAAGGAGGCTGAGATGACATATTTCAAAATTTTCCTAAAATAGTCAAATGTGAAAAAATAAATAAGTTGTCTTTTGTCAATGATGGAACATTATTTTGGAAACCATGAGGTGTGATTGTCTGTCTGAAGTCCTAAACATAATTAAGCTCAGTTTCACAATTTGGCTCTTAGGGAGTGTTGCAATACATAAAGATTAGTACTGTTTAAAATGGTAGTTCACTCATTATATTTAATAACACAAAGGTAATAGAAGAATAGAATAAATTCAGTTGTCCAGAGTTCATCATCTCAGGTAAGTTTTGGATTTTGTTTTCATTTTGCTCCTGAAGGACTTGGCAGTGAGCAATGGATGCTGATCTGCTAATGATGCTCCATGGCTGGAGCCTGATGTAGCTGTGGAGTAGATGAAACCTCTTCTGTGATTAATTATATCAATAAATATAATAATATCAATATACAATAAAGTTAATACCTCAAAACATCTTAGTCTTCACTGTTGCTTTGCTTTAGAGTCTGGTTCTACTTTTAGTCAGTCTAGTAGACTTCCAGAGAATCCACACTAACTGATTCTATTGTAAAAACTCACCTTCTGATAGTGCTTTTTTAGCTGCAAGACAGATGAAGGTTTTAGGATTATCTTTTTATCTTGATTCCACTTGCTGTTTCCCAACTAGAGGGGCAAGTTTATGTGGATAAGTTATGCACAGAGAGGCATTTCTCTCCTGTGGTAATGGAAGCCATAAAAGACTTAAACCCATTTGCTTCTATAATTAAATCATCCATCTCAGGAGAATCAAGGAAAAGCTGCAAATGGAGACTTTTCAAATTAAGAAAAATTAGGCAGTAAATAAATGTTTAAAACCCACCCAGCTTAAATGAGTTTTCCTTTAATAGACTGAATTTCTTGCTCTTAAAAAGAAACAATAACAACAAATCCGACCACCCCAACAAACTGAAAACTGAAGTTACTCCCTTAGTAACGGTTTATTCTGTCTGACTTGGAATATGAAGTTCAGACATTTAAAAACTGATTTGAATGGATTTTTAGAATTATTATTGATTGGTTGTCTTTCACCTTATGAAAGCCCAGAAGCAGATGAATGATAATTAACCATTTTTTCATTAGAGTGGTTGGTGCATAATTCACATAGGTAGAAATTTAGCAAGTGTTTGTTGTTGTTCCTGTCCTTTTGAAGAAGCCTAAAAGGGCTCCTGTTAATTCACTCTGATACTCTCATATACTTGAAAATATATTTTCTATTTAGATAAAACTTCTTTTTTTTTATATATGTGCAATCACACCACCGTGCAGGTTGGGGAAGACCTTTGATTATATTGCTGAACCCTGCCCAAGGGGCTGCTTCCAGCATCAATGTTTAATTGATTTTATAGACACAAACAACGAAGCCCTTGAAGACCAAATTCATACTGAAGTGGCTGAGCCTTTTCTGTTCATCCCTCTAACTCCAGCATTCAATTCCAGCTAAGAAAGATCACATTCTTCAAGAAGTATTTTTTACCCACACTTTTTTTTTTTGGTGATTAGCCATAGAATTCAGTAAAGTGCCTGATGTACCACATTAAGAAGGATGCTAAGCGGTTTACAAATCTCAGTAATTAATGACTATTTTTATCACAGAGAATATAGGCGACTTTCTTATATCTATCTGAAACTCAATATAAGCCTCTATAAGCCTCCAGGCTGCATAATTGGTGCAATAGAGCTGAAAATGAGATGGAGGATATAATACAGCTCAAGTAATCCTGCCTTCAGCTGAAATGGAACAGTGGAGGCTCTGAGCATCCAGAATGTTGTTTCCACTAAGATTTAAAGCCAGCCAGCTGTCGGCTGCTGCAGTGAAAATTGTAGTGTTATTTACTTTCTTTAGTATACTCCAAATACTTAAAGAGACACAACCATATTTACGGGCATTTTTTTTATCCTTAACAACTTAAGCAATGTATGCGATCACATTTTTTCTTGTTAGGGGCCAAATGGGTCCATATCCTTCATAAAAGTTTCAATTCAAGCACTCTGGAAATTACCTCAGGTCACAACATCCTGGAAACGATGCAATTGGTTTTACCTTCTCTATGCAGGAGCTGTGAGAAATAAAATCTTTTTAAAATCATAATGGGTTTATAAAGGGCTCTGAGAACAGGAGGGAACATTGAAAAGGTTTATACAGTGGTGACATTTTAAGATTGAAAGAGAGTGCTTGTTATACAGAGACTTGATGAAATCTGTCAGGTTGGGATTTACTGTTTAGCACATTTACCTCAGATCTAAAACCACAAAAAAGTTTTTAAAAAGTAAAATAAAAACCACATCAATCTCACCTTTTCTTTTCTTTTCTTTATAGTTTGCATTGTAGAGAATATTTGAACGAACCAATGGAAATAATGACAAAATCTTTAGTATACTTAATTTTAATTTTTTATGTAATTTATTAGTAAATGATAAACACAGTATATTGTGTCTCATTTTTTTGTGAGAGTGCTGGGAAAATTCCCCAGTGTTCTGGCTGAAATACAGTCAGTCAGCTTAGGGTTTGGGTTTTTTGTTTTTTTTTTCTCTCTAGGGAAATCTTGGTTACTTTAAAGTTATAACAGTCTATAACCTATGGTTTGGGGTAAGGATTATCTCTGCTTTTAATTGTGTGCAAGGAGCCTAGCAGAGTAGAGTCCAGGGGCAATGCTGTAAAACAATCATTAAATATCATTAAGCCTGTGGCAAGGGAGAAGGAATCAGTATAATCATTGTACATCTTTCCCTCCAGATTCACCCTCAGCCTAGGGTCTAGCTCTTGGTCTGCTGGAAATGACATCTTTGGATTACACCAGAAAAATCCCATTAATGTTTCTGCCATTTCCACAGTCCTGCTGTGTTTGTCCTTGTGTCAGATTCATCTCCCTGTTCTGCTTCATCATCTGCATGGCTGAAACGAGAACACCGACTTCTGTCTCAGGGACACGTCGTGGACTTTGACACTGCTGGACTGAAAAGGATGTGGAGCCAGAGAACATTGTCATTACTGTTTAATAGTGGTGAACGATACTCAGGAGCTCCTTGAGCCTCACAAGTCCTGCTCAGAACATGCAGCCACCTCAGAAGGGAAGGAAGTCTCTGTTTCATCCAAATGTCCTGTGTAAACAGAGTCCTGTGTAAATAACCTGTCCTGTTGGAGCTGCTCTCGTGCTGCAAACCATCCTCCATGATCACTGACCCCACTGAACCTCTGTCCCTGGATAAACACTGTGGGACTGTGACCAGAGACTGCAGGGAGGAGAAGCTTGAAGGGCTGGTGGTACCTGCTCAGTCCCTGTCACCTCCCTGCAAGGGAATGCACACATCCATCAGTGCTCTTAACCCAAGCATGGATGGGGTAGCAAAAACCAACTTACCCCAGAGACCCTGAAATTCTGTATTCTGTGACTTTGGCCTAGGCAAAACATTACTAATCTCATTAAGATATAAGTACTTAGTTTTAAAAGTGCAAAGATGAGGCATCCTGACTTTTATGGATGGACAGAAGGCATCTAAATGTCCTTGCTCTCACGACACAGGTTGGACCTCAGAAGGAAATCTATATTCATCTCTTCTGAGTACTGCATCTTTTATATATTATTTTGCCTTTATGGATTATGCTGCCAAAGAGTTGCTAGGTATTGTGCTGAGGCATTGCTAAAAACTGGTTTATCATATTTACATTAAGGTGGTGTAATCAAATATACTTTGATATTCACTGTAGAGAAATGTTTCTCCTTTTTTTGTTAAATTTTTAAAGTTTTAACAGCATCAGATTATAATTGTTTTTTTCCTAGCCAGGGTGAACTAGGAGAGAGGGGAAAATACATTAAATTAGAGACATGAACCTCACATTATTTTCTTGGGTTCACAAATCCTGTTTCACCATCGGAGCATTCACTCCAGGAATTTAAGACCACTTTTTGTGAGAGGCAACTCCACTATTAAAAGACAGGCTTATGAGCCACAGAACATTTTGATGATGTTTCTGGAGTTATACATGACTAAGGCAACAGTGGTTTGATTGAACAGAAAGCAATATTGCCACAGAAAACCTTCAATTAAAAAAAAAGAAGTGAGGAAGCAGGACTGAACATTCACTCTCTAATAGAAAAAGTAATAGAGCTGTCCTTATAAGGACCATGTTCTCTATTCATGTCTTGAAATAACTAATCAAAATTTTGATTTTACTATTCAGATCTCCTCTATTTTGTTCTGTAGTCTTCACATGTTTCAAATTTGCATATTCAAATACACTCCTTATCTTTCTACTATCATCTCTTTCTCTGGACTTCTCATCAACGTTATCTTCTTGGTATCACACAATTCACTTTTCTATTTCCTTCTCAATATTCTCCCTCTAATTCCTCACCATATTGACATATTTTCAGGAACAGTTTCTCATATTGTCAGAAGTTGAATCCAGTGTATACATTAGAATTAAGTTCTGAAAAGCAATCTACAGGGGAAAGAGACACAAAAACCTTGACCTGTCACACTCTCCCTCCCCTGCAACACACCCCAAGAGGACAATATTGTTGTCTGGATATGTACACACACAGCTACTGCTTTTTGCTGTGTCCTACACCTTTAATTGGAGTTCTGGATGGCACACAGAGGGATTGCCCAAAGTTTAATAGACTTCTGTTGCAGGAAAAAAGTCTGTTAACAACACATCTTAAAGTTTACTTTCTAGAATTTAGCCTGGCAGACAAATGCAGAATAGTTCCTAAGCCTCAGTAATTCAGAATCACATACTATGTCATCCATTCCTTAATGTTAGAGGAACATTAACGTTGGAAATTGTGGTGCCTGCCTGTAAGATAACATGTACCTGCAAATTTTGAAGCAGACTGCATTTGCCACATCAGAGTAGAGCTCGGGAGAAGACAAAAATAGTTATCTGCAATTGGGAAATAATTATGGGAGGCTAGTTATGATATGTTATATAATATATCAATAAAGCCATAGAATTGTCATCTTTTGAGCCTGTGGGTGCATTAGATGCCATAGAAACTGTACAAGAGTGGAAGCCCAGGCAAAGTGTGAATAATCTGGCCAGGTAGGTGTGAGAAGCTGACTAAAGAGGCTCAAAATGTGGGAGGATAATTGAAACAATGAATTTGTTTCCCTGCAAGATTATCAGGCCCAGTTTGGTGCATTCAGTCTCCTGGGATCCCATAAATTTCCTCTGTCATGCTGGAGGACAAGGAGCTCTCACAGAAGCCTAGGAGGAGAACTTACCTCTCATCAGCTTGACCTTGATATGTCCACAGCAGAACAGCTGATCTGTGGGAATGGCAGCCTGGCCACTGCTGCTGCCCTGGGCACTGCTCTGTGGCAGCAAAGGCAGGGGTCTGGCAGCTCTGCTGTCCCTGCCCTGGGAGCCAGTGGTGCCACAGTGGCAGGGACAGCACAGAACCTGGCAGGGAGGTAATGAGCACTGCTCATTGGGAAGTAGGGAACCTTTGCTTCAGTGAGACTGCAGCCTCACAGCCAAGGGATGGAAGAATGGAAGGATGCTGAGATGTTTTTGCTGTCTCCCATGTCAGTTACCTATTTTTACAAGCCTAGCACCACATTTATGTGAATATATATAAATAAAGGGGTGTGGGTGTATCTCCACAGGAGAGTGATGTGAGCATTGCCAGAGATGGAAGAGCTGGGGCCAGCTCTGCATAGTGCAGGAAAAGCCCTTTAAACTCAGGTCCTGCTGTTAAGGAAGCTTCCCAGTGTGACCATTCACCAGACTCTCCAGCAGCCACACTCCAGTGTCACAGACTGTCACTGCTGGGACTGTCACCCCTTCACTGGGGTGGCTCCAGTGACCTGACAGGTCCCTGCCTGACTCCCTGCACACCCACTCACAGTCAGACCAGGTTTCCTCTCTGGCTCCATCCCAGGATTTCCATAGTAGAGTCTCAGATGTTTTATTCCACAAAGTCATTTATCCACAGTGCAGTAACACACAAACTGCCTGAGCTGGTGTCTCCAAGGAGGGACCCTGAACAAAGGAGCCCCTGGGCTCTCATCCCCTCACAGTCCAAGTGCACCAAAGTTTCACTGTTCCTCTTGAGCCATCAGTTCCTGCCGTGTCTCTCAGTGTCCCTCACTTGGCTGTGCCACAGGTCCCTGTGCCCTTTGCTGTGCAAAAGGTGGCAGTTCACAGCCTCTTATCTCAGGTTCTCACCCAGAGCTCCACCTGCAGCTCCATCTGCAGCTGCACCCCGAGCTCCCTGCACTGAATGTGCTCCTCAACACTGCCATTGTCACTGTGGGGTGACACACAAACAACATGGAGCAGTTCTGTTCAAAGCAAACTAAAAAACTCTTTATTAAAACATCTGACTCCATATATATATCTTTCTGAAATGCCAGTGTCATTGGAGGGTTACAGTGCTACCTCCTCAGTGCCACTGGGCAATAGTCCACCAGGTTGTTCGTCCCCCATAAAGGAATGAAAAACAATAAGTTATTTACATAAAGTTTGTGGGAAAGTTCTGTGTAAAAATGCAAACATCAGAAGGCTTGGTAAAACTTGAGAAAATCAGAGCAACACTGTCATCACATTGCCATAGCAATACCACCCCTGGGCCACCCCTACAGCCCAGCACATTGCTCTGGAAGGGTATCCCAGACATCTAGGCTGAGCTCTGAGCCTGCTCAGTGCATCACACAGCAGCAGGGCCCTGCACTTACCCACAGAAATGCAGGCATCGAGCTGCTATTTTGATTTTTTGTGGTTTTGCTCAAGAAGAGCATTCCTGTGCAGTCTGAACTGGACATGGTCACAATTACTTTGGAATCTGGGCTTTTGGACAGAGGGAGACAGAGCTCTGATCAGGGGGAGGGATGAATTGGGAAGCAGGCAGTGAGTGATCCTCTCATGGAGGAAGAGCGCTGAGCTCTCGTCTCCTCTCCCAGCAGGTGCTGTGAGGAATCTGGTCACACTCAGCATGGCTGGTGAGCAGCAGGCCTAGGTACTGTCTGCACACTGACAGAAAAAAGCAAACTGCAAAAGTAAACAACCACTATTTATTTGTGTAATTAAAGGAGACTAAAACATGATAGAAATATCTAATCACCACAAGAAATCCCGTAACCAATTTCCAACATGATTAAACTTGCATTGTTGCAAAATAAAGCAATCTAATCAACAGCCTGTGTTCTAATTACGTCTACCTGATCTCAAAATATTTCTGAGCTTGTTTATATCCCCAAGCCCTTTTATCTTGACGTACTGTAAAATCATTTCTAAAATGAATCAGGTAATGTGTTTTGCTTTCCGCGGCAGGTACGGCAATGTGAGCACAGGGAGGTTCAGAGACCACTGCCACAAAGTGATGATTGAAAATCTCAGGCAAGGGAGGGGAGCAATGGAGAGGGAAAAGAGAGTGCTCAAGGGGAAGAAACAAGCCTGCTCCTGGAAAAGGAAGGAAAACACACAGTATACAAATGAGGATATAACAGAGTAAAAGGGGGAGAAGAAACTGTACAGTGCAGAAAAAGAAGGTAGAGCAGAGAGATGAAGGCAGGGCAATCAGAGGCACCTAGAAGTAGGGTGGAGAATATTCAAGACTCCCTTAAATTACCAGTAATCAAGTTTTAAAAATTCACATTTCAATCTCCTTCTCACATTGTACTGTTTTATTCATTTAAGCATTTCCTCAAACCTGATCTCTGCTCTCATAGCCAGAGTTCAAACAGTTAATGATGGTTGGTCAAGGAGGAGATGGGTGGATGAGAGGTGATATATGCACATAGCTGAATAGTTAATATTCTAAGTTACCTCCAAAAGACAGGGAAAGACAGGGACTTTGGAGAGTGGAAAAACTGTCTTCCTGCTTTGCCATACAGCAAAGTGAATTACAAAGTTTACATCATAATATTGGCTTCTGGATGTTACAGCAACAGGGAATTAACAAGCATGGTGTGGCTGTGGGAAAGGCAACATGCTTCAAACTGGAAATACTAGAAATTGGACCCTTAATACTTTTACCAGCAACCTAAGCACACAAATGATGAAGAGGGAAAAAGAAAAGCAGACTTTCAAGGTTTTATTTTCTATTATAAATTCTCACATAACCCAAGCTACTTTAAAAACTACTTTCCCCACACACATACATATTTTGCTTCCAGTCTTACAATTCAAATCAAGTTTGCCTCCTGGAGTGCTGAAAATCAAAAGGACCTGTAGCACACAGGCAGAGTCCCAATTAGAAAGACTCCAGACAAAATGCTGCACAGTGCTGCCCCTCATCTCTCAGACAACAGGAACTTACCCCAGGTAAGAAATGGTAAGTTACTTTCAATCAGTGTGACAACAGCAAGACTATTTGGGCAGGGGAAAAGACAGAAGAGATAACTTTCAACTGAAAAATGAGCAATATTCAGCACTTATAGTGGAGGCAAACATTACCACATTTTTTTTAACATTCATGAAGATTTCAGATCTTTGCTGTGAAACCCTTGCTCCCCTGTTTTCTTGTTTCTTTATGCAACCAGAAGGTTATAATAATTCAGAAGAATAATGCAGAAGATATAATAATTCCTTGTTTAACATCCATGGAATAAATTTCACTGCATGAAAGCTTTTTACTCCTCATCTATTTCATTTTAGATCTCTGAGATTTAATGCTTTTTCCATTGTTAGTCACTATTAATGACAAAAACTCTCTTTTATTGAGATCAGTATCTGAGAGGGTGGTCTGTCCTCACTGAAAAACACCAGGGTTCTAAAATTTTGGCAGGCTTCCTCTGAAGCACATTTAGGGGCCCTTCAGTGCAAATAGGTATTCAAAGAGGCAGCAGCTGGAAAACTAAAGGGAGGAAAAAATGTTATTTTGACAATGACCTCCATTCCTAAAAAAAAAAAAAAAAAAAGAGGAAGAAATAGAAACCAAACAACAGCTCTATGAGCTGTTACCAGGAAATGTCATGGATGCAGCCTCAGAGCTAGAAGAGAGGAAAATCTTGGCTCAGATTTTCACATTTATTTTACCTGTACAAGACAGGGCCATGCAGGAAGGTTAAACCAACTTTTTGTATGGACTGTTTTGGTTTGTTTAGGACCTACTGTGACACATAAATGTCTACAGGAGATTTTTCCCAAGGTCTAAAGGGCTTTGGGTGCCTGATCCAAGGGCAAAGCCAGGAAGGGCTTGGAGAAAAAATTGTTTTGGGAGAATGTCAGCAGATCAGACTAAGATATTCTCCTCAACAAATAGGAGGCAGAAAGAAAATTTGAGCAAAACAAGAAATGTGACCAAAAAAAAANAAAAAAAAAAAAAAAAAAGCCTGGGTTAAAAAATAAAAAAGCCACAGGTTTTGAAGAAGGCTAGCAATTCCCAGGAGTCCTTACAAAACCTGCAGCACAGGTTTGGTTTTTTTCAAGTATACCAGTGGTTATATCAAAATACAGAGACATTCAGATCACCTTTGTACTAGGGCAGGCCTGATTATAGGCAAAAACCTAATGTTGGCTGCACAGAGCTCAGCATCTAATAATTTATCTTTTTTTTCCTCACCTCTCCTCCTCTGGCTGCAGTGTTTATATTACTTGAAGTGCTGAAATCTCATTTGTTTGTGAATATCCACTCTAAAAAGGTCTCTGAGCTTCTGGGGCTTTGCTGTTTCTCCTAACACAGAGAGACAGAGAAACAGGACAATTGCAAACTTCCAATTATGCAAAAAGTTGGTGTGGTTGCTGATGATTTATATGTTGTTTGATCTTTTATAGGTCATCTTAAAAGTTAACATTTAAATTATTTGAGAAATTCTGACTCTTAAATTGGCTGTTTCAATAACGTTATTGCTGCTGACTCCCTCGAGTGCTTGTGCTCTTAGTTTCCTGATTTTAATTATTAATCCACCACCACATGTTGTGTTTCACTGTAGCAGCAGAAAGGTTAATATTCATAACCAGTTTTTAGGTTATTTTTAAAGGTAGGTGAGGAACAGTGCAGGGGAAGATGGAGGAGGGAATCGAGCTTTAATTACTTGTTAATATTCCTATCTAGGTTGTGAGCTGATAGCAGCTCTGCTCCTTCCCAGGCTCTTTATGTGCACATCCACAAGCACAATTCCACCCAAGGCTGAACATCACTCCCTGTCTCTCTGAAATTACCTCTGTGCCAGCTGCTTTCAGGAGCCTCTGACCAGCAGCTTTTGCAATACTGATCTGCTGAAGTAATAATTGAAGGGAAATATTAAAGAATCATCCATAAAAAAAAAGAAAGCCTGTACACACATGGAATCTCATCTAATCTTATGCTGCATTAAAATACAAACAAAACAGACTGGCTTCTTTCTCTGGTTGGGAAGAACCAAATCCAATTTCCATGCTGAGAAAGCACAGAGCCTGCTGGAGACCTGAGCTTCTCTCTGCCTTATTCTTTACTGTCTCAGACTGATTTTTCTCCTGAGAAAAATCTGGACTTAAATAACCAGCACAATTTATTCCCTTCTGCCTGAGTCTCCAGAAAGTGGAAAAGCTTTTTCTGTTTTTTTGGGTTTTTTTTCTCCCCTCTACAAAGACACACTGAGAAATCTCCCTTTATATCAGTAAGGATTTCCATCACAGACTCGACTGTACATTTATTATCAGAATGTAATATTTGGTCCTTTCTCCATAATGGGTGCACTCAACAACATCATTTATAGTGAAGCCAAAGTGAGAAAGAACAGAGGAAATGAAGAAAATCCTTTCATGGGCAATCTTCACTCCATTTTTTTCCTCAGGAAAAGGTAAAAGCAGTTCACAATTAGGCACATCTAAAACTTAAATCAAAGCTCAGATTTGCCCAAGATAGATCTCTCTACATGTCCCTGCATAACCTCACTGTATTCACATGGGGAGATTCCTGCTGGGACTACTTGCTTTCATTTTACCCTAAAAATAAAGTTGAAAGTGGACAAAATTGGTACCTTCCTGTCTTTTAAACATAAAAGGAAATTGACACACACACACTTTTGTGCAATTTTAAGTTCTCAGCCCATTCAAAACAAGACCAGAAGCCACTTGCTTCCCTTTCCCAGTCTCTCTCCTCCTTTTGCCCTCCAGAATGAACCACCAGGAGCTACAGGGTATAAAGTCCAGCCTTGCTCAGAATATTAACATGAAAAAACTGCAATCTGAAAGGTAACCCAGCAGGTATTTATGGAAGACAGAGTAGGAAACATACTACAGTATTAATCTTCCCCATCTTACCAAGAGGTTCAGGATCATCTTTTTAATAAGAAAGCCCTGGATCACCAACATTACTCAATTGAAATTCAAAAATTAATGTTTGCTTGACACTCCTGCTGTATCTACTCATGCAAAATGCATTCCAAAGCCCATTTGCCCAGGTTTTAAGGGAGTGATGTGACTACAGCCCTGTCACATAAATAAAATGCCAATTGCCATCCTGACAAGAAACCCACATATTTAACTGATGAACAATTGATGGAAATAAATAAAAAAAAAAGGACGTGAATGTGCTTTTTGTTACTCTGTAGGATTGTTACAGAATTCCTTTCTACTGAATGAACCTCATGGACACTATTATTGCCACTCTATTTTTTTTCTTTTTTTCTTTTCAAGCAAAATTTCTTTGCTTTCAGAATTATAAAGCTTTGTTTCATTGCATGTTAAGACACAGGCAGCAGTAGAAAGAAAAAATATTCCTCATGCTTTCAACAATTTCACTCACCTATATTCACAAAAGGATATTTACCTATTATTCTCCACTGTAAGGATGATGCAAATATTTATTATGCAGTACCATTTGAAAAGTGTTTTTTATGTTCTACATCAAAAAGATGAAGTGAATGAAAACTGAAAGTCTTGCTGCATACACAGGAGATAAAAACTCTAACCTGTAAACTGCACTCTGTTTTAAATTGCTTTTTCAAATCAGAAAAATGATGAAACTAACCTCAGCTTATTCTCTGTCAGCAGTCAAAACATGCATGCTTGCCCATGGCTTCATGCAGAAAGCTGAATTTTGACTAAGATTACATAAAGCTAAGACAAAATACCTACAGAGAGGCTACAGTGATGCTTCTCTGAAAACATTAAAATGTTCTTTCTGCACTGTCACAGCCCTCTAGATGGCATTCTTTAGCAAACTTTGGTGATTGCACACATTTTGGCCTCAGTGCAGTTTACAGTGTTTTCACTAATGTTTTTAAATTAATCTACTGTAATGACTGTCAGTTTAATGAGTTATTAAAAGATATTCATGCTTTTGTAGTGCAAAGTGTAACAAAAATAGAATAAATAACATTTCGTTCATTGCGAAAGTTCCTAGAGTAAAATATATTTTTCTGTCTGAAGTGCATTGCAGGCTTTACAGAAAAGAAAAGCAACAGTATTTGCAAGCAATTAAATATTTTCTGGAACAGGACACATGCCTGCAAAGATTATAGTAACCCATCTTCCTCCTGAAGTAAGGGCTTTATAAATGAGAGCTTCACTAAGTTTGAATAAGTTTCTCTGGTAGGGAATCTCTGAATGGTTTTACAAGCAGAACAACTTGTAAACAAAAGGAAAACCTGCTGCTAGGACCCCTGCTTAGCCTTACATCAGAATGCTGCATTAATTTGCAGTAGACCCACAAATGTCAGTCTCATTAGATGAGCAAACACGAATTCCTGTCTAACTCAGGCTCTCTGTTACTGCTCCATGGAGCCCAATAACTTTGCAGAAGCAGATCCCAGCAGTGAGGCAATGTGTCTGGAAAAGGGCAAGTCAGAGAGATTCTACTGCCACTGCCATCAAATAAGGTGGCAATCTCCAGCATCAATACTCACACACTCATGGACTGGGACTCTTCCATGCCAATTCAGTACTGGATCCAAACAAAGAGATTTATGAATTCCTGACCCACACAGAGCTACCTGATAATAATCTGAGGCATGTTTCCAACCCTACATACTTTGCTAAAGAATTTAGATGTCTGAAGAAGACTTGAAAACCTAACCCCTACACCCAAACCATTAGTTAGCTTCAAAAAGTACATAGGTGTTTAATTTAGTTTTCAAACTCCCCAAATTAAGCCATGTATTCCCTCTTGTCTGTATTCTACCAGATGGATGCTACCTCATGCCTTATGCAGAATACCACAGGAAAAAAGAAATGAACAAATGCTGTATAAAAGAAGAACAAGCCAAAAATACCCCGGGGTTATTTCAAACTCCAGCAGTTTTTTGCAGGTGTTCTGGGCTTCAACAGCACAGTGAGACTTTTTCATTCATGTTCTGCCTGCTTCCTGGAAAACAACACTGATGTGAATATCCAAGCTAAAGAAAGCAAACCCCAATGTATATTTCAAAGGGAGAACTGGCTTTATATCCTATGGATTATTGTATAGCTGTGCTCACAAACTGTGCCTAGGCATCTGAGGCATGTTGAACTATTCAAGCATAAACAGAGCCAAGAATATTTATAGTTCTATTCTGTCATAGTGGATGTTGCAATTGGACAAATAATAGGGCCCAAGGTGACATACTATAATATTAATAGAGGGGCAGAGTGAGAAATTACCAAACTGAAGTGCTTAGAAATCTACAACCTCCAGCAAGAACACCCAATGTCATAAGAAAGTCATTCCAGACTAAGAACACATGGATTCAGGTTCCTTTTAATCATTTTGTCTAGTTGTGTACTCTGTTTTATGATGGTTTAATTGTAGCTGTACTTCAAATGTGGTGCACTGATGGGGGACAGCAGGGGAGCATTAGGCGTAAAATTTAACTGCAAAGCTCAATGCAATCCTAATTATGGTGCTGCTATGACACCTCCATAATTACTCATTCTTATCCACTGGCTCTACTGAAATAATTCACAAGACAGAAAAGCAAGCTGAGAATGCCAGCATTGTCACTGCAGTCCAACACTACACAGGACTGAAACACAGTGAGGCTTGGCTTTTCGACACCCACATCCCTCCACAAAATTTACAGAAGCCCTATTTTAAGCTCTGAGTTCCTATATAATTCAAAGATCATCTAAACTAGCTAGAAGGAAATGTGGAAGAGAGAAGTGCTTAAAATTTCATCTTTCTCAGGCATCTCTGTGTGATCTGTGTTAGCTGTTTTTATTCAGTCAGGATCCACAGCCCTGCAGGACTTGGGAACCTTTTTAACATAGGCAGGCAACTTACACTTTCCTTTAAAAAAACACCAGAAATAGAAGTGGAAGTTGTGCTGCTATTTTTCCTTTCATAACAACCTAGGAGCAGAGCATTTCATTCATGGACAAAATAAATAAGCATCACCATGCCTTTGTCCCTCTCTAGACCAGGAATGCAGTGACAGGGCTGGCATTCTCAGCTTGCTTCTTGTCTTGTGAAACACTCAGCAGAGCTGGTGGATAGGGAAGAGTGATGATAAATGTGTCATAGCAGTGCAGTAATTAGGATTGCACTGGGTTTTGCACTTGATACAGGAAGCATGGATCAATCTTCAGTCCTCTCTTTGCCTGGGGAGTGCCCTTATCACGGGGTTGAGGAGACAATCCTTCACTTTTTTTTCAGAGGCTGGCCAATCTAGCCTCCAGCTTCACAATTAGGAGACTTTCATGGGAAAGGACAAGCAAGGGTCTGCCTTCCTCAGGTAGAGAATCAATTAAGACTTCGACCTTCACATCATAATACAGGGATATGTATCAGGTCTGGGGAACCTTCTCAGAGCTTACTCTTCCTCCAGATACCTTTGTCATGTGATGGAAGCTAAATCAAGCCTGGAGAAATAAACACTTGCTCATGAAGATAGAAATCTTGGCTACACTACTGAGAAAAAAAAAGAATTCTATCCACCTTGAAAAGTCCACTAAAGTAATATGGGAATGTATTCACAGCCCTTCCAGCATCAAGACAGTTATTTTGTGCTCTGCACTCCTGTACTTGTGCCTCATTTTACCTGATTTATTGTTTTACAGCATATGTCTCAAAAGATCATCAGATTTGGAGGAGCTACAAAACTCCTGATAACCTCTAACACACACTCTGGGGTGTGAAAAAAGTCAGCAGCCTCTTCTATCACAGAAAGGTTAAAGAGCACTTGTTTTGGCTGTGCAGAAAAGGTCAAGGACAATTACCAAAACTCTCATTGCTGTATTCCAGTCTTTCTGCCCTCCAATTTTAGAGCAGCTTAGGTACGGTACAAAATCATTTATTGGATCATGACGCAAGAGATCTTTAAATTTTAACAACAGAGATACAGATTTCCTTTAGTACTGACAACTCCAAGTCATACAAAAGGTTCAAATGCTTGGCTTGAAATAAAAAGCTTTAAGAACTTTTGAAACAGTGAAAGAAACCGCACATAATTTTGAGGGTGGGATTTTTTTTTTTTCATTTTTAAAAGACTGTGGAATTAAAAAAAAAAAAAAAAAAAAGCAAACTCCAAAACATACCTAAAACTAGATTCTGCAAAAAAAAACAACTCTGAATCTGGAATGAGACAACACTTACTGCAAGAACATCAAATAAACAGTAAGTTTGCAACACTGTCCCTGCTCAGCTCATTCATTTACTGAGTGCAAGGTTGGCTGATAGGCACTGACAGCAAAGGTTAGATCAACTTCCCAATCTGCTGGAGGGTGCTTAAAGGATTAGTACCAAGGGACTTAATAATATTGAAAGTACCTGATTCTCTCTGCCATTCTAGGTTATTGCAGGGAGCTTCTTCCCTCTGCTTACACAACAGTAAAATATCTAATCAAGGGTAAAATCAGGTACACTTTTCATTTCCTGATTATTTCGTGGCTGATTTCTGAAAATCGAGACCCATTTCACTTAATCAAACTTTTAAACCAATCTGGACTCAGAAGGCACAACCACAAATCCATATATATTCAACAAAACCAGAATGTGTATGTGGACTGTAAAAATGGACAGTTTGTTTCATAGTAATCATATTTAGAGTAACAAAAAAAAATTTCTTTCTAACCCAAATTTTTGCTTAAAAACAATCTAGATCCATACTTCTGTTATGTATGTGTTTATATATACACACACACACATATATATACATGCATATATACATATATATATGCCATTAGTGCTCTCTGAAGAGTTTTCTGAACATGACTTAAAATTCCAAGTTTTCTCTTCATGACCCCTGGCAAAGCAAGGCAAAGGAAGTTTCAGTGCTTCACTTCCCTGAAGTCAGTTCAGGATTCACCTGCCTGCCTACCAAACACATCTGTAATGTGCAGGGTGTGTGAGGGCTGGTCAAACAAACTTTTATAAGAGCACAGAAGTGGAGGTTTATTCAGAGTGTGCCTGATCTCAGCTGAATGTAGAGGTCTAAGTGAGACTAGAGGTCTAAAAATCCAGTGAGAGAAATATTTCTCCAGCCCATTTGCTGATCCATCCCACAATATGAAAAATGACATCAGATTTCCATTAATCACAAAGAACAAGTAAAAATCTTTAGATTTTAGTCTTTAGAATGCAAACCTACAAAATATTCTGGGTTCAAATCCGCCTTACTTTTTCTAAAGATCTAAAATCCAATTATTGCATCATCCATTAAATTGCATATTTACAGCTTTCCTGATTCAAAATGTATCGAGAAATCCAAAGCTAACTAAATTTTCTTTACTCTCCAAAACACAATTTCTGATCTGAAGCCAACCATGGAACACAGCAGACCAAAAGGGATCTGGCTGAAGGAGCTGTGGAAAATTGACATGAGAAAGGCTCATGAAACACAGGCCTAAACAGAGTCATTCTGCAGCTTTGCAATATGACTATTTCAAAAACAAAGATGTCACTAAAAATACTTTTTAAAATATGTACTTAAAATAGAAAAATTCTTGAAAATGCATATAATCCATTAATTTTTTCTCCCTTTTTACAGTCTGGGGAATATCAGACTTAACTTTTGGGGGAATATCAGACTAACTTAATGCTTGTTACCTCTTACCCAGTCCTTCCTGACAGGCTTACAAGTGATCACACCTGTAGCAAAGAGGATTGCAAGGGAGAGGTTACAGATTCATACAAGCATCTTCAGGCAAACACAGCACAAAGAGAAGAGGAATTAAAAAGTTGGGGAAGGTTTTTTATCTGCAAAATGAATGACATCCAAATTTCATGTAAAGTTTTCTACTTCATTATGAGTGGTTCAGAGATAAATGGTAAAGTCACATAAGAAAACTCTTAAATCTGAGTTGTTTTGTCAATGCAAAGAAAAACATGTCTAAAAAATAATTCATGAAGTGGGAAAAAAGCTTCCTTCCTAGTGTTGAAATGTTCATCTGTATAGGAAAATGGGTAATCATAGTTGTGTCCTCTGCTATTCATTCAAGAAAGAAAATTAGGTGCACCATATGTAGGTAATTTTTGTCTCTTCTGTAGGAACAACCATCCTTCTCACCCTTTAACAATCCATCACAACTTTTTTTTTGCCATCAGCCCAAACCACCAGCTGAGGGGATTTTGCTAATTAACTACAAGTCGCAAGGTGCAAAATCCAGCCACCAGGTTGTTTTTTCTTCTCCTAAATAATAACATAATCAGAACATTAAAATGCTCCTGTTGGCTTTATCTCATATTCTTATGTAAAACAGTTATTTAAGAACCAGAGTAAATATTGAGAGTATTAACTAGTAAAAGCTAATGGATGATTGAGGCCCCATGAAGCTAAAAGCAATGCCAAAATGCTCCAGCAAACGAGGCCATTAGATTTTCCACCCACTACGCTGCCAATAAGGCAAATACAATGATTTCATTTATCTAAATAACTGCTGCTAGTCACAGATAATGGCAGCTTAAGCTACTCAGTGTGCAGTAGGCCACTTGGAGAAACAAAACAAAAATAAAGCACACTGCAGAAGAATAAAACAATGGTGCAGTCACATGTCTGGGCTCTGACAGAGAGTGCCCATTATTCCTGGTTACCAGAAGGAGCACACAGGTGAATTGATAACTGCCTGGATAAACAAATGTTCACAATAACACAACTCACACGTTGAAAAACTGGCCCACAGACCAAACCTGCACAACCTTGAGCATAAGTAGGCTCTTTTTTTTTTTTTTTTTTTTTCCTTTTTTTCCTTTTTCATGCCTGTATTTACCAGATAAAGTCACAGGACTCCCAGCCAGCGACTGGAACAAATGAGCTGGTTCAAAGGGCTGTTGTGAGGCGCTCTCTCACCGTACACAAAGTGCCATTTTTCCTTTGCCTGCTCAGTGCCATCTCTAATCCAAAGCAATTGCCCTAAGGTGCCAGACACATACAGAATGAGACAGCCAGCAACAGCAAGAAGCATCAATCTGCCTCCTCCAGATACTAAATGTTGCTGGACAGAAAACTCGTGCTGTATTCCGCCTGTGTCCCACCAATTCCAGAAGAACTCATAATAATCTCAGCTGCTGCTCCTCAAATCACCACAGTAATTCTGTAATGAATGTGTCACTAAGGAGAGAAAAGCCATCTAGATTTACTCAGCAAAGAATATAAAAAGGGGGCTTTAATTACAAACAAGATGCTTTATTTTCAGACAGTTCACAGTTAATTTTTTTGCACCAGCACTGCAGTGAAGATGTTTTAGCTGATCAACAAGCAGACCTTGAAAAACATAGTTTACAGCACAGAACTCCAGTGTAAATGGAAGTAGTTGCTGATTTACACTCTGCAGCTGAGTGCAGTAACTTTCTCAGCCAAACTGTGCAAGCTATCCATGCTCATGTAGAAACCCAGGGGATGGAGTGAAAAGAATTGTGGAGAGGATTTATCAATAAATGTTTCTAACATTGTTTGCCAGAAGATGGTGGACTCCGTGTCATGCTCTGAAGTGAGCAAAAGAATGGAAAAAACAGCAAATGGACTGGGTGTTTGTTTCTCAGGCTGCTTGTCAAAGGGCTCTGAAATCTCACTGATACTTCCCCAAGGTTAGAGAAATTAAATGAGATGTTGAAAAACATTCAAAGATGTTACAGCAAAAAATATTGTGGGGAAAAAATTGCTCAGCTGGTAGCTCATTGATGAGCAGGTACTCTGGCATCCAGAAGGGCAGGGTAAGGTGAACCTTGAAAACTCTCTCAAAGAGCTTTGGGTTGGCTCTTTTCTTGTCTCTGCCTGGGGGACTCACAGCCTCAGTGTTACAGCAAATGAAATTAACATTAAGAAGCTTGTGAAGAAAGATTAGCATCTAAAATATCAGTACTCACATAAGATAAGGTTTAGAAGGACAAAGGTAAAACAAAATTATCAAACAACTGTTCTGTATCTCTGAGGAAATACCATCTCACCAGAAGAAGCTACCACACAGGAACAGCAAAGCATTTTCCACCCCCTGAAACAAGCTGGTTTTCTCCCAACAGCAACAGCATAAAGATAACTTAGATGAATCTATCTGGAGAGAATTTTTTCCTACAGAAGCAATAAAGAAAGGACTGTCCCTCTGCAGGCTGAGGTGCAGCTGAACAGGAGCACCCAGACATGGAGGAAGGCCATCAGCAGAACTCACAGCCTGGGCTTCTGCCTCAGAGCAGGAGCAATATCTTCACTCAATGCACAGCTTTAGGGCCCAAGTAACAGCTGGTGGAAAAAGACATCAGTGCAGCTTAACTGATTGTCCTGAAGTTATCTCAGCAAAGGGGTTCTTCTCCAATATTTACTTTTTGAACTAGCAGAGGCTGTGACCAGATGTAAAGATTTGAGGAGCAGCTGGGCTAATATGTGCTTAACAAGGGAAGGACAGAAGTCAGCATCAGTGGATGAGAGAGAGCAAAACACAGCTTCTTTTTGTCCAGAAAAGTACCTGATTTCAGTCATGCATTTGCAGCACTGCCACCAGCCCTGACCTTGAACACGTCACTTCCCCGCTCCACTCCTTTGCCTTTCCACCTGTACAGCACCTGAAAACTTTTATTTATTTACATTTATTTATATATATTTTATTTATTTTTATTCTTTTATCTTGCAATCTGTCATAACTAAACTTGATAGATTCAGTTTTGATTTAAAACTCCATATTTTATGTCTTTCATATATTTCAGTAGAAGCACAGCTCTTATTTTTTAAGGAAACATTTGACTCCTGTGTTGTTAATTTTACAAGGTGTGTTTTTTCCCAGTAATATCTCTATAATGTAGAATTTAATTTACTTTCCATCATTTTACTTTTAATTATTACCAGACTCCTAAGCAATAAACAAAAGAAACATATTGATGGGACAAGCCTTTTAAATGATGGGACATAACAATTATTAATTACAACTTAAAAGTCCCTAGCAGCACTTTTTTGTTATAAATACTGGCTGACTTCAAAAGCTTCAAAAGGAAAAGACTACTATTGTGCAACAGTCAATTAATTAGATATACTGCAGATATCTTTCTTAATGAATTTGATTATTAATAGCACAACTCTCAGATTTAAATACTGACTCAAGTGTTAGCATCCATATTTTTTTTCAAGGATGAATATATTAGACTGCATGGGCCACCTAATTTAATTGCAAATATTTTCTCTGCTATCATGTGGTCTATTGTTTGTTGAGCTCACCTTATTGCACTTATTCAGACAGCTGTGCTAGGTGGCAAAACTTTAATTCATCCATAAAAACAAACAATATTTTGCATTTCCTCTCTCTGTTCTCTGTTATTTTCTGTGGAATATGTCAGAATTTTATTCTTAGCTTAAATAAAACGATTGTAAAATAGCATGCCTGTCACAAGTAAATCAAGAGTGTCCTTTTTAAAGACATGAAAATGCTTAGCAAGTTCCTGTTTTAAACCCAAGCATGTTTGGGGACTGGTAATTTCTTTTCAGAAGGAATGCCTCCACAGGTAGGGAAGTTGTTTTGTCAGTTCTGTGAAAGAGCTTTTAATTACCTGCATTTAATTGAGTCTTGCACATACACATTGGGAAACAATTTGTGAGGTTTTCTGAGTCTACAACATAGTTCACACAATAAATCATTCTTTCTCTCTATGCTTAACTCACATGCTGTCTTTGAGCCAGGCTTTGTTGGCATTCTGTTTTGTTTTTTTGTTTTCTTTTTTTTTTTTTTTTTTTTTTTTTTTTTTTTTTTTTTTTTTTTTTTTTTTTTTTTTTTTTTTTTGGTTGGTTGGTTGGTTGGTTGGTTGGTTGTTGTTGTTGTTGTTGTTGTTCTTTTCAAGGAATATGAAAAGCACAGAGAAACATTCTGGTCCCAATAATGTGTCCTGGAGCAGGGTTTGGGGTCAGAACAGCACAGCTCTGTTTTCTTCTCAGCTGCACCAGTTAAACCTTAGGAGACTGGACAAGCCATGCCACCTTCAGTTTGGCATTTGCATTGAAGGGCAGACAAGTGTTTCCCATTTCTGTTACAGTTTTCTGAGAACTGAAGAAACAAAACTTGCACATGGGAACAAAATACCTCGTGACTGCTTTGCAGAAGTTCAAACACCAACTTGGGCTAAGATGAAATTAAGCCTGCTTTTTCCAGTTTGCTTCTATTTGCAAATTGGATTATTTTCAGCAAAAACCACTGATTTCCAACTGTGGTCACGACTTCCTGCAAAGATAAAGGGAAGGGAAGACATGACTAAATGCTTGAGAAAAAATCCAAATATTTGGATTGCAGCAGAACCCAGGGGTCCCAGGTAAAATCAGCAGAAAGCTGTCTCTGTTCTGATGTGCTCCTCTCAGGGATAGGATGTGGGGAAAGGAGTAGCTCTAGTACTATTTAGCTAATTAGTGTCTTAGTTTGCTCTTTGGTTTACACAGGATGTGAAAGGTTTTCTGTGGATGAGTCAGAGCACAGAGTGCACCAAGGAGAAAGTGCTAAACATTCTAAAGACCTGACTGCACAGGCTGCTGCTGTGGTTTCCAATATCTTCAGAAATTGGTAAGAGTGATCCTGCAGTGAGGAAGACTTTTGCTGGGTTGTTACTTCACTCAGTGTTTGCCAAGATAAATAAAATCCAGAAACATACTGCAGAATGAAGTGGTGATGTGAATTTCTGCAAGGAAAGTCATAGAAATCATTGACCATGCACCCTTGACAGATCCTTCCTCCTGGTCCTTGGCTCTTGTCCCTGGGAAATTCTGCTACAAAGGAAGCTTAAAACAAACATATATCACTAATGACAGAAAAGATACTCACAAAGCTGACACAAGAGTGTGGTGCTGGTGTACAGGTAATTTCAGTCTCCTGAAGAATTGATGAAATTCCTTATGAAAAAATTAAGGCATACTCCTTGGGAAAATAATAAATCCTATTGAGACAGACAGAGAGACTACTAATCACATTTCTTCTCAATTCTTTTCCCTAGCCCTAATTAGTAGGGAATATTTGCCTTGAAACAATCTCTTTTTCTCTTTCATTCATTTGATCAACTGCTTATCCCTCACCTGGAGCCATAATCTCTTGTCTGTAGCTTCATAATCTTCTGCACTGCTAAAAGGATTAGGTATCCAGGTGAAGCCTAAACAGCAGGAACAGATGATCACACAGGAAACAAACACTGTTCTGATTTTTCAGATGCCACTTTTCCCCACAGTAATTAGGTAAAAAGAAACTCTAACCACCATTGCCTCTTAGAAAGCAAAGAAGGAACCCTGTAAACATATAGAAGGAAAGAAAGCCAAAAAACCAAAAAAAACCAACACAAACTTTAAGACATAGCTTTCTAAATAATTCTCCCCCAGAGTAAAACTGCATAAAACCACAAATGAGTAATATTAAAAGAGAATAAGAAGATTAAGAAAACAAAAAAAAGAGACAGATTATTCTAATGCTTTAACAATTTGCTGCAATGTTTACAATGCAAATATTTTATATTCTGAAAACAGATGTCACTTTCTCTGGGCTTCTGAAAAACTGGTGAACTGAACTGGGGGATGGAAAGGTTACATTTTCTGTCTGTAGTTTTCCCTGGGCAAGATTGACTCTGCCACAGCCCACAAACACATGCTCATTTCTTTTATAAATTTCTTTTCTTGTATGTGACTTGTTATAAAGACAGGATATCTATTAAGGTTAAGCACTCTAACTGCATGTGATCATTAAAAATGCATGAGGCAAACATTTTTAAAATTCAATATATATTTAATTCAAAATTCAACATTTGTAAAATTCAACATTTCAAAACTCGAAACTGCAAGATCTAAATCCAGCCAGTTCATACACTTTTGACACACCTGATATTGGAGACTTTTATTATTTACCATTTTACTCTTTTCCAACTGGACTTCTGACATTAGGGTCAAATACAGCTCTCACTAACACACTGTGCAACTGGAAAATTTTCAGTAATTGCTTTGGTTGTCTAAATTTGTGAGAAAAGAAAAAAATATTTTGAAATTCTTCTCTTTCATTAAGTCTGGGTATACAATAAGTTTTACAAAAAACAAACAATGGCAGATGAATATGACTTTTTTGGTTATTCAGTATTGCTTATGTATGGGAATTGGGTGAAATGACAGCATCACCTGGGAAATGAAGTCACTAGAGAAGCAGAAAACAAAGTCAGTCTATTCAAAACCAGATAATTCTTCATACCTCTTCAGTTCAAGTGACAAGGTGCTCCAACTTGCAAATCTACCAATATTATCTGGCCCTAACAACGTGTTGATTCCTTCCCTGGCAGTTTAAGGAGCAATGGATCTGCTTGTCTCCATCAAGAGCTGTCTTGGTTTGAAAGACAGGTACCTGCCAGAAAANGGTGAAAGCAGTCCAGATGAAATCCTCCTTGAGCAGTAAATGCAGTTCTATGAAGTGGAAATAGTCCTGTAGGAAAGTCCGATGGTGACGAAAAATGTGTTCAGTCTTCCTCTGGAGAGAAATCCAGTGGAGAGAGAGAAAACAAGCAGGGTCCCCTGGTACTCCAGTCCTTTCGGAGCGGTGTCCTCGGACCAAAACTGCCGCTCACTGCTGTTCCACCCGGAGAAACCTGCTGCCTCCTTTGTTTAAGTCAAGTATCCATAAAGTACCCAGCCATCAGTTACCTAGCAAACCATCAGGAAAAAATTCCACAAACACAAAAGAAACAGATCCAACCCCCAACATGAGCCTATGGACATTTACAGGAAATCAAGCAAGCCAAAAGCTATTCCCAAGAAGTGCAGTGTCCTTTTTATTGATCAGGATAGATTTCAGCAAGTGGACATAACAGACTGCACGAGGTTGGAAAGGTTGTTAAAGGTCTGCAAAAACTCCAGTCCAATGTACATTGAATTAACAGATTTTTACTGGTGGAACCAGACCCTTCTGTGCTCCTGGGGCAGCTTCTGGAGAGCTGTCAAAAGATTCTGTCCAGGCAAACAAAACCCAGCACCTGAGCCAGGGGAGCTGAGATCTGCCTACACCTACATTTCTTCTGAATGGTTATTTAAAATCTGACCATTTGGCAAAGTTCATTGAAAAATAAAAGCCACATTGAGTCAAACTTCACCTTGCAGTCCTGTCACTGTTATAGACAACTACAAACCTTGTTTTCAGGCAGAGGTATCCATGAAAGTGGGAGCAAAAATTCAGCAGGGGTTTAGGTCAGACAGAAGAAGTGTGTTGATGCTGTGGCAAGGATTGCCTCTGGTGGTGGTGTTACACACTAAATGCTAAGCTGAATTTGAAAAATGCAACTCATTAACTTGAATTATGAAAATAATGCAAAAGGGCACTCACTAGAGGAATTTTTTATTTCTGTGGTTTTTTTTTTCTTCTCCCTGCCCCCCCCCCCCCCCTTTTTTTTTTTCCCCACCTTTTTGTTTTTCTGTGAAAACACTACCAGTCTTCCAGGAGATGCATACACTGGCTGGAGGTTTCCAGGCAAAGTTACCCTACCTAAGACATTTGCTGTGATCTGAAAACCCCTCTCAACCCCAGCTGTGGCCAGAGGCACAGGAACAGCAGGGACCAGGGTTTGCCATGCAGGCAGGCACAGTGCTGGGCTTGTTCCCCTCATTCCTCACAGCAGCCTCGGGCCATTGACCTTCCAGAGCAAGCTGCAAAGCTCATCTCTTTCCTTCCTGGAAGTGGAAAAATGACTTAAAAGGCAAAAGCCAAGACTGAAAAAGCGATGATATGGAACAGCCTGCTTTTTTTCTTTTCCCTCCTTCACATTTGTATTCATTATTCCAATCACAGCATATACTAGAAGAGACTAGAATCTAGGGCAGGTGCTTTAAATGTCATACATAACTCCAATCCAGTAAATATCTCAGAAAATTGGAACATCATTGGTTACTAATCAGTTGCTAATTAACAATGAAGGACAAAAATCACTGCAAATGTGCTATTTGGCCAAGAATTGACTAAAAGGTAAAGTGTGTAAAAGAAAGTATGTGTGTGTTAATGGAATATGCAATGTTTGAAGGCTGCAAGCACCTGGGGAGGGCAAAAAGTTATGCTTTCTTAGACAACTTTAAATAAGAATGAAAGTCACCCAAATTAGGGATAATTACTAAATAATAACAAAAATTGCTCTTTTTTTTTAGTAGCAAAGCTTAAAAAAATATTTGTATATAAACACCCCAGAGTTAAGGTATCAGTTTCTTTGAAAGAACTTAAATTTAAGTTGGGCTTTATTTTAAATATTAGCCATTCAAAAACCAAATTCACCATCTGTGGTACTCAAAGAAGAAAATGTTAAAGGTGGATATGTCATATATTTGAGCTGTTGACCAAGAACTTGTAAGTTGATGAAAACAAGGATCCTTTAAATATTGCAGCTTGAACACATTTTGATACATTTTGATAACTTCTTGGTTCAAAGATAAGTGAGAAAGAGCTAGAATACACAAAAAAATTATAGTATGACAATGTGACTTTTATATTCAAGACTTGCACAAGATAAATTTACTAAAAACGATCAGATTTATTTTTTCTAGAGAGGGGATATTCACTACTGTTGTACATCAAGTAATATTTCTTAGTAAAGAAGAAAGAAACAGTGTTCCTATTGAATCTCAATTGATTTGTGCTCTGTTGCTGCCAACACAGACAAACACAGGAGATTAGCAAAGGGGGGAAATGCTTATTTTATATATAACTGGATCAAACGTGATCCATCATCCCTGCAGGCACAGACTCTGCATCTCAGCTAAAACTGCTCCTTGCAGCCGTCTGCTCTCGACCATCACCTGGCCAGTCTGGGCCCCCTGTGCCTGGGCAGATGTTCTGTTCTGATGCCTCTCAGGTGCTGTTTGGGAATCACCTTGTGTTGTTTTGGGGCACAGTCAGGGAATAAGGTGGATGAAAACAATAGAAGGAAGAACAAAACAGGCACTGGGGGGAAGTAGCAGGAAGTTCTCCAGGGTACAGAGCTACCATTTTCCCTCTTTCAATAACTCCAAGGATTCTGCAAAGGCCATTTAACTCTTCTCCCTGTCTTCAGGTGCTTTGGTTTTGGATATTTTGGATATTTTTCTTATTTTCTTGTTTTTGTTTTTTTTTTTTTGTTTTTTTTTTTTGGTTTTTTTTTTGGTTTTTTTTTTTTTTTTTTTTTTTTTTTTTTTTTTGGGTTTTTTTTTTTTTTTTTTTTTTTTTTTTTTTTTTTTGTTTTTTTTTTTTTTTTTTTTTTTTTTTTTTTGTTTGGGGTTTTTTTGGTTTTTTTTTTTTTTTTTTGCTTGGTTGGTTTTTTTTTTTTGGGTTTTTTTTTGGTTGGTTGTTTTTTCAGGACAAGGGGAGATTGTCAAAATTTAAAACAACAATAACAACAACAACAAAAACAAAGGACATGATAGAAGATTTTTACCATTTGATTTAGGTAGGTTCAATTAATGACCTGTCACCTTTGGTCAACTAATTCAGAAAGTGTCCTCTTTTTCTTCTTCTGATTCACTCACAGTCCTAAGTACAGTCCATTGCCTCATCAAAATTCTTGTTGCCCTGGTTAACTTCAGTGTTTCCCATTACTCTACTTTTTTTCTCATTTCATTTGCCTCTGTTTTCCCTTTCACTCTATCCTCTCTGTATTTGCTGTAAGTAGTAGCTTAGGTCCTTCAGATCATTGCAGTAGTGAAAGTAATATTTGGAATCTGTATTAAATAACATAGCTGCCCTACAAGGACTGTTAAATTCTGACCAATTCTGACTAAATTCAGCCTAGCTCATTCTGAGAGCACAGCAACAGGCTGCAAATGAGATAAAAACACGTGTGCTGAGAATGCTGAGATGTAATAACACTGATAATGTTACATGGGCTAACACCTTAATGAGGACTCATGGAGATGTACTGGGAACATTTGAGGAAAAACTACACAGCTGAGGGAAAGCACGAAAGAGACCAAGCAGCTTTAGTTCATAGCTACTCTAGATGGAGTAGGAGAACTAAATAATCAAATTTCAGCATCTTAAATCAAGGCACTGGAAAGCTGAATTTCTATTTATTACATGAAAGTTATATTGCTTGTTAGCTCAAGTGTTTAAGCCCTTTTCTTTTTTAGTTCAAAAATGTTAAATTTTGCAGTCCATCAATCCAACCTTCTCAGAGCTGTTACTGGAGCTAAAAAACCTCATAAGGGAAAAAAATTAAAAACAAATTAATGTGAGAAGATGAGATAAATCAAGTAGTGAAGTCAAGAGTAAATTATCAAAAAGATCTTTTATCAAAAATGAATAATTTTTTCTACTTCAAGAGTAACCCATTAATTTTATTCCCCCCACTCCATTCCTTAGCATGATTGTAGTTCAAGCAGCATAATATAAAAATAGGCTTATTAAGATATGAAATATGTTTAACTCTCATCATAAGCACCACAGTCCTTCAAAATTTAATTAAAAAATATATATAAATCAGGAGAGCATAAAAGCGTTTGCACTTTTCAATAATTAAGGGGAAAAATGCATTTATAATTGGCAAACGGTAAGCAAAAGGGAGCCAGAAAATAAATGTCCTGGGTTGGATTTGGCAACTCTGACAGTACTATGACTGCTTTCACTGACCTTAAATGAGCTTTTGCAGCATTTCCTACAGAGTAATTCCAGGGATTTCTTTCAAAAGACAAGATGTAGGAGGTCTTGTGTGATTTGATATGAGTCAGGCAGAGTGATGCCTTGCATATCTTGTACATCATTCCTACATGATACTGAGCTCCCCAGTGCTGAAGGAAAAAGGGACACAAAATAAAAAGCATAAGATATATATTCCTCTTTAAGGCTTTTATCTCACTGGCATCCCTCAATTAAGCAAGCTGCTAAATTCCTGTCTGGAGTGGCCAAAGAGAAGAGGTGGGGCACAGCAGCACCTCCCTGACACAGCTGTACCACGAGAATCCTTTTGCAGTGGCTTATGCCATGTGCAGACTTGTTCATCTTGCTTAGTCACTTCTGCACAATCCTGTGCATCCCTGTTCTCTCATGGAGTAATTACCAGATGAGAAAGCACCAAAAGGTCCTCAGGCCAAGGCTCCATGGTGCTAAAGAAACATCCAAGGGCACTGCCAATCCCAAAATCAAGAACCTGAGTGACAACTTCTAACCCTGGGGAGTCGGCTGCAGAGGTTATCAAACATTATGAGATAACTGGCACAACAATTCCAGGGATTCTGGGAGCTCGTTGGGAGAGCTTGCAATAAAATAACAAGGTAAATCACAGCAGAGCAGATTGGGGATGCAGCAAAAGTACTGATGGTGAAGGCAAAGTAATAAAAAAGATGAAATAGTTTGCCAGTCATTATCAGCTCTTATTATATGATTATTATTTGGCTGAGATACCTATATCTATATCTCAGGAACTGTAGGAACCCAAATTCCATTCCATAATTCATAAGCAGCCTGAGAGGTAGGCAGAATTTTTGGGCAAATTTACAATATTAAAACACTTCTTCAAATTCAGTATACTGAGCCTTGAATCCTGCTTTCCACTTCATGTAATTCTGATGCCAAGGTATCAGAGTCCTGGTAATTACATCTCTGTGTCACAAAGACAAAACCACAGCTTTAAGGAGGAAATACAATAGTTCCCACCAGCCTAGAATTTGTGATCCCAGAACTTTCCCGATTGACTTCCTTAAGGGAATCCAGTTCAATGAAAGATTCAATAGAATCTACTGAACAAATAGCACTGAAACCATTTTAGCAAGAGCATTAAAGATTACACAGACTCTATGGCTGCTTTAGTAAGTTGTCAGGGCAACAGTTTCACTTAATATTTAAATAAATATACTTAATGTGAAAGAAATATACAAGCATATTTGCTTGTCTATATATTTTCCTTAAAGAATGTAGAGCCTGTAAAAAAAAAGGCTCATTAGCAGAATTCTACAAGAGGAAAATCAGTCTTTTTATCCTGTTCCTAAAAAAAAGAAAATTAAAAAATCAAAACCTCTGTAAAAGAACAGTCTGATGATGTGTTAATAAAGTTTTCATGCTTTATTGGTTATGCATGTATGTCTAGACATTTCTTAAGTAAACCAGAACTTTTGTGTTAGGTTTGTTCAGGCCTACAAACAGGAGCTGTTCCTGACTCTAAAACAGATGGAATCTGGTAAGTATCGATGCAATCTTACACTCAAAGAGAAGAATAAGAAATATATTTTGTGTGCACATGTATAGGGCATGCACACATCCAGAAATGTACACTTGTCCTTTCTATGGGGACAAACCAGCCTTAAAAAGGAGAGACAGAACAGTCACACTGTGCCAGGTATTCCTAAAGGCAAAAGCAGTGCTTTAGTAACATTTCCACTTAAGGTCATGGCAAAGATCAGGTCTGGCTTTTCCCCTATTCAGGATCAAGGAGCCCAGGTCCACCTTGCTCAGTTCCCCAAGCACATTAGGAATAAGACATCCAAAAATGATTATTGGGCCAAATTAAGTGTTTCAAGCATTACAAAACATTATTTTACCTTGGCAGCAAAAAATAAGAACTCTTTATATTAAATATTATATTTTATATTAAATATTCGTATATTATCAGTGTGCTGAAAAAACAAAAATAATTCAATTATTCACCCAGAAAGACACTGACACTGACATCCATTTAAGAGGAGAAACTAATTTAAAGTTATTGCTGGATTTTTATGGAAACTGAGGAATGAATTTTCCTGGAGGACTGGAATGAGAGTGACAGCATCAAGGGCAGTGCTCATCCCATCCAGCTCACAGGTGGGCTTTTTTCATTACTGCAATTAAGGAATAATTTAGTAAGGGAAATGCATTGCAAGCTCTGAAAGCAATGAATAAACATCCTGAAATGCATCTTTTTTGTGAGAGATCTGTCAAGTGGGCCTGGATCACTTTTACTTCTGAGCTTCTGTTGAAGATGAAAATCATCCCCCACGATCCTTTATGTGAATATAATAATGGAATCATAGAATGGTTTGGGTTGGAAGGGACTTTAAAGATCATCTCATTCCAATCCTCCTGCCATGAACAGGGGACTCCTTCCACTATCCCAGGTTGCTCAGAGCCCCATCAGACCTGGCTTTGGATACTTCTGTTCTGTGCCTTGAGCAGCCACAACCTCCCCAGGCAACACCTCCCAGCACCTCACCACTCTCACAGTGAAGAATTTTTTTTCCTGATTTCTAATCCAAACCTGCTTTCATTCTGAAGCCATTCCCCCTTGTCCTGCCACCAGGTGCTTGTGCTAATAGTCCCTCTCCATCTTTCTTGTGGGTTCCCTTCAGGTGCTGCTTGTGGCACCAGGAAGCACCAAACTCAAAGACTGAGAACCAGCTCCTGGTTTTGAGCTTATGGCTGTACCAATGGGAATGGCAACCCTCAGGTGAAGCAACCTGGGCATAAAACAGGGAGTCTCCAGGGGGTGAGGGGAGCCAAGTGTTCCACTATGTGTTGCTATATAAATTAAAACCCTCCTCACATTTAAAAGAAACCCCACAGCATAAAACCTGTTAGCTTTTAAAAATCTTGAGGCACACGAAGACAAATTAGTCCCAGCTAAAGAAACCTCCCAAGCCAAATTACAGTTGCCATCCAAACATCCTGTTGGTAATGATTTCATTCACTGAAATGTTTCATGCACTGCTTCAATTTATAAATCTGCATTTCGGATGAAAAAGTGCAAAATAAGGTCTAGTAAATTAGATATTAAAGATTTTGCTACTGACTGCAGTTTCTGTTGCATTAGACAAGCGCATTATTTGCCATAGCAGGCAGAAAAACAATGACTAAAGGCTGTTATTATGCTGTAACAGCTACATTAAGATAACTGCAAAAATAATTGTAGATTCACAACATCAGCTCTGTGTAAACTGTTCCAGAAACATTTCTATAACTTTAATTTGGTCTGCAGTGTTACATGAAGAACAGGGTTTAAGCCAAGGAATAGGAATTGAAAATACTAAAGTCTTGCTGGCCTATTATGCTACATCTGTGTTTGCAAATATTTTAGGAAGAGATCAAAGTGGCTGCTGAGCTCCCCACACTGCTGTACCATGTGGTTTGGGCAGCATGCTCTGGATTAGAGACAGTCTTATCTCCTATGCTGAAGCTTCCTGACAGGAGGATTTATTAGATGCACATGGGAAGTCCTTGCAGTGGACAGAGGCCACGCACTGAAATATTGGGGGTCTGAGCAAAACACACCAAGGGACAGAGTGCTTTTGGAGAAGTGGCTGTTGTTTATTTCCACATCTAAAGAATCTACATGTTTCTGTCCCAAAATAGCTCTGGGAACAGAGTTAGCACTCAGAGGTAAGTGGAGACCATTCAGGCACTCACTTCAAAACTGCACATTACTGCTCTGATCTGAACCACTGCTGTCGACACAGACTTGCAGGGCTACCAAACAATTTGCAGCACATTTATCTTTCTGAACTCAACTACCACTTTCCTGTTATCACTTTAAGAGGTTCAGGCCTTTTAGGTAACACTTCTAGAAAAATGTCACATAGCATTATTACACATCACTTGGTTAATTAAGCAGCATAATTTGCGGAAATATTGTGCAACAGTAGGTTGCTGTTGCTAATGATGCCACTTAGAGATGCAGAAAAGAAGTGGGTACAAAATACTACAGAATGTGTACTTAGAAAATAAGGCCCAATTACTCATGTTCCTGTGATGGAGAGATTAACATTAACAGAAGATTTCAAAGCAGGAGAAACAGCTTCACTACAGACACCTATCAGAGGTATCTGGATATCTGTGCTCCACATTGATTCCTCTGTCACATGCCCTCCATCCCCAAACAACCCTGCCTTCCCCAGAAAGAGGATTATCAGACAGGTACCTGCTGCTGGCTCCTTGTGTCTTTTGCCAGCAGCAGTCACTGTGAAAGATGAGGTGAGCAGCTGATCAATTCTAGTAAGAACTGGGAGTTGGAAACACTAAACTCTGTGTGTATGTGCAGTGCACTTGAGGCCTCATATCCTTGTTTACCTTGGTCATTCTGCCACCTGAGTTCATGACATTGTACCTGTAATCCCTGGAGCACAGGCAGTACCTGCACACTGGTATGGACATGAATGGCTCCCCTAAAAGAGATGGGAAGAGGGTGAATTTGATTGTACCAATCCAGCAGGTTGCAGCAGGATTTACATCAGCTCACTCTCACTCGTACACCGGGCACTGCACACTACCTCAGCAGGTGACATGTGACAAGCCCTTCATGTCTTCATACTTTGCTTTGCTTCCTCCAGTGCAATAGGCTGTACCTCGTGAGTTTTGGAGTGATTCTCTCAAATTCTGGACAAGTCATCTGCCACATATCAGCTTTGCAAAGTGAAGATGTGTGGGACACAAAACTAACTTTGAGATATATGCAAAGACATGCTCAGACACCATTTTTTCTCCTGGGGAAAATGCCCAAACTACAACATACAAGCATTGCTCAGCAGATGACATGGAGGAATAATTTTAAGAAGCTGAAGGTGGTTTATTTGCACACCTCTGGTTGCAGCTTACATCTGTGCTGTTGCAGTCATTGCTGTCAAGGCAACAGTTGAAACACCACTACTGATCCTTTCATGTCAGGAACAGCCCTGAGAAGGGGCCCCCAGACCAGAGTGACAGAATCTGTAAAATCTGGGGAAGTTAGGAGGTAGAAACTGGACCTTTAAGGATGAAGTAAAACATGGGCCAAAACATTTGTTTGTGATGCAGTTCCCTGTGTCTCCAAGCTCCTGAGAGATTTGTCCTTAATAAATCTTTTGATGGGCCCAAACTTTTGCAAATACCTGCACATCAAGATCTCCACCTCCCTGGAAGGCGGGAGACAGAAAAATAGGAAGGGACACAAGGGCTACTCAGAACATCTATGTGGCTTGATGCAATAGAATGAAAACAGAGGCACACAGGGCTGACCATGGCATAGTCCTGGGATGTGGCTGGACTCTGCAGGGAGCACAACCACACCAAAAACCTGCTTATTTTGTCCAGGAAGATTGACAGGCTCTGTTTAGGAAAAAGCAAAAGCAGACAAGACAGATTGAAAGCTATGCTTCACATCAAAGTACACCATGACTTGAAACCCATCAAGACTTTTAATACCAAAGGTCAGTGTATATAATCAGTCACAGGAATGTCTACCTGTGAGCTACAGCCAGGGAGAAATCAGCAATTATCTTTCATGTTTAAACAACCTTGCCCAGTGTTTTACATAACAAGGTGTGTATCACCACTCAAGCTCAAATGGGACTATTACAATCAGCCACTGTAACAAGCAGGCAGTGCAAGGCAAGTGCTTCCTGGTGAGAGCTTCTATAGCAGCAGCAGATGCATAACTCCAGGATATTTGCTCCTTTCATGTTTTGTACCAGCTCTACCCAGTTGGGCAAATCATATCCAGCTTGTTTCTAAATACTTAGTCACATTACTGAATTCCTTGGGAATTTTAAAAATGGAGTTAAGTGTCATAAAGGACTGTCTGCTGTGCTAATCCATGAGTATGAGGAATTGCATTGCACTTGTCTGATAAGCTTGAGGACCAGGGGCTGGTAGATCCAGAAAGTTATTTAAAAATAGAAGGAAGAGTAATTTAATACTCTGTGTAATAGGACAAATAGAGCAAACACAAGTATTGGCTGCAGCAATCGCCCCCACTGACAGGTGGCAGGGAGACTGAGATGTCTATCCATCATAAAGAGTCAATTTTCCAGCTCAAGCTACAGATCTCAGCAGCTTATGCCATCCTAGAGCTGTATTTCCACAAAATCAGTTCCCCAGACCAGTTCATCATTTGGCATTACCAGCATTTGTGCAAGAACCACAACCAGGACAGCCTGGCCCACCTGGGAAAAAAGATGCTGAGGGCAGCAGCTTGGCCAAACCACTGCCTGCCAAGCTCCCCAAAAGGCACCAGGCAGAAGCTACACAGGTGACTGGAATTTTAGAAGTCCAAGGAGGCCTATGAAAAGCCAACTCAACAGCCCTATCACTTTAGATGATTATTAATTTTTTTTCCCATAAAAATGGCACAGTAATTCAATTACACAGTGAATTTAATGAAAACCCCCTTTAAGCAGCTGCATACACTGATAGAGTTAAAGCTGTGAGTGTCCATGCTTTGCACATAATGTAAGCATTGATTTTGAGCAGTATTTTTATTTTTATAGAACTGTTCTGGAAGGGTTTTGGACAAATCTCTTCCTATGAAAATGCTCACTTGTCATAATCCAATATTTTTCATGGAAAAAAACCTCCATATTTCAAATACTGGAACATTTTTTGCCGTGGGAAAAGAGGTTTTTTTGCTCAAAAACCTGTTCTCTATGCCATACAGCTCATCTGCTCTATTTCATGAAGTGATCAACACTAGGTCCCTTCAGATAAACAAACCTGGATAGAAAACTTCATTTCAGTTTTGGACATGATGTGCTTGCATAATTTGCTTTCTCATGCCAGTCTAAAGACATGGTTTTTTTGGTGCTGCATAGGGCTAGCTGCTTTCTGACAAAGACATGCCACAGTCAAAGATTTAAAGCTATTAGTGGCAGTGCAAAGGCAGGAATTTAGGTTGTATTTAACAAAACCAGGAAACATTTCAGTCTCTCCTCTTACCCTCACCCTAGAAACTCCCAAAGTAAGGCTAACCCCACCTTCTGACTGATGACTAAAAACTGGGATTGCCTCAAACATTCCTAAGTAGCAGTGACACAGGTTACAGGATACAGAAAGACTCAGAGTGTTGCCTTTGGTCTAAAACCACTGTTACAAACAAAGAAAACAACAAAAACCCAGAAGCAGCAGTCAACAGCTGAAAGGAGCTTTGTGCTAAAGTAATAGTAAAATTCCATGCATTTTAAAGATCAGGTTTTCATTTAATGTCTCAGTTAATTTTCCATATCTTCACTGAACCAGAAGGTAGTTTCTGCTAGTAGCTTCTATCCCATCCTCCCCTTTAATAATGAATAAACTTTTATGAAAGATGTTACATTAGAACTTACTTCCAGTTTGAAGTAGAAAAATATTTTTACACTTTTCTACAGGGATGATCATATGCTACTACTGCAATGGAACAGGTCCAAGAACTTTAAGCAAGAAATGGAGTGAATATATAGACTGTCTGTTCCCTCATACAGGTGATACCTGAACAGCAAGATAATTAACCTACACCAGTCATGTCACTCTACAACCCAAGCAAACACAAGATACACACTCAGTGTTTTGTGAAAGACAGTCAAGAAAAGTTGGGATTTATCTCCTCCCTTTTATTTCAAATAACTTTCAAATTACTTCAAGTGACTTCACCTACTTTCCTCCTGCCAGCCAATTTCCTTCTGAGGTGGACAGCCCACTAAGTTTTTGCTGGAGGTGGTGGGTTGATCCCAGCACACAGCCCAACACCCTCACAAGGTCCTTGCTTAGCCCCCTCCCCTCCAGAATGGTGAGGGATAGAAGGAAGGTGAATACTTCAATAGGGAGAGCAAAAGATGCATGTGCAAGCAAAACAGAAACAGAAATTCATTCACAACTTTCCATGAGCAGGGAGATGTCCAGGCACTCCCTAGCAAGGGGTGAGTGAGCACAGGGTAGGAAATAGAAGGCCTTCACACTGCACAAGCACCATTCAGCAAAACACTGAATTATCCATACTATTTTAGCATGAACCTGCCCCACCAGACCCAGTACCCCAGGACAGCTGGGTGCTGCCCCCAAGTCCTGCTGTGCTGGTTTTAGCTGGGGTAGAGTCAGATTTCTTCACAGTGGCTGGTATGGGGCTGTGTTTTGGATTTCTACTGAATACAGAGTTGATAATATAGAGATGGTCGTTGTTGTTGCTGAGCAGGGTTTACAAAGGGCCAAGGCTTTTTCTGCTTTTCATACTGCCATGCTGGCAGGGAGGCTGGGGGTGCTTGGGAGGCTGGGAGGAGTCACAGCCAGGACAGTGACCCAAACTGCCCAAAGGGATATTCCAGACCATGACATACTGCTCACTGTATAAGGTATGAGGGAAGAAGGGAATTTGGAATGATGCCATTTGTCTTCCCAGGTCACTGTTATGTGTGATGGGGCCTTGATCTCCTGGAGATGGCTGAACACTTGCCCAACCATGGGAAGCAGGGGATAAATGCCTCGTTTTGCTCTGGTTGTGTGAACAACTTTTGCTTTTCCTATTAAGTTGTCTACATCTCAACCCATGAGTTTTCCAGCTTTTACCCTTCTGATTCTCTCCCTGATCCCTCTGGTGGGCAGTGGGCAAGTGGCTGCCTTAGGCTTGGCTGCTGCCTGGGGTTAAACCATGACACCCACTACAGCACTGGCAGCTTGGTTTCTTCTCTTGTGTTTGCATACACACTTCTCTTCCTAAATGCACTCTATCTGCTCTCTCACAAACCTCCTATCACCAGCAAAGACAGAATGATGTGAATTTAATGCACTGAATATTCAGTAACAGACTGTCCTTGCTCTATACATTTCAATTGTCATCTGTGAGGCACAGTCAGAAGAAACAACCAAGTTGAGAAAGTTCCCTCCTAGCTTTTAACAATACAGAAAATTTGAAGATAATTTGTCATGGAGTTAAATGGCACAGATGATTAGTGCTGCATCAATTTTAATGCTCTCCTAATATTGAGAAATTGTTGTTTTTGTCTTAACTTTCTAAGACAGTTTTCAGACCTAGTTCAATTAAACACTTTGATTTTTTTTCCGTGTTCAAAATAGTTTTGTAAATATGCAAAACCATCAGCTAAGCTCAGACTGATTTCTTCAATACCTACAAATTCTTATTTTTTGTCCTAATGTATTTTAGGGTTTAATTTACCATGAATAGCCAAGACTTATTTATATTTACAGGGTGCATATTGTACTCACAGGCATGAAAAATATAATTTGTCTCATCTAATGAGTCATCATTAGCTTTTCTTTCTACCTTTCCATAAGCAGAATATTTTTAATGTATTCAACTGGAGTTATTTTTACACAACAACTTATATAATTATTTTTAAGAAGAGCAGTCATATGTCAGCCCATCACTATTACTGCAGTTTATTGTCACATAAATGAAAAACTGAAAAAGCCTACTTAAAGGAAACATTCCATGAAGGAAAAAAACCCTTTTCTATTAAAAAAAAAAACAAACCAAAAACAAAACAACCAAGAAAACCCCACCACTTTCCTCTACTTTTCCCTCTCACATGGCAACCATGACCAAAACTTTTGGATTTCCTTTTTTTTTCTTAAATGCTCATCAGAAAGACACTGCTAATCTCCTCAAGAATTTGAAACCAACTCTAGATAATCTGGAAAGCCAAACAAAAATAAGAAGTAAGACTGGTATAAGAAACATCTCTCCATCACAGCAAATTGTACTCTCAACCCTTTCAAAACACTTACACCATAAACTCTGAGGTGTGAAAACACACACACAGGCAGAGCCTTCCTTGGCAAAATCCTTCCAATTAATTGTTATAAAGATGCCACTTACAGGCTGATTCTTATGAAACTGGGATCCCAGCTAAGGTAAGATATATGAAAATATGTAAAACACTGCTTCATCTCTGTAGTGGTAGTTCAACAATGTCATCGGGCCTGGTTTGGAAACATCAGTCATAAAATACTTAATGCAGAATACTTAAATTCCTAGAAAATTAAATTCTGAAGCAGAAGACAGGCAAACCATACACCTCAATGTATCCTGAAGAGAATGTCCACATTAATTTAAGTTAAAGGAAACAATTTCTGCTGTTCATTCAGTTAACCTTCACTCTTTACTACTTAACTACAGAGTTACTTTTAAGCTCTGAGAAATGAGCCTTAAATAGACAGGAAGTTCTTCCTTTAACCATTAATGGGCTGTTAAGAACCTGGAGTCATAAAAAAAGTGGGGAAGCTAAAACTACTTTACTATGCTTAAAACATCATTTGAAAACAGAATTGTGACTGACAGATCGATACACAAAAATACCACCTTGCCGTATCTGCAAGTAGCACACAATTACTTATCTGGTATCTTATTGTTCAAACAGTTGCTCTTCCTTTGGCAGAGTATTACCAGCACCACATTCCTGTCTTTCAGAGCACATGGTTAAAAAAGTCTTTACTAAATTGAATAGAATGAGCAAGAAAAACCTCATAGGAAAAAAAAAAAAAAAGAAAAAAAACCCAGAAAGCTCAAAGAGTTTTTTTTCCAATTAAATTTGTTTTCCAGAAGTACTCACCAATTTTAAATAATGACTCCATTCTTCATCCTCAAAGAAAAACCTCAGGACAGTAAAGCTTGAGTGTGGGAGGAGGAGAAAACAGTGGGGAAATTAAAACTCATTGCTCATAGAACACACAGTGTAGTGGATGCCTGCCTGTTATCTCAATAACCACCTGCTCTGGAGAATAACTTGAATTATTAAGTGCAAAGAACCCTTCACACACACAGTGCAAGACAGAGAGAAGGTCAGCCTGACTCTTTAGATAAACTGGCAGGTGAAGGTGAGCTTGAGTTTTCATGATGTGTTAGAGAAACTGTGGAGCAACAGCTTCTGGGACCAGGGATAGCAAGAATTCCCAGGTGACAGGGAACTCTGCATTTCCAAAAGCTGAAATATAAATCCTTAACAGTCCTTTACACTAAGAGGTTATCTTTGAAGAGTTTATCCTTCTCTGTATCTGACTATCTCTGGAGAGCTTTGTGCCCTGGGATATATCACCACAGATCATTTGTTTACTTCCCTGATGGAGCTGAGGAGTGCTGATTTGAGGTGTGGCCAAGCAAAAAAGCTCTGGAGCTCATCTGCTTTACAGAATGTGCCAGGCTTCAACCAGACATGGTGACAACCTCAGTACATGACTCTAAGGAGGGGCCTTGGTTGCAGAGTGTCAGTAGAAGGAAGGTGAAAGCTGAATCTCTCTTCATAAACCATCAATATTCAAAGAGCAGGAGGAAGAAACTGGCTTTCCATGGGTACTGAGAGAGAAAATTTTCCAGTCTTGCAAGACAGGCAGTAGCACACTCACCATTAAAATGCAGAGGTGGGCTTCAAAAAGCCCTAATTATTATACTTTCTGTGTTTACATGTTCACCTTGCAAATTTTGTTGTTAATTTTTATTAATTTATCATTATACTAAAAAAAATATGCATAGGTCAAATAATTTACCAATCTCATTATGAATGCTTCATAATGACCAAGACAAGTCCCTGATTTTAGGATGGAGCAAAATCTAATCTTTCAGTGTTAAGACTGCTGTAAAACCATTTTACAATGCAAGGAATGAAACCATATATGCATTTGTTTTCTCCTCCTCAGAGTTTATTTTGCATGTGATTTTACAGTTTATACTTCACATCATACATTTATTCCTTCTCTTGAAAAAAGGTTTGACACAGACACTTGCCATTACATTTTGAAACCTGGAACTGCTGCCAGTAAAAAAAAAAACAAACAAAAAAAAAAAAAAGCAAACAAACCACCCTATAAAACATATTAGATCAATACAGTGTAAATATAACATGTATTAGAAGTTGCTCGTTATTTCATTAAAAGGGAAACAATCTGGGGAAAAAAAAAAAAAGATAAGCAGTTCCAGTTGCTAAACAATTCAGTATATTTTATTTAAAGTCATAGCGTAACAGGAATGCTTTTATTAGCCCACAACCAAACAATGATCAAACTGGTGTAGAGGAAAATGAAGCATGATCCTATGGTACTCAACTGCTATACAGCATTCTCTGCCACACAGAACGTGTACGACTGGGGATGTTCACAAAGTCCTTTCAGTGTGAACTCTGCAAAAGACTCTTTTCCATCACACTGCATTATTCCATCCCTTATTTTGCTTAAGAAGTAAGCCACAAGTAAGCATTCCAAGAACTGTGAATAGATTGTCAGTGTTGGCACCAACTATTCAGTAGTTTACACAATGGTTCACAAAGGAAACTGGGTAAAATTATGACTTGGAAATGGTCACGGACATCTTCCTCTTTGGCTACTTTAAAAGTTAGAAAATTCAGATTGGTACAAAAGACATTCATTTCGGAACCAATTCAAATATGTTTTTAAATAAATGGAACAAAATAAAGCATGTCTCGTTAATTTGGTATTAATTTTCCAGAATACTCTGCAATAAATTTTCAAATATACAAAATCTTACTCTTTACAAAAACGTTGTAGCTCGTGAAGGAACTCACTTGAATTACCTTAGCAGCACTCCAATAATTAAGTATCTTAATTTTAATCAAATAAACCACCTTAGTTTGATCACAGAATTTTGAGACTGCTTCTTCACGAGAAGCAATGTTTCAAAAGTTATAAAAGTGCAAGAACATCATCATGTTCCGAGCTGAAAGGCAGCTTCTGGAAGTAGTGAAATCAGTATTGCAAGGTCCTGATGTTAGTGAAATAAATGCAGTGGGAAGAACTACACTTTAACTACCTCTTCCAGTTTGGTATTGTTGCATTAAGACAAAAACATGCTTCTCACTGAACATTTTCGTGATCTAAATAAAATAGTTGTGTCATTTTTGTCCACCTGTAGCAAGTGAGATGCTCAGACTAGGTGATTTGGGTGGGAGCAGATAACCAGCACACACAATAGCATCAGCAGGCCCCCACTCAATTGGCCTGCTTGTTTTGCTGCCAAGCATTTTTGTGCATTTGTAATTAAATAAAACATGGCAAAGTACAAGACTCTCACAGGACCCTCTCATCCATTTGGATAAGCATTTCCAATTCCATGTTAGACTTCATTGAAGAAGAGGAGCCTCAAATTAGGTCCCACAAACCGTTAAGGCTGCCTTTTAGCCAAAAACTTTTGTTTTATTTAACCAAACTACTTACTTTTAGTAAGAAGCATTAATACATAATGAATATTTGAATTCACTATCAAAATGTGGATTATAAGAAATTACAAACTTTGGAGCAGGATCACTCTTATCATTCCTGATAAAATTCTGTAAACAACAATTTAATTGAGAACACCTGCTGCTTTGCAACACCTTAAGTGTAGTTTTGTACTACTAGAACTACAAACACAACGTTTTCCTTTCTGCCTCTTTGTAAAGCTTCCTCAAAAGAGGGTCTAGCAAGTCAAGAGCTCTGCAATTACATGTGAATATTAATCTAACATTTTAAACACCTAATATTACTATACTCAGCCTCAGAAAGCCTCCTTAGAGCAAGTTTTGTTATACTTAGTACTAGTACAGTGTATCAGCACTTCTTTGTGACTTGCTTCTTCGGTGGTAGTTAGAGAACTTCACTTTGGGATGTCCGTGGTGTGAAGCACAAGAGCAACTCTGCTTGGAATGTACACCTAGGAAAAATGTGACAAGAACAAGAACAGCTGAAAAACCCAGACACCTTACAGGACACAGCTTCTAAATAACAGCATGTGGAAAAAAACCCCGTGTTTTAACAGTTAAAAATCTCTCATTTGGGCACTCTTGTGGGTATAAATATAATATTTAAATAATGATTATTGACTGCTTAGTCCATAGCATTGGAATTAGACAAGATAAAAATTTTAAAGGCAGCCAGATTACAATCTCTTTCTATCTTTTTCTATTTTTCTTTTAATAGCTTATCATGATATATTTTAGGTGGCTACCAGGAGAGGGCCTCATATGACTTACAATGACCAGTTTCAAAAACCTGAGAACATCTAGGTCAACAGACCAGACCATAAATGACAAAGTTTTGCAACTCTCTTCTGCTTTGAATTAAAGTTGTCCCAAAGCCTCTGATATCATTTCATACAGGTTAATACCAGCAATATGACACAGAAACATATTCTTCACACTCTTGGCACCTATGGAACATCAGTGGCTGAGCAATAAAACTCACTCTCAGGATTGGACAGAATCAAAATTAACCATTTAAATGATTGCATTTTTCTTCCTTTTTTTTTTTTTTCCCCTGAATACCATGAAAATACCCTAACACATATAATCAAAAGACTCCTCATAGATCACAAAAGAACTGGTGGCAATGTATTTTACATGACATTCCTTGCAAGCTGAGCAGAGTCACAATCAGAAAACAAGACCGATAGGTGGTATCTACCCATTACTTTGATACACGGTACTCCATCAATTGTCAGGTCTATGAATGCATTTTGTGAACAAGTCAATAAAAATGCAATTATAAAAGGTAACACAAGATTGAAGATTACTGGTTTCATTCTGACAATGTCCTCTTTTAGACTATCCTTCATCCCTGTAGAATGTCTAATATTCTGCAATTTCAATTGCGTTATCTGCTAACGAGAGCCTGATGGCACGAAAGACTTTCATTGTTTTCAAAACAGAATAAAGCAATAAAGCAAAGAGCTTTAGGAAAAGGAGAAAAAAGGAAAAGAACAGCTGATCTTCATTGAATCAGACAGAGCAGTGTCCAATGCTTCTTGAAAGGCAGTGAACATAATGATTTCCCCTAAGGTTTCAGTGATAAATAGCTTCTATAAACCAGCGCAGGAAAGGAAATACTTAATGAAGTCAACTATCTCAAAACACAGAGATAAAGGAGAGATTTTGAAGTTGTGTACTGAGAAATTCAGTGCTCTGGGTTTGGATGATGAAGTGAGAAGGGAGAAGGAACAAACAGAAATAAGGTTTCCTGGAAAGATTTTGTAAAATGTTACTTCAGTAACATGGGGAAAAAATAATGCAGGACACAGCAATTCTCAATTATAGTCTGGTCAATAATGTGTCAGATCCTAGGAGGAGTAAATTAGCCCAATTCCTTTAAAGTCAATTTACATCAGCTGAGAATCTGAGAGCAGTGTGCATCATCCAACTCCAACCACTTAACTGACAACCAGAATTTTAAAACTGGTTTAAGCAGAATTTCAGAACTAGCACAGATGATTGTATTTAAACTAATGACAGCTATGTTTTTCATTTGCCATGAAGAGTGTATCTGCCAGCTTATACTCTAGTCACTTGCTTTTTCCTAGAGAAATTAAACATACTTTTTAGAGTTTTTTATCTTGTGGGCTTCTTGCTAAATCATAGAAAAATCACATATGGCACTATCTCCTAATCTTATTTCATTGGTCATGTAACTACCTCTGAGGCTATTTGCTACAAAAAGCAACAATTAAGGCATGAAGAATGCAAAAATATCAATTATTGATTAAGTATACTAATAATTACAAATAAGATTATTAATTATTCATTCCACTGGTGCACAATTTTTTAAAAAGGAAATACTACACAACTACTAGATACTACTCATTACAAACATATAGGTATTATTCCTTTCCCCAGCCCAACAATATTTCCAGAAATACTGCATTCTATGTGCCCTGTCTTTATTACTTGTTTAAATAGACAGAACTCAGAACATTTGTGATGGACTGAGGAAGGAAAATGTGCCCCCTGAGGTTGGACAAGATCACTTGTCTTTCCTGAGACAAGTTGAAAACTGGAAGATTATCTGCCAAGGATCCCAGCAGGGTTTTCAGCCCAGATTTCCCACCTCCACTCCTCCTTCTGACAGCCTGAACCAAAAATCTTCCTCAGCCTTTTCACTCCAGTATTATTAATTTTCTTTCAGCACCTCTCCCTTGAATTACCACTCATAGTAACATATCCCCCTTAAATTTATTTTCTCTATATTTTTCCTGAGTGTACTGACTGTTCCAAACCATTGTACCAAGTTAACTGTGCTCCAAGCATATGCTTCAATCTGCCATTAAGTGACACTATTAAAAAAGTCAGGAATCCATTGCTGACAAGATAAGCTGAAATACAAGCATTTTATAGCATGTCTGAGTCCAGACACTTTCAAATACCTAAATGTATGGATAATTCTTAGCTCTAGGTGTGTCTGGATTGGACCTTGAACATTCAATTGATCAGTGATTCACTCTAATACAGTTTCATCTGCAACTGTGCTCTCTCTTATCATGCTGGTCACTGCTCCAGACTCCAAACAGGAACAGCTCCCTCACAATTCCTAAGACTCTCTCCCTTTATATCAGTCAACAGCTGCACACAGAGCCACTGATTGCTGAAAGAGCAGTGGCCCAGTCAGTTTTTAACCCATCTAACAATCTTATTCTGCCCTGTAGTTCCTCAGCTCCTAGGCAGGAATGCTGCAGGAGACAAGGCTGAAAGTCTTACTGAACTGACTAGTGCACACAGCTTGAGCCATTTCATCAAGAAAGCAATCAGGCTGACCATGCATGCTCTGACACTGCTAAATCCAGGCTGGTTTTCTGACTGACCCATCTCATGTAACCCACTTGCTCGTACACAGATTGCAAGAGGAGGTGGTTCTTGTCTTCTGGAGGAACTGCCCTACAGACTCCTCAGCCTCCCTTTTCAGCTTTGGTTCAGTTGTCAGAAATTTCCCCTGACCACTACGATATTTTTCTCAGATAATAATCACCAGCATTGCAATCACATCACTGAAATCATCCAAGCCTCTGGGTGTATCCCACTTATACACAGCCTCTTTAACCTATTGCTCTGCCACTTTATTGTCAGTGGTGCACCATCACACAAAAAGGGTGTGAAAGCAGACTTTGCCCTTGAAGTCTGAGCCAAAAAAAAGACACTGAATACTCCTGCATTGTGTCCATCAAAGTTTTGAGTCTCCGCTTTGTCAAGGGACTTGCCTTTTTTTTTTAATCAGTTGATTTGCAGAATCACCTTCTTGCCCTTCTTCATTATATATGTATACAACCTGAGTTAGATATCTATCTATAAATAGACAAGTATACTAAAAGTATCTAGGTGCTTCCTGATTAAAACCATTACAGGAAACTTAGGTATAAATCAGCAAAAACACTATCAGAGACCTGTAATTTTCTTGCTTTTTCCATACTCTAGGAAGAGTGTCTCAGAAGTTTATTCTTTCACATCCTGATGCTGAATTATACACTTTCAATTACCAGCTTCAGTTCTACTGATCTCTGTTCTTTTAATCTGCTTTTTCTGATCACAAGTTTTATGTCATTCATGTCTCCTTCACCATTTCCCAAGGCTCACTTGATGAACATGGACAGAAGTGAAAACCCAAAGAACAGAACACTAAAGAGAATTCATTCATAGCTAACCCACATCCTGACTGTCATCAATCAAATCACCCTTTAGAGTCTCTCTTCTGTTTGAAGCATTCTGCTCATCCTGAACACCCTTCCCAGCCACTTCCTCCCCTCCAGGCTCACCCATGTTGGGAAGAGCCTCAGGAGACCCAAACTCCCTGCTGAAAGAAGGGTGAGCTCTGAGGTCAGAGAAGGTTACTGAGGATATCAGTGAATTATCCCTCTGCTCTCTATACCAATTGTTAACTTACAACCTCGAGTCCTCTAAGGTTCACACAAACTCCACCATTTTAGGAAGCCAAGAAGACATCTAAAAACACACAGGAAGGTTCATGAGGCTTTTTCTGACGGGGGAGTGTAACATGGGGATTGGAAAACTTCTGATCTGTTTGAGAGGGGATGACACAGCTGCAAAGACAGTTTTTGACAAAGTTAACTTTCAAACCTTCAGTCATAAAATATCACTGAAAGTCCTTTAATTCTCAATTTGGCAGGAATGGAGTAAATGCTGTTACTTCACCAGCAGATGTGCTAACAGAGAGGATGGTGGGGAATCTTGTTCATAAGTCAAATACAAAATGGGATTTTGTTGGCACTTTTGACCTTTTTATACTACGTGTCCATATGAGGCAGCTACACTGTCTGAAACTAGGCAAGTCCCACACAGATCAAGGCTTCTGGCATTGAAACAGTATCTCTAGTAAAGAGGGGGAAAAAAAAATCAACCTCTTTCCCACCAACTATCTATCAAGATGACAGTCCATTCATGCTGGCTATCTCACAAACAGGACAAAACCAACTGGTACTACTAGCAGACAGGAATGTAAGGTGTTTTCAGCTAAATTTTTACTCCTTATACTTTTTTTTTTTTTTCTGTGAATATCCAGAACATTTCTAGGAAAAAAAGAGATTTAAAGAGTTAAGAAGAATACAGGAATACCACATGTAGGAAGCACCTGTGAACAGCAGCAGCTATAGGCAGAAATACCACCTTACATATTTCAGGAGAGGAAGGAAATACACAGCAATCTCCAAATGCATCTAAAAACCCAGAAGCAAGAGGTTCTACAAATGACAACTGCTACTTTCAGATCTGTCAGACTAATTCAGTACCAGGTGCAAGCACAACCAAAATTGGCTGGAACTGCAATGAACTACTCTTCATCTGACTTTCAGGATTGGAAAACACCAAGCCCTAAAAATAATTTCAAGGTCATTTTGTAACAGATGGGAGAATTACTAGAACTCAGAGCTAGATCAGGCACTGCAGAAAAATACTCAGTAGCACATATTGCAGCTGGTAGATGCAGAAGGCAATGTCACAAGGGCCTGTGCCAACATTATCCCAAACTTTTAATTAAAATAAGGACTTTAGACAATCTCCTGTCCCTGTATCACCACTAATTGTCACACATGGACACTATTCTGAGAATATAATTAACCATCAAAGAATAAAATAGATGATAGCTCTTCCTTTCAGACTATAATTTATTATACAAAACCTCACACATTTTGGTTTTCATTTTGGTAGATATTGCACATGACAAAGAAGGTATGCTTAAAATAATGTGAAGTTCTGCCTTCCAATTTGTTTTTCAATTTACAGCTATACAGCATGAATATGCAGAAAATAATTTCTTAGACTGTCTTGCTTCATTTATGCAAAATGAGTCCATATACTGCACAGGGTGTGTCTCAAAATTTCTCCTCTATTATCTTCTACACTCTTTTTTCAGGTTGAAAAAAAGTACTTTGAAAAAGACAGCAAAAACCCCTGAAAAACAAGCACACTGAAGAGGAAGAGTATGAAACAAAATTACTAACAGAGTAACTTTACATTACATTTGCTGGTAGTTTTAAGAAGTCAAACAATCAATGAAGATGACCAAATGAATTTAGAAGTCTTAATCATCAAGAGGTAAAAATTAAAAAAAAACAACCTTTGTGGCATTAAATTCTAACTAATTTATCTAGTTTGAACAGTTAAGTTTCTAACTACAAACATTCTTTCATTTAAGCT
>WBNO01001937.1:15510-123563 GCA_013400575.1 Peucedramus taeniatus | reverse complement strand
AACAGATCCAACCCCCAACAGGGGAGACAAACAGTAAAACAAAATCTGTAAAATGAGACTGGAGGTTTATTTGTTAGAAACCAGCACAGTCAAAAGATGAAAAGGTAGGAGTAAAGAATGAGGCTGCCTTGAAATGGGTCTGTTTGAAGAACAGCCCCTAGACAAAGGCAACCAGAAGCTTGATGGGATGAGAAGACTGGTGCTCTTCCTCTGCAGTATGCTGTGAATGCAATCAGTGCCTTCAAAACCTCCAGAGGACACCATACCTGACTGTCCTACTGCCAATAAATAGTGCAAAAATTGTTTCAGAGCTATGAATCTTCACTTGCCTATTTTTTTCTGCTCAGGAATCCAACAGACCTTCCCACAGGCCTAATTCAACAGGCAGTATGCCTAATATCTTGCTACAGATACCACAGTCTGACGCACTTGAAGATACTTACAGCAGCCAAATCTCATTGTTTTGTTTCTGCCTCTTCCCAGCTGAGCTTCTGGCCTCTTACTAATCCTGCTATTTAACATTCACTATTTGCATATCCAGCCCAAAGCTAAAATTTCTTCCAAATGGGGAAAGGAGCTGTGCAATAGATGCCAGCCTTTATTTGAAATATTCATCCCTGCCACTTCAATCTTTGACAATGACCACTAGCACTAAGCATTAATCAGATAGCTAAATCAAGGGGGTTTTTTTGTTGTTATTTCCATGGTCAAAGCAAGCACCACAGGCCCAGTCTCTGCCCTGTCCCATGGCACAAACCCAGGTAACCACCAGAGAGCAATTGTGACTCTGTGAAGGACTCTGACCCAACAACTCATCGCAAGAGTCTTTAATACAAATGCTTTTTGTTGGGGAAGGAAAGTCAGTGTACATCCCCTCACCCATCATTGCTTCTGAATTTAGCAGTAAATGTCCTTACATATGAGGATGTTTCTCCCTACTCAGCAAAGATTACCCTTGGGATTTCCCCCCTCTGACTTAAAAAAAAACATAACTTAAAAACTACACTGCAAAATGGTTCACATTTGCGTAACAGCACTAACACAAGCAAATTTGTCTTCCTACACCAAATCCAGGCATCTTTTCTCGGCTGTTTTTTCTTACTCTTGTATTACAGTCATAATGAATAATTAAAAATAATTGAGAACACACCCTAAAAATCTAATTTCAAATTTTTCATCTGAGGCCATGCTGGGGGTTGGATCTGTTTCTTTTGTGTTTGTGGATTTTTTTCCTGATGGTTTTGCTAGGTAACTAATTGCTGGGTACTTTATGGATACTTGACTTAAACAAAGGAGGCAGCAGGTTTCTCCAGGGGGAACAGCACTGAAGGGCAGTTTGGTCCCAGGACACCACTCCAAAAGGACTGGAGTACCAGGGGACCCTGCTTGTTTTCTCTCTCTCCACTGGATTTCTCTCCAGAGGAAGACTGAACACATTTTTCGTCACCATCAGACTTTCCTACAGACTATTTTCACTTCATAGAACTGCATTTACTGCTCAAGGAGGATTTCATCTGGACTGCTTTCACCACCCTGATACCCAGGGTGTCAGGTCACATCCCTGACTCTGTCAGGGCATTTTCTGAGGTTTTGTTGTTTCTTTGTTTTTTGCTTGTCTCTTAGTGCTATTACATTTGTATTTGTCTTTGCTTTGTCTAATATTCCTAGTAAAGAACTGTTATTCCCACTCCCAAATCTTTGCCTGAGAGCCTCCAATTGCAAAATTATAATCATCTGAGGGAGGGGGTTTACATTCTCTATTCAAAGGGACATTCCAGTTTTTCTTGCTGGCAGGTACCTGTCTTTCAAACCAAGACATGCCATCAAGGGGCAACACCATAAATTTTGATGTCATAGTTTTCCAGACATTAAGACTGGTAAAAGAATGGAAAAGACAACATTATAGTGATATGGTCAGTCAAGCCCTGTAGACTATGAGAGTGTGAGAGATGCTGATGGGATTTCAGAAGCTTGAAAAAACTCTCAAAAATGTCAGCAAGATATTTTGAAAAATAAGAACTTGAAGATGACAGGCATAGAAATCATTTTAAAAAATCTGTTGAAATATAAGGTGCCATTTTTCATCAGAGATCAAGTGAAGCTTAGTCTGCATGTGTTTTTCTTACACCAGCACACTTTTACTGTTTCTCAGTTGGTTTGCAAGTGTAATAGTAAGCTTTTGTTGTTTTCTGCCAAAAATTGCCTGGCAAGCTGCCTTTTCAGATTGGGAATGCAGCAAAAAACTTTTGTTTACCTATCACACATTTTTAAGATGTGGAATTTTTCAACTGATAATAAAAAGTGTCAATCATATTTTTAGCTCAGGAAACATGGTCCTGACTGCATTCAGGTTATGTCTTTTGTCAGTTACTGCTCCCCATCAGTGACATATTAGTGCCAGATCTGCAGGCATATTTCAAGTTCATTTAAGTTCACCAGCGAAACTTAAGACTAAAAATGATTGAAATTCTAGTTGCAGGCTAGAAATTCAGGAATTTTTTTTGAATAATTAAATAAGTCATTACTTTAAAGGCAATGCCACTTCAAAAAATCCAAATGCACCAGTTTGATATGTGATGTCCAAACTCAGTGGGCAGAAGAAAAAGACCTTTCCAACCATTCATCAGAGACTCTATCCTGGCTGGACAATTGAAGGGGATTCTGTTGATGTTTCTCTCTTGCTTGCTCTTAAAAATATCCAGTCCTAATAAAAACTCACGAAACACTGGTCAGGTGATGCTGTCACCAGAAAACAAGAGAGGGAAGGTACGTACTGAGAAGGAAGTGCCTTAAAGTCTTATTTATTTGCACTATACACTGATAATGCTGTGTAGTCCAGAAGAATCAATAAACTCAGTGAACAGGAGTCTGCTGGAGCCCCTGGCAGCAATGAGAGGTTGCATGGTTCAGACTTTATCCAGGAGTGTGACAGCTGCTGTATGCAGAAATACACACTCCCCTGATGAACCAGGATATACTCAGAGGGATTTTGCAGATACCTGCCAGGCAGCCACCTGAGCCAGTTTGACCCCACGGTTCTGAATATGCAGCTGAGCTTGGGACTTCCATACACTGCTGCAACCACTCAGCTGTGAGAGAGGGGCTAATAACTACATGGGTGAGTACATGGGGTGAATTAACAATCTGATATCACTCATTACAGTTTGATTCTGTTAACAACAAAAGAGGTTATTCCTAAAAAATAGCTGTGATCTGTGTCTCCTCCAAACACCTGCCCAACAGTGAAGATCACCAAACTCCTGGAACTGTCCTTCTTTCGGCAGCAGTGTCAGCTTAAGCAGTTGCCTCTCTCAGCCCCCTTCTTTTTCTGCCTAGAAAGTGCCATTTTATGTCATTTTTGACATGAAAGGACTCTCTAGAATGGTTCACACCATGAGAAGAAGCTGAGGTAGACTTTATACGGTCTTCAGATAACTACAAGTGGCAAGGAGATCTATCTTTAGATTTAGATACCCCAGTGAATATGAGCATCCAACATTTATGACTCATTTCCTTCTCTGCAACCCAGACAGACACCTAAACCCACTTTTCTGCAGAAACAAAACATCTGCTCAGAACTTTGTGGATCTCATCAAAAGCACTTAATCTGCTGTTGTGCTCCAAAAAATATGAAGACTTATAAAACTACCCCTAAATGTTCTTTCCTGGGGTTCAAGAACCCCTAGTTTTGAACCCCAGGAAAATCAGTTCATCCACAGATTGTCGGGGTCTCAGGAGGTAGAAATGACCCCGATATGTGTTAGAGAGTCTCTTTTTTCCCAGCCCGGTAGCCGAAGAAGGAGTCAGGACTCTTCATCTGCAGTTTCCAAGGTTATTTTCTCTTATCTAGTACATTCTTTCCCTGACCTGCTGTGATCTGTTCAGCAGGCCAGACAGAGGCACTCTGCCCGCCCTCAGGGCAGTGTTATCTTTTTGTACTATAAACTACATGTACTTTATTTACAGTTATTTTCCAATACCTATCACCTATGTTGCACAGTCTGTCTCTACTCTAAACCAACCAAAAGTGCCTACATCACCCAGAAGATGGAGGCTAAGAAGAAGGAGAAAGAAGCACAGGACACATCCAAACTCCTCCATCTTGGCCCCCGAACCCTTATTCTAAAAACCTTAAAATTCTACTTTTCTACTCTATGACAAACTAACTATCACTCTACTTAAACTTTTGTGGCTTGTAAATCCTCATATAATGTTGGCAATTTTCTCCATGGGTTGAAATCAAAGGCACAGGGGTCTTGGGCTCTGTGCCAAGGCCTCTGAGCCCCTTGCCAGGGGCTGAAGCCATCCAGGACAGCCAGAGTGATGTCCTGGGTTCCGACAACAGATGATTAACAAAAGATCCTCTTTGGGACTGAGTTGGGAATTGACTCCCATCTGCTGTACCTGATCTTGAAATTTGGCCAAAAAAGACATCCTTCTGTCTGAGATTCAAGGATAAAGGAAGTTGACCTGACTTGTAAATATTCCTTTCCCTCCATTTTCTTCAAAAGATTAGACACACCCATTAGGCCTGTGTTTTCCTGCTTGTGCAAGATTTAAAAGAGAAGTAAAAACTCCACTATTTACAAGTTTTTATATTTATAGGCCACAACATTATGGGAGAAGAGGAAGCATCTAGTCAGAATGAGGAAAAGACATTATACCTATGTAAATCAACAGCAATCATAAAACAGCTGCTACAAAGAAACTTACTGATGTTTTTGCATGAAATTTCAATATTCCTTCTAACTTCACAAATCTCATTGAATGACATAATACTTGCCAAGGCTGCCTGCTTTTTAAGTCTCTAAAAACCTATTACCTAGTACCTCCATAGGGAGCAAAATTGTTTAAAATTAAAGAATTGGTCACAGTATGCATATATAGCCTGATCCTGAAAGACATTTTCATGCAGCTTTTACACTGATTCAAGTGCTCCTGTAACTTTAGACCCTTACATTCATACAAACCAACAGACATTCCTGGTCACTTGTTTTCCTAAGACCAGTGGGGCCTAAGACCATGATACCCTACCCTCATGCAACAGGGTATCTCTTACTGGGTGTTTTCACAAGATCAAGATCAGGTTCAGTAACTTCATTTCCCAGTGGCCTCAACACCTTCTGGTATATCAAGGACTAGTTGACTTTGCAATCAAGCTACTGTTTCAACCCATCTCTGCAGCAGAGATGTAATGGTGTCTGGCAGGAAATGCATCAGGCAGCACCTTGGTAGGGATGACTCAAAATGCAAAACACAGGCACTTAGGAACATAAACAGGACTACAAAAGCACTTTATGGATCTTGATAAGTACCACTGCTTCAGAATTGTCTTCACTTCATAAAGACATTTACATACAAATTTTCTCAGCCATTGCAATTCCTATTTCTTAATTCACACAAGTCCTGGCCATGGAAAATTCAAAGACATCTTGTCATTGACCTTTTTAGAAGCAGAGCTGATCTGCAAATTGACCATCCAGGGACCAAACCCCATTTAATATTAAACCCACAGAGATGTCTAGGGGGAAGGAGTAGGTGAGCACTGGTCTGGCCTGCCCAACCCTCTCTGTGCAATTATCTGTCATCACTGGTTCACCACAAAATGAACAAGTAGCCTGAGGATGGAAAAGATTCAGTATCAGTGACCCTAACCCATGACTGTGCCCAAGAATGTCTCAGGGTAGGATTTCATTAGTGTACTGCTGAGCAGTACAATCAGAACCAAGGATTTCTTTGGTTTATAAAGCTGATGTTAACATGGATTAACACAATGCTTCCTGTATTCAGAAGCATTCAGGTTGTTGCTTTTGTTTGTTTCACCTGGCACCCAGAGGATGATGTATCTCTTCTTGGGTGATTTGGGAACCACTTCTTGTCTCTTGCCTCTGGACATCAATAAACTGATGTTGTTTCCAGCATGGAGTTCTCTTGCTATTGAAAAAGCCCTCTGCCCAACTTGCCTGCCTCCTCCCTGTGCTGCTGAAGGCTTAGAGGAGCTAAACCTTCAATCTCCTTAGGCAGATGATAAACTGAAACTCGGAATGCCTTGATTCCATTCTGGTTTCTTTCCATGTCTCAGGTTCCCCACTGATATGTGACATAGACAAAAGCAAATCCAAAATTATTTCAGGCCTTATTCAGAAGGAAGCATGAGCTTCAAATTCACAGTTGTGTAAGATTATTCTGAGTAAGGACAGACAGTGATTTCTTACCTTCTCTCGCCCTGTGTGCCAGACCACGTGCCCCAGGGCAACACCCTTGAATGAATACAAACCTAAGTTACATTTGGTCTCAGTACTATTCAGGTTTTTATCCAGTACAGAGCAGAGGGTTTCAAAACGGGCTGTCAAAAGCTTATTTTTTGTCCTTCCATGGAGCCATTAACTTACAAAACTAACTCCCACAAAAAAATAGTCTCAGTCTTCAAACACTGAGCACATTCTATTTAGCATTTATAGGCCAAGCCAACTCAACTACAACAGATTTAAAATATAATTAACTCTCACCAGATGTAACAATTTTGTTTTCATCTCAGCATCATCCAAAAAGATAAGAGAATTTTGTCCTTGTAATATTCTGTCCTTGAAATATCAACAAATACGAGCAAAAGCATACACAAGCTTATTCAATCAATGATAACTCTTCTGATCAGTATGAGTAGAAGGGGTCACCTCGGCAAATGTGTGGGGTGGTTTTAGAAAGAAAAAACCTCATTTGAATGGCCAAATAATTGTTGCAATTGAAGATGAATCATTAAACACGTTAATATTCACAGTGAGCAGTGAATTTGTAGAGATATGGACACTGAGCAAAAACACAGTCTGTATACTTTGGGATGCAGAGCAGAACAAAACCAAATGAGATCTTGGGGGAAATTCTCAAGATTTGAGTCACCTGGAAATTTCCTGCAGCTTTCTCTCATTTTTTTTTTTTTTCCAAGGAAAATACACAAAGGGGAAAAACAGAAAAGAAAGATGGGAGGGCGTAATATTGCCCTGCTGTGACTTTTTTCTTTATTTGCCAAAGTCCTTATGGAAAAGTTCATGAGAGACATGCACATTGAGACTGACAGATGATTCAGATCTCTTACTCTACTTAACTACTTGGGTGCTCATGCTAATTGTACACTTTGGCTCTCATGTTCTTTTTCATTTGCTGCATTGCATTAAGGGAAGCCAAGGTACATTATGTATGCAAGTGCAATGGCTTCCAGCCTTGGAAGAGCAATGGATATTGCTGTTCCTGTTGGCTGGTGAGCAGGGTGAGCAATTCAGAGGTTTCTGCAGCCTTCCAGCATCTCCTCCCAGGGTGCCCTTGAGGGTCCAGGACTGGGTGGCCAAGGCCTTTTCTGCACTCAGTTTTCACAGCATGTTGGAGACCACCCATAAGGCTACACATTTATCCAGGTTTGGAAATAAACATGCTGGAGAAGCATATCCAGTATGTACAGTGTGCTGCAGGCTGCAGCACTGGAATGATGGGACATGGACAAGGAAGCAATGGCAAGGAAGAGGGACAGACCCTCTCCAAAAAAGCTATCTTCCCATCATGAGGAATCAATTTCATTTCCGTTGTCCAAAGCACTGGAGAGACAGAGGTGAGTGGAGAAGGAGGAGCTACATGGTCATATCTGTGCTCCACTTGTGCTGGTCTAGGGCAGGAAGTGCCCACAAACTACCACGATCTCTCTGAGAATAAGATGGACCCTTAAAAGTCCTTTTCAACACAAACTGTCTGGTGATGAGGATGATAATGATGATGACACCTTGAACCCAGACACAGTCAGGGATGATAAGGCAATGAGGATAACTTCTTGCTACCCCAGAAGCCATTTACAAGCATGGGGGAAGGACTGAGTTAAGATTTTTATAACCCACAATACCCTGAGATAGCAGTAACAGCCTCACTGCTGATCTATTACTGTTGAGCACCTTTGTGCTTTCTCAGGTACTGATGTGAATCTTGCAGGACTACTGCTCAAGTGCATGGGTATAATGAGCAGCAATCAATGCTTGCCAGAGGTATCTGATAGGAAGCTTACAACTATTTTCCAATATTAATCTCCTGTGTGCTGTAGTGCTTCTATTGATTGCTACCTAATTAGCCGAAGGGAAACCACGAGATGAGCAAAGACTTATAACTAGGAAATGTGGGTTTGTGTAAGCTGGGTTGTCTTTCTGTAATTCTGCTGCACATCCCAGAGACACTGATCCTTTAGAGAAATATTTTCAATATTTGTAGCTCTCATTTCAACATCTAATTTATTATACATGTGAAAACTCAAAATGCTATAAGTAAGGCAATGTGACATTTTTTATTTAAAATGTGATTTTTGTAATTTCATATTGTGTTTACTGACTTTTAAGCCTTTCTTACACAGGTAAAATTTGGGCATTTAATTCCATGTCACTGATTTTATTTTTGAAACAAATCATGACTTGCCTATCTTCCCTTGGGTCTTGCTCTTCGCCACTACCTACCTATGTGTGGCCATCAGCCTGGTTGCATTTTGTTTCCAAGACGAAGTTTTAGGGGCCTTTAGGGCACTTGGTAGCATTGTCTGTGCTTTATTTCCTCCCTGTAAAATGATGACAGCAATACTAACTTTATCCATCTCTTTAGTTTTCTTATATAAGTGCACAAACACTGTGAAACAGAGATAGACCTTTAGCACATGTGTTTGTAGCTCCAAGCAGATGTTGCCGTGATCTTTGCTGGGGCCAGGAGACAGCACTGTTACAGAAATGATAATGTTAATGCACTGCCTGTGGGGATGTTATCTCTCACAGAGAGAGAAAAGGCTTATGAAAACTGGCTGAATTATTGTGTCTTTCTTTGCATGTTGCAGCACTCCCTCTATACTTCGTATAAATGCAGTGGCAAAGGAACACACCCAGGCAGAAGAAACTGGTAAACTAGGCTGACTTATTAACCTCAGTTTTGCATCTATGCTTATATCCTCAACATTTGTCATTCCTAAAGGCTTTTTAGGGGATCTGCTCCTCTCAAAGCAATTCCCACCGGTCCATCTCTGATTAAACCCATGCTGTTGCACTCCTGTGAAGCAGGGAAATTGGTGATAGCAAGGAAGCAACAAGAGGAAATTTCAGTTGTATAGTGAGTTTGTTTCAGTTGATTCAATTTCCAGGGTAGAATTGTAGATCAATTGCTTGATTTATTTAAAAAGTGGATTGGATAAAGTAGTGGAAAATGTATCAGAAAAGAATTCTGTTCCTGGAGGGTAGACTAAGGAAATAGTGAAGCTTGCTTGAACTCTGACTCTTTCTGTTCATTTTCTTATCTTCTTTTTATCTATCTAAGTAGAGCACTATTGCTACACTTCTTCAGACGAAGACTAAAAATGAAGAATGCGTAAGAAGCAGTGAAATCTCTTTTACTCTAACAATAAAAGCTTCCTAGTGGGCAACCTGGAAAAAATGAGAGTTTCTGAGAGTGACATGAACAATAATAAGATTGTATCTGCTGGCCTTATCCAGCACATTAACCTAGTTCTGATTTCCTTGGCTGACATGGAGCTATTCGCAATTTAATTCCAGCATAACTAAAATGGCTCAGAAATAAAGGTGATATATCTTGAATACTTCTTTTACCTGCTCAGAATCCATATGCCGTTTTTTATATCATTGCTCATACTTGGCTATATACATAAAAACAGTGAGGGCAGTCCACACTGGACTCTATTTACAACAAAAATATTTGTATTCTTACACTGATATCTTTGTCTGGTGATACAAATTAAGTCATCTTTTCAGTCTGACAATCTGTTCTACACAAGCAGGAAGAACAAAGGCTTCCAAGCATACTAATGCTGTGCAAATTGACCTGTGCTGCTCCTCAGCTGAAGACCAATGAGGTCACTTGGGTGACTTTGCACATATGGTGACGGCCCCACTCAAGTAGCAGCTCCAGAGAAGCACATGGACCAAGCAAGATCCCAGATCTCCAATGTATTCTGCAGCGCTCCTCTGGGAGGAAGGGGGTGGCTGGATCACAGAATCATAGAATAGTTTGGTTTGGAAGAGACCTTTAAAGACCATCTATTCCAGTCCTCCTACCATGGGAAGACATCTTTAACCAGACAAGGTTGCTCAGACCCTCATGCAACCTGGCCCTGAACGCTTCCAGGGATGGGTCATCCACAGCTTCACTGAGTAACCTGTGCCAATGTCTCACCACATTGATCATAAACTATTTATCTTATATCTAATCTGAATCTACCCTCTTTTAGTTTAAAACCATTGCCTCATGTCTTATACGGCAGGCCCTACCAAACAGTCTGCCCCCATCTTTCTTCCACTTACATACTGCAAGGTGCTAAAAGGCCTTCTCAGAGCCTCCTATTCTCCATGCTGAACAATCTCAGACCTCTCAGCCTTTCCTCGGAGAACAGGTGCTCCAACCCTCTGATCACTTTTGTGGCCCTGCTCTAGACCCACTCCAACAGATCCATGTCTTTCCCATACTGAGGAAATGAGACCTCATTCACCTAACTAAAGCTTAACTCAGACATGTTGCTAAGGCACACATTCAGCTGCAAACACGTTAGGGGCTTGTAGTAGTGCAACCAAAGAACTTGTAACTGGTGCCAAGGAATGCTGGAGTGAAGAAGGCACCTAATCCAAAGCAAACCTTACTTCCTTTTAGGTACCAGAGAAGAGAGAGGTTAAAAGGGGCAGGCTGCAAGTTTTCACTCCTTTCTGAAATGAAATCCTGTAAATTAGAGTTTGTCCTCTTACACTCATGGAGCATGGCAAAGATTTTACCCAAGCAGCTCTGCAGTGCTTCTCACATGTGGGTGGTAAAGGAAGTTCCTGGTCCTATCATGAGCTCAGAATGACAACTACAGTTCTCAACCCTCAGTTTGTGTATGAGAAGTGAAGAGTAGGTGACAATAAGCAGAATTGCCTGTCAACCCCTTGTACGAGGACATTTCCTTGAATAGGATTTCTTTTCAGAAATAAAAGGTTCCTCAGAAAGCAGAAAGCTTTTGTTTGAAGACACTTTTGAATATCACTAAAGCCGTAAGGAAAAATGCCTTGAGGGCAGAAAATTCCATTTTTTGATTTAGCAAGCAGAAGTAATTCTGTTCTTACAGATCTTACTGCTATCTCCAGCTACCTAACAGAAGATTGTAGAGAAGATGAAGACAGGCTCTTCCAGGAGATGCACAATGATACGTAAAAAGGCAAGGAACACAAATTTGCATCACAAAAATCTCCAATTAGATATATGCATTTTTTTTAAGCACAATGGTGATGAAACACTGTAAGTGGGATGCAAATAAGACTGAATTTGACAAAGCTACCTGCTTCTCAGGGACTCTTTCTGAGTAGGAGGTCAAATCATATGAGGTCCAGAGCTCCCTTCCCACCTAAAATATTCTATGATCCTGTGAGTCTTAAAGTCGCATACATTGAAGGGCTCAATTTATACTGTTTCTTACAGCAATGTAACATGATGTTCAGTTTCTTGTTTTACAACTCAAAATTTGAATTTTTTAGCTACCTTTTGCAAGGAACTGTGGAAGCACCTACTTAATCTCTATCGGAGCACTAGCAATTATTTTTGCGCACCATTACAGGACTGTTCTATTCTGTATTGCTGTGTAAAGTCTGGGGAAATACATTTCCACCCTGAATTACTCCTATTTTAAATAAAGAAAAATAACAAGGAAGAGCCCACGTAAATTCTCTGTAATATGCAGTGTGTAAATGGGGCTACAATCTTAATGTACAATATCTGTCAGACAAGAGCTAGTCCTCTCTGCTTGGCAGCAGACAAGGACCTGAATCACCCAGTGCACCTCAAGGAGCAAACACAGCTGCCTGTTGTGACTTTTAAAGCCTCAGGTTGCCCAGAATAAGACCATCAGCTTTAGAGTGAGACTCTAGTAAGACTGGTTCCTAGGCAATGGGCAACAGGATCAGATAAGAGATGGACCTGGATCCCCATCCATTGTACTGCTTTTGTTTTTTTGGCATCCAAGTGAGGACTGGGAACACTGAATGAACTACAGACTAGACTGTCTACATTGGTTTCCAAGATTTAGGTGGAGTTTATTGCCTAAATCCAAGAGCACTTCTTAAATTAATGGCTGCCTGGAGCCCTTTTGACTTGTACAGCACATAAAAATCCAATGGCACCCTGGTGTTAATGTAGTACTCATTAAGCACCTGAAGACACCTGATCAGCTAAGTGGGAACTTCCCACCAGAAATTTGCAGCTTCTCAGAGAAAGGAATGAGTGCCTGAGGTCCTTCATCCATTTGGTACATCCAAAGGACTCTTGGTACACTTAAGCTGCCTTGATCAAGGGCATTACCTCTCTCACAGCAGCTGAAGGACAAAAATCACTGATGAGGTTTGAACTTCCAACAAATCAAAAACATGCTGAGGAAAATGAGTCCTTTTATAAACACAAATGCACTTGTTAATAATCAATCATGATACTAAATTAAGAGAATAAGAAGATTTGTGCCTATTAACTGTGAAAATTATTTATGCAAACACTTCTTTGCTTTATTGCCTTGTTACGAAAAATTCAACTAAATAAGGAGAAATCTATTACTGGCAGCTTAGCTTCCTTCAGGAAGTGCTTAGAATGGCTCAGGGTATTCCCCAGTGTTTGTTCCAGCAAGAATACAGTTCTGCAGGTGTATGGAATTGTAGAAGTTAGTGGTACTAACTCAGACAACTGTGGTAAAATTTTACTATAGAATATTTTTGATTAATAAGTAAATCATATTGATTAAAAATTATATCATTAGAAGACCTTTAATATCACTTTGGGAATTTAGGCCTGGGCTGAGCAACAGCAAAATTATGATTCTGACACCATATCACTACTCACTACACATCTGAAAACAGCAGAAAAATATTGCCTTTGGTTTTCCAGGGAACAGAGCAGGTTCAGATTATTGTTGCATGCTACTCTCCTTGACAACATAGAAAACCCAGATTGTTATCAGCTTCTGGCAAAGAGAAGACTCAATTCACAAAGGTCAGGAATCAGTTCTGGGAAATGCTCCAATCCTATCTTATACTTGCTTCCACAAACAGATTTTTGAGAGGGTTGGGGAACTTTCTGACCAGTAATGTTTAACATGTGGTAAGATAAAGACAGTCAAATATCTTCCTCCAGGCTATTTGTCCTGGAATCACGGAAAAAACTCTTCCCACTCATCACTGCGCAGCTGACACATTAAGAATATTTTCCACTTTTTAGAAGCATCATCTACTGCTAGGTTTGATGAACTAGAAAAGGATTCAAACATATTCTTGCATTCATCAGCATATACTGCTGTTAAGTGGTGCAAGAATTTTTCTGTACTGGTAGGTAAGAAAAATTAAGAAAACAATCAACCTTACCAGGAAAGACATCCCTGGTGTCACCTGCTAAGGGATAGCCCCTAATGTTGCCCTGATAATGCAAAAATTTATCTTATCTCTTGTAAACAGAGATTGCAGAGATGCTTGCTGGCAGCATAGAGCAAAGCATTGCAATCACCTGTGTCATTCAGAAGCAAAAAAAAGTCTGACTGGAGGCAAAGGAAGTTTTCTTTGCCTACTAATGAAACCTTCTGCCATGACATTTGCAGTAAGTTGCTGTATTATGAAAGCAAAAATTAGCTTCTACTCATGGTTAACAAAATAGCACACCTCATATTTTGCTTTACAAGCTGCCAATTACATGATTCATAAGGAATTATTGTATATTGAAGTGTCTTTCCATTCTGTATAAAATAGACTTTCATTCAGTGCTTCTTTCCAGATTCCACATGCTGTGACTGTGTCTGCCATCAGATCACAGGATCACAGAATCATTAAGGTAGGAAAAGACCTCTGAGATCACCAAGTCCAACCTTTGGCCAGTCACCACCTTATCAACTATAACATGGCACTAAATGCCACATCCAGTCATTTCTTCAACACCTTCAGGGATGGTGACTCTACCCCTTCCTCAGGCAGTCCACTCCAATGTTTAACAACTGGTTCCATGAAAAAAATTCCTGCTGATATTCAGCATATCCAGCAGATAATCCCCACTACTACGTAATGACTTATAAACTCGCTGTTCTTCTGTGTCCTAAAATTCACTTATAATTTGAGCAAAATTTGAAATTCAGTGTCTCAGTAACAATACTCTGTTGTATAACAGAGTGCAACAGGGTCAGAGTTGGAATCTGTCCTTGACCTCCTCTGGGAACATGAAGATTTCCACACTCACTATTAGCACACTTTTGCCTCTGAGTAATCTGGGCTGCACAAGACTTTGAGCTGAACCTAGCTTGCTAAAGGAGATTGGGACAGAAGTTTAAATGCCCAGATCGGGGGGGGNGGCGGGCGGGTGCAACAAAGGTGACATTTAAATCAACTACTTAGAGCAAAATTTAGGACTCCTCATTAACAGAAAACCACAAAATGTCACAAAAGCCCTATACCATGGGAAACAGTAAAAATGCTCTGGCAGGGCAATATCTGTAATGAGATCCACACTGGTTCTGAATCATATCATTAGTACGTTAACACTGTTTGCAGTTTCCATACCATGGTAACTCTTCTCAGGAGACCAGCAGCAAATTTCCATCAAAATATTTTTGATTAAGAAAAAAATCCATTTCTGTATAATCTAAATTTTTGGTGAGATTTTATTTTCTCACTGGGACCACTAATGCCGAACAATTTTAAAATCTTTAACTGCCTGAGCTGCTGCAGTATCTCTTAAAAGACACAGTGCAGCTGATTTACCCTGTGGGCTTGATTAGCACATTCATAATTTATCAATGCCTCAGCTCATGCTGGAGCACAATAGCACATCCCAGGACATGGATCTAACAGAATCAAAACCCTGCAAAACCACCTTTTCTCCCCTGGAAAGTCTCCATCTGTTGAAAACTGGTGAAAGCAAATGTTAAATAATCAAATATTGATATCAATAAGAAAATTTCAAATAAATAAATAAAATTATTTGCATTTCAAATTAATAATGAAGTCAATTGAATAAAACCTTGAAAACAAAGTTGGGATTTCCTGAGGGACCAAACTAAACAAAGGCAAGTCAAAATGCCGTAGCAATATTCAAACACAACTCATAAACAAACTATTTCAGTGCAGTAGGCTGTTACAGGTAAGTGTACATTATGGCCAGGTGTACATTTTTCATCAAAATTACTGCACCAAAGGATGAGATGCTGTGGGTGAGTAGAAAATTACAAAGATAATGTGGCAGAGAGGAGGCTGAGGCAGCCACTTCCTTTTTCAATATCCAAACTATGATCAAAGACTTTTCCTTTGAAGGTGAAATACAACTGATTGAGTCTGAAAAAAGGGAGAAAGTTGGTAGATTGACAACAACCACAAACGGTTTGGGCAATAACCACAAATAGTCACAGGAGATAGCGGCACAAACAGTGAGCTCTACTCCCATTTAAGCAGATGTTTGATGTATTGTCTCTACCACTGACAGATCCAAGTATTTTCTTCGTATATTTTGGCAAAACTTTTGCCACTAACCATCTCAAAAAATATTAATGAGTTGGCAATAGCTGAATCTTTCCAACTTCTCTTATGAACCATCATAACAATATATTGGTCATATTTATTTTTACAAACTTTATTGGCTTGAGCCACAGAACAAATCACAGTAAATATTTCTGAGAAAACAGTGAATATTTCTGCTTTCATTCCACAAGGGAGTAACTAGGGCTGAGAGCAGGACAAACAATGTTTTCCAGCTACAGTGGTTGTAAGGGAATTTGATCAGGCTCTGGGTGGGTTTTAGACAGCAGAAGTCAGCTAAGATGAATCTCACTCCACGGAAATAGTAATGCTTTAACTACAATCCTAAAGATATGCAAAAAGTTTTCTCTCTTGGCATGAAAGACAAATATGTGAGGAAGTTGGGGCTCTAACAACTGAGGCACGGGTTTTCCATATGTCTAAAGTGTTTAAAAACAAAATATTGTTGGGGTTTTTTTGAGTTGTACAAACAACTGTGTGTCTGAAAATTCCTGTATCAAATTAATCCATGCTCACTCGTTGCTCATATAAAGATCCTGCACATCTCTGAGTGTAACTATACTGAGATCTGAAGTTGAGTCTTCCTTAGTGGTAGCTGAGGAGGCCCAGCAGGCTTAGGCCCTTTTGGAAGGGTATTCTCCACACTAAGAAGTATGGCATAGATTTTGGCAGACAGCCATCAAAGCACACTGCCTCCACTGTGGTATCATCCTTCTCTTGCCATCACTGATATGATGAGGCCGAAAGTGAGTACCAAGTTTTTCACTAGACTGAGCATCACATAAAAGATGCCCAGCAGAAGCAAGGAAATAAGAGTGAGATTTGTTGCATCTGTCTTAAAGAGAAGGACTTCACTGGACACTCACCCATCTCCATTTAGGTGGCTCTACTTTTGCAGTTTCTCACAGATAGTTGTCTAGAGTCATTTGGGAGTCAGTTATGGTACCTCACCTGCTGGCTTCCATATGCTCTGTGTTGTATTATCCAATTCCATGCAGATGTCTCAGACACCCTAGAGTCCCTCAGAGTCCCTCAGAGACGGGTGGGCAGCTGAACTGAGATTTTTAAATTCCCTGGCATTCAATGAACAGTGATTCCATACAGTCAACAGCCCTTGAAGAGTGATTCAGATGACCAGATACCAAGTTTCTGCCTTGATTCCTGAAGGCATCCACTGACTGTGTTAGGATCCATTCACTGTGTTAACCAGTGCCATGGTTCAATTCATCAGGATGATCTCTGTTACTTCATACACCCTAGGGTGTCTAAGACATGCAGTAATATGATGCAGCATTTACACATTTTTGGAACAGCAACTGGAGACCAGGTGGAAACCAGTGGGACATCTCAAATGGTACTGCACACCTATAGATGAGCTGCTGCGATGAGCTCTTATCAAAGAATCATAGAACACTTCGAGTTGAAAGGGACCTTAAAAGGCTATTTAGCTCCAACCTCCCGTGCCATGGGCAGGATCATCTTCCACAAGACCAGGTTGCTCAAAATCTTTTAAAGGCTTTTTAATCTGGCCTTTAACACTTTCAAGGATGGAGCACACAATTCTCTGGGAAATTTGTTCCAAGGCCTCTCCACCCTCATAGTAAAATTTTCTTTCTAATATCTATTCAAGCCTCCTTCAATTTGAAGACATTACCCTATCACTACATGTTCTTGTGAAAAATTCCTCTCCAGCCCTCTCGTAGCCCACATTAGGTACTTGAAAGCTGCTCTAAAATTGCCCTGCAAGCCTTCTCTTCCACAGGCTGAACAACCCCAGCTCTCTCGGCCTGTCTTCCAGCCCTCTCATCATCTTTTGATCCTCCTCTGCACACACTCCAAGAGGTCCATGTCCTTACATTGTGGATCCCAGAGCTGCACACAGTAATCATTCACCCCGAATGCTTAGAGACTGAATCAACACGCACTCCCCTGAAGACTCGGAAGTGCCTTAGGCTGGAGCTGTACCCCACCCAAAGGGCCTTATTCAGTTTCCAGCAATCAGTGTTTTGTGCCATTTGAGACACTCTCTGCAACCTGGCCTCCAGTTGTCACTCTTGAAGGACATGTGCCTCCTCCCAGCCCCATGTCATGCCTGCCAACCCCATGCAGATGTCTCAGTCCCCTAGAGCATCTCACTTTACACTAACAGCCCCCGGCTGGTTAGCTGAGTCATATCAGTAATATGGTTGCCTGCACTAACTAAGCTAATGATCCAAGACTTCCTTTATAACCAGGAAGAAAATTGGTGTTTAGGGTGTATTTCAGGTGGCCTATTTTAGGGATTTATTTTAGAATGAGATATACCATATCCAGGGGAGCCGATTTCTTTCCATTCTTAACAAACAGAAGGAGGCCAGCTCAGAAGTAGACATTTACATTCAGGTAGCTGAATTCCAGCTCTCAGGAGTGATGCAGACCACAAAGGGAGATTCAACATGAATTCAAATCCACTGCAGAGACGCAGAGAAGTTAGCAAGATTTGATGGACCATGATGACCTCAGTCAAGTAGCACAACTGGGCTGGGCATTAGTTAAGAGGCAAGTTCAGTTTAAAGTCGCAGTACAAGAGGTTTAAGATGATGGGGTTTAACATGCATTTGTGATAAGTAAGAAAACAATCACAGCCTTGTCCATTTCAGCAAGCAGATGGCTGAGGCACAGCCTCTGGTGCCTGAGCCCAGAGCTGCAGTTCTTGCTTTAACCCACCACTATTTCCCTGCTAATATTGCTAAGCTCCTCCAAGAGGTGCCATGGTAACAAGGACCTTGGAACCGCTTCCCAGATTATGCAGCATCTAATGCAAAGTGGCCTGGCAGGTTTTCTGCTTTTAATATTCAAAGGATTACCTTTGAGGCAGCCCATATATTTTCAAATCCCTAAATCCCTTGACACCTGGACACTTTGTATGTAGCCCTAAACATAGCACAATTTTGCTCCCAGACTTCAGAAAGTTATCTAAAAGTAGAGCAAGCATGAACAACAGCACAAGACACTTCCATCTGACAGAGAGGTTGCAAGAGGAAAACAAATAAAGACAACAGGAAGTAAAATATGCCATATCTCCAAGAGAAAGGTTCTGGCTAAAGTAAGGCATCAAGTCAGCAAAAGAAAATTGGTCTTGTGGTTTCATATAAGGATAAAGAATGCTGTTTCTAGCTACGCTTGTCACTAGCCAGGCTCATGTTTCATTCAGGTAGGATTAAAGCTTTGTGCCATGCATTCAAAGGGACTATTCCCCATCTCCCCATCATACCCTTTCCTCCTTTTGCACCCTTATCGTGCTGCTTGTCACCACTCATGTCCACGGAGCTGTGTGCAGAAGATGAGCACTAAACTGGTCCCATCATGCTACATTTCCTCAAAACCCCTGGGCCAGGAAGTGCCACAGCCAAGGAGGAAGGACAGAGCAGGCAGTGCTTCTCAGCTCTCCTTGCTGCAGGGCAGGACACCACCCCTCACCCACCTCAGCTGCACTCGCAGCTCTTCCTCTGCAGCCCTGCCCTAGGCTGGGATGCTCTGAGGGCAGCAGGGACTACTGGAGCAGAGCACATGCCTATCAGCCTGCTCCTGCACACTCAGTGTTACTCTATGTTAGTCCAAACAAATTACACAAAACTTCCTTCAGGAGGCTGTTAGAAAAGCCCTGATTTATGCAGGCCTAGCAAATAGGCATTTGAATACCATGGTAATTAGCACTGTGAGAGAAGAAAAAAAACCAAAAAACAACAGTTTTTCTTCTCTTTTGTCTGATTGGTGAATTCTCTAGTGAATGTGGTTTTTTGTATATGCACATACCATATGGACAGGCAAAGACAGAGGCATGGTCTTTCTGAAATCCCTCATGCTCAGCCTGAATTATGAGCAGTGTGGTAATTCAGAATAATTTCAGCCAGTCTCACTTCCACCTTTATTAGGTGTCACAAACACAGTTCTTGAGTGACAGGCAGATTTTCTGCACCAAAAGCATTCAGTTGCCCAGATTTGCAAGAGCAAATACTATAAGAGTAAATACTCTAATTTGTTAAACCTTCCCTCACTGTCTTTTCCCTCATCTCTGACAATAGCATTATCCTCACCACTGGCTCATTGCCTCCTCTCCCCATTACCAATTCATCTACCTATTCTTCTACATCAGCAGCTTGGAATCACCTCCCAGATCTTTTTGTCTATCCTCCACACCTCTGCTACTTAAATCCCTCCCAAGGAAGCAGCTTGGCCATCTTCTACCTAACTGTTTTCATCCAAGCTCCAACAGCTGGTATCCACAAAGCTTTCTCCACTGCCTTACTTTGCTCCAAGACTAGCTTTTCCTCTCCTAAGTGTGCTCATAGAGAGAGCAAAAGCTGCTTCAGTGGCGTGACTTTGCCTCTGCATGGAGCCTCCTTCCTTCCCCTTTCCTCACACCTTTTCAATAAGGGACACTGGGTTCTTTATGTGTTTGGTGGGCACAGAGAGCAGATTACAACAGTGTTAGTTGCAAACCACCAGTACAGTGTCTTGTCCATCTAGAGAAAATACATTTCTAGCATATCCATGCAAAGGCCCTGGATTCTAAAAGATGAAAACCTATGGGTCAAAACTGGATATATGAGAAGGGCTAGCTGAAGAGGCTCTCCGGGGAAGTGGTCACAGCACTAAGCCTGCCAGAGTCCAAGGAGTTCAATGCTCTCAGGTACATGGCATGCTTCTTGGGGTTGTCCTGTGCAGGACCAGGAGCTGGACTTTGATCATTCTTGTGGGTCCTTTCCAACCCATTCCTGACTGCAACTGACAAACATAAAATCCTCAGGCCAACTAGCACATGAAATAGTCAAGTGATAAATAATCAAAAAGTTGTGATGTTTCGTGGTGTTGCCTAATAAAAACTCTTGCAACAGTGTTAAAATAGTAAACCTAAAAGCAGACCTTTATTGGAAGCCCCCAGGTGTCCCGGTGGTTATGGGCACGCCTAGCATCAGATTTCTACAATTTTTATAAGTTTAACAAACTAGCATATCTAATATATATTGTCCAATTAGAAGAGTAGTTGGTTATGTAATTTTCCTTGGGTTCTCCCCCACTGGAGTTGTTCCAGGGGCTTCCTTGCCCCATTTCATTTTGTGTCTCCTCAGATTTTGGTTGGAAAGCAAAATGTCCTTGTCTGGCTTCTCTTCTTGAAAAGAAGACTTAACAGTATTTCAGGAATGTGTTAGAAGGTTAGCTTATTATTCCAAAATCTAAGAGAAAGGATAGGAAAAATAGCAGGAGCTATTTAACTATGTAATAGTAGTCTACAGAGATACAAATATATAAAAAACAAAAATCTTTAGTCATAAAATGGGTGTAATTTTTTTAATCCTTAGGAAAAACTGCTTTGGAAAAGAAGAATGAGCAGGTGAATTTCACCAGATGGGACTGTGAGATCTGAAAAAGAAAAAATGAAGATGGAGATGAACAAGACATTTTTATGATGACAATATCCTCACTCTTTTTTTCTGGGACCTACACTTCTCAGCCATTGTCCCACCTCTTAATCTCCCCAGGCAACTCTAAATCATGATCCCTGTTCTAGACCAAGCCTAGAAACTGCCCACAGCTGATAAACTGCCTTGTAGCTGTTAGACTCTCCTCCCTGCCATACAGTAATGTAACAGTAAGTGTTAAATAGAGTCATAGACTCATAGCATTGTTAAGTTTGGAAAAGACCACTGGAATCATCGAATCCAACCACTAACACAGCTCCAACAGGCTCACCAATAAACCATGTTCCTAAGCACCACATTTTTTTAATAAAGGCCAAGACATCTTGCAAGATAGATAGGTTGGATCCAAATGCTTTTTCTTTCAACAGATTGTGATTTCTTCATGCCCATTTTCTAGATGTAAGTATTCTTACAAGGCATGACTTCAATTTTCAATTTTCACAGTATTGATAAGTAGTTTCTCAAATCCCATATTATGCACAGTCCATGCACAAATTATTCTGGTAATAGCAAAGGGATTATATAAAAAATGTAAAAGACTGAGGAAACAAGTAGCTCCTAGTTAAAAATCTGAACCTCTCTTTGGCTTTGGTGCACATTTCCCGTCGAGTGTGCATCCAGTTGAATCATTTACCTCTCTCAGGAAGTGGTTTTTTACAGTGAAATGGTCCTCAGAAGCACAAAACAAGACAGTGATTTAGAGATGCATGCATGTGTATCTCTCTGGCTATCACCTATGCATATTTACTTGTTGGTGATAGAACCAGAGCAGTTCTCAAGGTCTTGTCCAGATGTGTTTTTCTGTTAGAAGAGGCCAATCAGGAAGCAATTTTGGAGGCTCTCAGTATCTCCTGCTGCCATTCCAAAAACAGCTTGCTTAGAGATCAACTCCTCTAGAAATCCTTTTCTTTAGGTTTATCTCCCCCAAGAGAAGTGCAATGGTTTACATTAAAGCCATTTAAAAACAATTTAGTGTTCTTATTTTTTGCTAAGCAGTAGGCTGTATGGTTTTAATTGGAGTTAGTAAAATTGACTGAAATCAGCGTGAGCTCTTCTACTGTACAAAGAGCTCATTCCTATTAAAAACATGCCTTTATTAGGTTTATGGATGTCTCTTATATAAATCAGACCTCAGAGCCTCTAAAGGGCTTTAAGATGCACAAAGGAAAGATGATGCTTATCTTTATTTTTACTTTTTACTGCACTAAGCTATCCAAAACCACATTGACCTATCTTACATAGTGCTATTTATTCCTTTTTTGTACACCTCTTATGTCGCCCTGATTTTCTCAAGTTTTACTAAGCCTTCTGATGTTTGCATTCTTTGCACAAACTTTCTCATGCACTTTATGTAAATAACTTATTGTTTTGCATTCCTTTATGGAGGACGAGCAACCTGACGGACAGTTGGGTTGCCCAGTGACATTGAGGAGGTGGCACTGTAACCCTCCAATGACACTGGGATTTTAAAAAGATATAAATATGGAGTCAGATGTTTTAATAAAGAGTTTTTTTCAGTTTGCTACCACCAGAGCTGCTCTGTGTCATTCTTGTGTCGCCTCCCGGGACGGGCTGACACTCTTAATGCACCAGGGAAGCAGAGAACAATTTTTTTCCCAGCTGACCTACAAGAAAGTATGCTGGAGAGCAGCCCTAAGCTGTAACCAGACACAAGCTGGATCCTGAGTTCAGCTCCCCAGGCACTAATCCATGAACTGCTCTTCTCCTTTGTTGGCGTCTCAGAGGTCAGGATGACCCCGATATGTGTAAAAGTCTCTCTTTTCCCAACCCGGTAGCCAAAGAAGGAGTCAGGACTCTTCATCTGCAGTTTCCAAGGTTGTTTATTTTCTCTTATCTGGTGCATTTTTTCCCTGACCTGCTGTGATCTGTTCAGCAGGCCAGACAGAGGCACTCTGCCCGCCCTCAGGGCGGTGTTGTCTTTTTATACTATACACTACATAGACATTATTTACAGTTAATTCCCAATACCTATCACCTATGTTGCACAGTCTGTCTCTACTCTAAACCAATCCAAAAGTGCCAATATCACCCAGAAGATGAAGGCTACGAAGAAGGAGAAAGAAGGACAGGACATGCCCAAATTCCTCCATCTTGGCCCCCAAACCCTCATTTTAAAAACCCCAAAATTCTACTTTTCTACTTTGTAACAAACTAACTATCACTCTACTTAACTTTCATGGCTTGTGCTTCCTCGTACAAGGTTGGTATTTTTTTCCATGGGTTGAAATCAAAGGCACAGGGGTCTTTGGCTTCATGCCAAGGTCTCTGAGCCCCTGCGAGGATCTCAAGCCATCCAGGACAGCCAGAGGGATCTCCTGGGTTCTGACCCTCCTTTTACCCTGTAACTCTCTCTCTGTTCCTATAATGCACCTGGCTTAGGCCTAAAGATGACTCAAAGTCTCTGACAAAACTGTACATTCAGGACACCCATATATCCCATCTCCCTCCTGAGGACAGACCAGAGCATCTCCTACTTCCTCCATCCACCAGGGCTTTCTTCCAAAGCAAAGAGTTATGGCATCCCTGGGTCTTAGCCTGACTTTCAGTTTGAAGACCACCCAAGGACCCTGAAGCAGGGAAGTGCTCTTGGGCACTGACAGCTTAAATATAACTTAGAACCACTTGCAAAAAAAGTTACTTTTGGCCAACAGCTTCCCCACATTTTGTTCAATGTGCTCCATTAAGTCAGATGCAGTGGTTGATGTTTCAAGAGGCCAAACTGCCAACACAGTCTGAGGTGCAGGAAGTTCTCCTGCGGCTGCCAAAGATGTTATGTGAAAAATCATCACAGCAGAAATGCATTGAGTGCAAGAGAGAGCAGTAAAGACAAATATGTACTTGAAGAAGAGAGGAAACCCTTAAAACCTTAAAACCAGATTTTTTAACTGCACATCATGGCATTTGCTCTCTTTTCTTAGGCAAAACCCAAAATCAGCTCTAGTGCTGGTGTTTCAGGAAGCCTGGAAAAGAGACGTGATGGTATAAGCACTCAGCAATCTGGTCTCCTTTCCTTTTGCTAGGACTGGACACCTTCTCAAAGAAAATCACACTTTTTTTTGTGAAGATTTTTTTTGTGAAGAAAATTGTTATACATGATAGGAGGTATGACCCACCTAATTTTATAAACCTCCAAAGCCACATATATTATTTTTATATGCATTGTGTGTTAAGGAGACCTCTTGCTGGCAGAAAATGCCCTGTAATAATGTGAAGTACTAAAACTCTCATCTGGAGATGCAGTCAGGAGAGAAAATGAAGAGGGGGAATCTGTGGGCAGATTTTTGACAAAAACTGCTGGTTATATCCAGGCAAAGCTAGTAGATGAGTGCCAAGACTCCTGCAAGTTTTTTTCCAAGCCATATCCATCATCTGGCACCTCTTTGGAATTGCAGTGTCCTGGCCACTCTCCTCAGGATGTGCAGGGATGCAGCATGTTGACACTGCAGGGTCTGTGCTGGAAACCTCAGCAGCCCTGCACATCCCTCTGCTGCTGTCTAACACAGATGTGTTTTGTTTGGAAGTGGGGGCAGACGGCATGAATTCATTTATTTCTACTGCACAAAAACAAAACAAAAACTAAAACAGGAGGTGCAAGAAGAGGCTGTACTCTGCATCCTGATCCAAATATCCTCACAAATACAGCTCAGACCTGCAGGATACTACCAGATGGAGACTATGGTAATTTTAAAGAAAAAAAAATACAAATACCATTTTGCAAGGTGGGGGCTGTACACTTAAGTTTGCATTTGGCAGAGCAAATCTGTCTGAAATACACCACTTAGAGTGGCACTCCACAAAAATAAGCCTTTGCTTCTACTGCCCCCACTGCTCACTCTTTTACTGGAGCTCAGAGCTTGCGTAGGGTTTTGGGTGGTGGAGCCAACCCCCTCCTGTAGCATCCAGAAGAGAAGAGCAATTTTTCTGCCAGAAAGAGGAAATTCAAGAAGGCTGACAGGAACACAGGTGCAGAAGTGAGCTCCTATCCTTTTATGCAAAAGACCAACGATCAGTCAATCACTGGTGGGTGGGACAACATTTTTAAGCCATATTTTAAATTAAATTCCTGACTTCACCCTGACCCTCTGCAGGACTTACAACTCTGAGCCACAGTCTCGCTCAGCTAACCCACTGTTTTCCTTGGTTGTCCCACCCCAATGCTGACCAGCCCTGGAAGTATCCAACCACTCATAAAATCTCTGTCTACCTAAAATAGAAAGCAAATCTCTCCTGTTACCAACTCTTCCTGACTGAGTTTTCACAATGGATTATATCTAAACTCTAAACTCCACAAGATCCAAACAAGGTTGTGTCAATCTTACACATTGTGCCCAGTGTGACAGTCATGTGGCTGGGTCTATCTGACAGGCTGTACTGCAGTTTTCACTGTATTCAGCATTAATCCAGACCTCTGACTGCACCTGGAGATAACAGGCATGACAAAGGGTGTAGTCTGCATGTATGCCCACAGCCAGCTTCTGCAGCTTTCTGAAAGAGAAATTGCTGCCTTCAAATAGGAAATTGCCCACGATCTGACCTTGGGTCTCTAGCAGTATGATTGTACAGGGTTACATTATGATCTGAAGTGTAAATATGCCCAATTCAATGATTTTTCAGCTTAGGTGAGAAATTCTGAGGTGCCTTCATTCATATGTGATGCTTCATAGTAAGACAGAGAAGGGGGTTGATATGGCAACAGTGAAAAGCTCTTCTCTATCAGACTCCAGAGTCCAAAGCCGCTTCTTCCTTGCTTCCCTACATCAGAAACCTTCCACAAGGTAGTAAGGGCATTACACCAATGTTGTGGAAGAGAGATACTTTGAGCATGGTTTTCAGGGGGCACGCAGAAACCCAACTGCCTGAAGAGGGGAGGTTTGCAAAGCTGGGATTTGCAGCAATAATCTGCCTAATAACACCAAGGTTGTGGGTTCAATCCTTGCATGGGCCATTCACTTAAGAATTGGACTTCATGATCCTTGTGGGTCCCATCCAGCTCAGAATATTCTGTGATTTATGGAGCACCTCAGAGAATAAGATGGAAAACATGTTATCAGACTGAAACAAAAACAATCCCACTATGGGATGCCTCACTTTCTTCACTGGGTTCCCCCCATTTCATCTTGTACCCAAGCATCCCAGCAGGTCCCTATTGTGTGCATGGGTCTTCTCCAAAGCTCTCAGGCAGGGAGGGGCAGAGAATGGGGTCTTACCAAAAAGAGGTAATTTTTTTGAACAAGATCGTAAAGAACAGTCCTGTTTTCAATCTGTGTAGGAGAAATATTATGATCCCTCACATAAACTGGAAGAGCAGAGTTCATTCAGATTTTTCTTTTCTCAAAGTATGACGTTTTCCTGTATGTGGTTACCAGGGAGAACATTAGCTGCTAAACTGTGAGTTTATGAGACTGTGAGATGATAATGAAGCTGTACTGATTTCAGCACTTCAAAGTGCATTTCCTGTTGCTGCTGCTGATCTTGGCTGCTGCTTTCTCATGGATTTCTTCACCAAATGCCACACTTTTAGACATTTCATGTAAAAATTCTTATTTTCTTCCTATATGTTGGTACCTTCCATCATATTTCTGTGCTCTAAATGAAGCTGTCTTACACATTTTAAAAGCAGTAAATAATCTCAAAAAAGAGTAGTTATCTCTTCCATATCCATCTCCAGGCTTTATCTCTGACCTGCTTGCCCTTGCCTCCACTGTGCATATTCACCCTTATTTTCCTCCTCAACTGGGAGAAAAGCCTCATTTTATTGCTACCAGTCTCACTCTCCAAGTAGGACAGAAGAGCTATGTGTGTCCGTATTTTCTGTGTTCATCTAAGTGCAGAATAGGAGCACTTTGTCTTTTGGGTAAGGACTCAGACAGTAAACTGACTCCTTCAGTTAATGGTTTAAAGCTCACAGCAGAGGAGATGCCACAAAGCACCTCCTTCTATACTGAAATCTGAATCTCTCCATATGAGAATAAACTTTTTTTATGAGTCAAAAGAACTTTCTTTTGCCACTTTTTGAAAACTAGATGTATTTTTGTGTCGTTTTTGTCCGGTTGTATGATCTTATTGTAATTCTTGAAGCTTGTAGCTTACTAAGTCTGGGAGTCTGCTTTTTGGCTCTGCATGAAAACAAATATAGACATGGACAGTTCTAAAATACTATTTCTGTGTTAATGCTTTCACCTAGCCATTTTCCACCCCAGAGGAAAATGTTTCTAAGCAAAGAGTATTACAGCATGAGACACAAGCTGTGATCTCTGGAATGAAACGTTACATTTTATTAACCTCAAATAGAAAGCCTCTCTGTTCTGGAAAAGAAATTGTATTGTTCTAACCAAGATTTTTTTTTAATAATTATTGTCAGAAAGGCAATAGCTGTGGAAGGTGAAATAACCTCCAAGTAAAAGCCTACTGGTGTTAACAAATTATAAATTAGATGCTGTGAGCACCTGCCCACTGCTATAAATTTTTCGATTTTGAAAGAGTCTGAATCTTCCTCTTCTGTGTAAAAAGATAATGCAACTTGATGTTATAGTCTCATTACAAGAAAAAAGGAGGATCTAACAGAAAATTGCATGTAACTGGAGATGAATGTCATGGCAATAGCCATGAGGTGAGAACCTGGAAGGTGCCGTCAGGTGGTTATGGGTCACCTTCAGTCTTCCGCAAGAAAAGGCCATATGGTTTGTAGACATAAGCATGCAATGGGGTGAAATGAAGCTCTTCCATCCAATGGAAGATGGTGGCTGAACAGCAAATTGTTCATACAGAAGGAAGCAGAGCATAAGAACTCCCACCAGATGTGGGGGACAGGAACCAGCAGGCCAAGGAGCAAAGAATCATTGAATCACAGAATGGTTTGGGTTAGAAATTACCTTTAAGTTCACTTAGCTTCAATCCCTCTGCCATGGGCAGGGACACTTTGCACTAAACCAGGTTGCTCAGAGCCCCATCCAACCTGGCCTTGAACAATTTCAGGGATGTGCTCCCTGGGCAACCAGTGCCACTGGCTCATCACCCTCCCAGACAAGAATTTCTTCCTAATGTCCAGTCTAATGTCTTTAAACTCTCTTACTTTAAGGCCATTATTCCTTGTCCTATCACTACATGTCCTTGCGGAAAGTCTCTCTCCAGCTCTCTTGTAGCACATTTGGGTACTGGAAGGTGCTCTAAGGTCTCTCTGAAGCCTTCTCTTCTCCAGGCTGAACAGCATCATCTCTCTCAGCCTCTATCCACAGCAGAGTTGTTTCAGCCCTCTGATCATCATTATGGCCCTCCTCTGGACTTACTCCCACTCATTGCAAGTCTATGTCTTTCTTGTTCTGAGGGCTCCAGAGCTGGATGCAGTGCTCCAAGTGGGGTCTCATGAAAGCAGAGCAGCAGAATCCCCCCCTCATCCTGCTGTCCACACTGCTTAAGATGCAGCCCAGGGCACAGTTGGCTTTATGGGCTGCAAGTGCACATTGCCAGGACACGTTGATCTTCCCATAATTTAAAACCCCCAAGTCTTTCACATCCTGCTGAATGGACAGACAGGGAGTGATGAGAACAGGCAAACAGTGCTAACAAAGGTCAGGGGCTCCACAAGCCAATGAGTGCTGCTGGTTTCCAGTTTTACTTGAAAGCACATCATTACTGCAGTTGCTTTGCCTAGTACCTTGGAGTAGTCATAAAAAAAAAAAAAAGGGAAAAGAAAAAGAAAAAACCAACTAATATTCAACTTAGAAAAAAATAGGAGAAAAATACATACATTAATTTGCATTCCTCACCTGAAACACTCTGCTCTTGTCCAGTTCTGCTACTGTAGAGAATGCAGTGGAAAGCAGAGCAATTGAGGATAAGCAATGCAAATATTTAATGGCACATATGAAGAGCTAAGAAGATTGGGATGGTTGGGTTAGGGAGAAGACATAGGTTAGGGAGTGCGCATACAACATGATGTAGTTGAAATAATGACTCAGACTTCAGCAGGTAAATTTATCTCCAGAGTGTCATAAACCGGAACAAGGGAGTATCTGATTACATTTGTGGAGCACATCTGAGGAATCGGCTGTTAGTGGTACAAAACAAAATTAGTTAAAGTTAAAAATCCCAAGAGAAACAGCTCATCAGGATTTTTTATATGCCATCAGCCACAATACTCACACGTATCAAATTATGAATAAGCTAGAAGTTAAAAATAGAATTTATTTAAATAGAATTAAAAGTTAAAATATATAATAAAATAAAAATAGGAGGTAAAAAATTCTTACCAATTAGGGTACAAGTGTCTCTCAGGATGAAAAGACCAGGTGGAAATCAGGGTCTTGAGCAATTATTTTCATGCTTTCTAATAATAAATTTCAGTGATAAACTTAAGAACTTTTCTTCCAGAAGAAAGTAATTACAATGTGCAAAGCTAGTACTATCCAAACAGACCATCAAACCTGTCTGTGGAAGACAATGCTGGGTAGTCAGCTGTGGTGCTGTTTGATATGTGGTCATTGCAAATGCAACTATTGGTATATCAAAGTGCAAGCAGCAACACTCACCAAAGCAAAAGCAATCAAGATACTGATGTCTAAGGAGCTTGCTGCTTGTGATTCAGCCATGGGCTGATGGATGGCTCCCAGCCCCTTAAAAAAATAGGAAGTTAAAAGTGGTTGTTTCAATCCCTCTAAAAGCGTTTTCTTACATAAAAGCAGGCTTGTGTTAATGAAATTTATTTCACATCTGCAATGGTCTGAGAATACATATTTTCTGCAGCTTATCAGATGAGCAAAACCTTGGCAAGTCAGTCACCAGTGCTTTGTGACTGTTCAGGCACACTGCGCAGATCCAGACCTGGCTCTGGGTTTTGGACATCACAAAGTCCCTTGAAGGCTCCCTCTACTTTTTGACACTACTTCCAACCCAGAATCAAGCTGAACCCAATTCCAACTTGCACTAACACTGCTCTCTTACTGCCTTTGGGCATGTTCAGATCCAAGTCTGTTTGGGAGGAAACATAAGGAAGAATTTATCTAGAGCTGCTTATTAGAGGAACTGGCAGCAAGACTGGCAGGATCCTTATACTGTCACTAGGCTTTGACAAGTTGGTAGGAAGCAAGCGTAGCTGTGATCAAATGACAAAACACAGAAGCTCCTTATTTCTTTTAATTGCTGAATTTCATTTTAGGTGCCTGAAAGGTAGCCAAAAACCAGTTTTCCCTCCGAAGCACACTGCTTCACTGGCCCATGCAGAGTTCCTTATTTCTTTTAATTGCTGAATTTCATTTTAGGTGCCTGAAAGGTAGCCAAAAACTAGTTTTCCCTCTGAAGCACACTGCTTTACTGGCCCATGCAGCTCTGTGCCAGCAGAGGCTGCCATAGGTAGAAAAGTCCCATCCTACCAGCCTTGGGTCCTGTGCCACAGGGCTTCCAGGAATGCAGGGTGCATGAGTGTTTGGAGGTCAACCACCTTAGCCATAAACACCAAACCTGGTCTTTCTGAGATAGGGCAAGCAAAGGGTAAGAAAAGTACTACCCTGCTTTGTGCCTTAATAAATGACATCTGCCATTCAGCATCAGTTACAAAATGCAACAGATTTATGAGTTACATACATTTCTCTATTTCTTCAAAGTTAGTCACTGGCTGTGCAAAAAGGTAGTTCAGAATTCATTATTTTTTCAAAGAATACTTATAATTGGATTGTTCCAAGTATTAATTACTCACTAAAAGGTTCTCTCCCTTGCATGAGAATACATTTTTCCTTTGCTCACTGCCAATAAATAAGCCTCGGGAAAACATATGAAACTTCAAGGGAGTGAAGGAAAACGTAAAAGAAGCTCTAGCCAGCTAGTTTGGATCCAAACTTGAAACAGCCTGAAATACAAGCATGTTAAAATTCAGGATCTTGTGCTCAGTCACTATAGGCAGTATTCTTTTATTTTAAAGAGAATAGAAACAATATGAACTAGAAAAAAAAAAAAAAGCCTTCATGGAAACTATTTTTAAAATGACCCTTAAGAAAGAGTGAATTCATGCTATGCAATTTGCAAGATAAGTGCATTTGGAGCAATTCACTGATAAAACAGCATGATGAAAGGTTGCAGGACTGACTTCACACAAGCCTGCAAGAGCAGCAGCAACTCAGGTAACTATAAACATACAAATCTAGAAAATTAAATAAAAGAGATAATTATTTGTAGAGACACCATTGTTTCTCCAGTTGCACACAGGCACACATAGCTGAGAAATGCTGAAAACAAAGAGTCAGGAGGAAAGAACTCCCCCAGGGATTGTTCCAAAAGTCTTGCCCAAGCCATCTTGCCACTCGCAAGGTCAGAGCAGTCAATGAAGAGATGGCAGGAGACCAACCAAAAAAAAAGGCTGGTGCATGTGGCTTCACATATTCCAGCTCACTACATCACTACCATGGGAGGGCTCCAGCCACACAGCAGCCCTTAGGATAGGGCAGTTTCACACCTGGACAGGTGACACTGGTTACAAATGGTACCAAAAATGGCACAAGGTTTATTGATCATGTCGTCTGTGTAAGAAACTGGTGGAGTCCACTCGTGGAAGATTTCTGTAAGCCATTGCTACTTCCGACAGGGAGGGAGTGCTGCTGCCCTCTGGCTGCTGCAGCTGGGATAACACCAAAACAGGAAGAGACCAGCTCACGGCACTCACTTAAAACCAGAAAGCCACTTATTTAAATACAAATTTCAATGGGGAGTGACTCCACCTATCTGGGGATTTGTTTAGCCATCTACCACTTACCAGGTGAGCTCCTTGAAGTGTTAATCATTCCATGATCTACAGGTGTCCCACCACATGAACTCAGATCTAAAAATTTGGGACACAGGGTGGTCATTTTTCACAGATGAAAATTGAGGCTACAACTTGTCTGCTATTGTATAGGAAGACCAGGATTTGATGTGTTTAACTTTGATGCCTTGCTCACAAGGTCACTGTTTCTTCTGACTCAGTGAATTTCTAGAGCAAATTGATTTTTCTAAAGTGCAGCCTTGCACTAAGTGGGTTTGTTTGATTTTGTTTATTTGGGACTTCTTTTCCTATTTGGGGAGCTGCATATATATATAAAACCCCACATGTTATGTAGAATGAGATATTTGGTTTTCCTCTCAATGCCTTCCTGAGACAATCCCAGGTCATTTTTTAACTTAGAGTCACTGCAGTTCTAAGCACAATTTGCCCCGACTGCTCATTTATGTCCCCAAGACATTCCTTCATTTGTGGCAATACACCAAGCATGGGCTGTTATGGGAAAACCAGCTATGGGGCTGAACTTCCACCACTGAAGTTTTGTGGTCCCACAAATATCCCCCAGTATGATGCAGAGGTAAGGCTGAGGGAAGGAGCTCTTCCAGCTTGCATGGCAGCTCAGAAATCTGTAGTACCAATAGATCCTGAGAGGTCAAAAGTTATTCCCATGCTTTGCAGGAATATTATCACACACTGTACTTTCTACACCACACCTAAGTGTAACACTACCAATCCCATCAAGCAGTTGGACTCCACTGTACTTAAATTTTTAATCCACCAAGGAATATGCTGCTGAGTTACCACATTATTAAGTCCAAAGTGCTTGTCAAATTTCAGTCTTGACAGAGAGATTATCAAATTTCAATTCCTTGGAGTTTCAGCCCCACATAGGAGATATAAGGGCAACAGACAGCCCTGTGCATCAAGTAGAGCCCTGCAGTATGCCACAGACATGGAAAAAAAGTCCCCCACATCCAAAAGATCAAGGAAGTTCTTTGCAGACAGTCCCAAAATTGTCATACAACTTAGAGGAACCTTTCTACTTGACTCATTTCCAGAATTAGAAAGCAAGAATCTGATTCCACCCTGAAGGATTTGTTCAAAAGACAAAGAATGTCAAAATCAAACTGATTTACTGGATAAGAGATAAATGGACAAAGACCACAGATAACAGATAGAGGAGTTCATTGATCAGACAAGGGGAAAGAATACACTGCTGAAGGAGTCCTTTCTTGTGCTGAGGACAGGAAGAAAGACAGACCTTAGAGCTATTATTCTTTCCTTTAAGTACAAATACTTCAGCATCAAGATATGTGAGCAGGGTATTTTTCAGCCATGGGCCTCTCCAGAGAACTGAAAGCAGTTGTTAGGAGATGACTTTCAGGCTCCTCCTTGAGTTTATCTAATAGAACAGAAGATAGAACAAATAGAGCCATGTAAATTTAAGCAGGAGAGTAGCTATATATAGCATCTTATAGCCCTACCTGTGCATCAGCAATTTTTCTCTTACAAATTCCTACTTTCAAACTCTTTCCATGATTATTTAGTATTTTTACGACCTACAGCTTTGCAGATTTGTGTGTTCTGATTCCACTTTATATATATATATATATACATGCTTATATGCATAAACAAATTCTGTGACAGAATAGTAACAACTGCATCATATTCCTGAAAACTGCTTCCAAACACACATATGAATGAAAATGCAATTATAGGAGTAGTCAGCCTGGAAGAATAAATCATACTTTGCAAATCTGACAGCCTTATTTGATGAAATTGCTATCTTGGTGGATGGGGTGAAGAAGTTGACACTGTTCAATCTTGACTCATCTTTAACTCTTGACTTTAGTTAGATTTTCAACAATTGCCCTCATGACATCCTCATAGGCAAACCAGTGAAGTACAGGCAGGATAAGCGGGCAGTGAGGTGGGCTGAAAATTGGCTGAACTGGCCTCAGGTGGTTCTGACAAGCACCCCAAAGTCCAGCTGGAGAGCAGGCACTAGTGGTGTACCTCAGGGATGGACACTGGGGATAATGCTGTTTAACATGCTCATCAGTGACCTGGATGATGGGACAGGCTGCGCTCTGAGCAATTTGCAGATAAATTGGGAGGAGCTGCTGCTAACACCAGCAGTTGCACTGCCATTCATAGAGGGATCTCGAAAGGCTGGGGAAATAGGACAACAGAAATCTCCTAAAGTTTAACAAAAGGAAACAAAGTCCTTGGGGTGGGATAGTTCCAGGCACCAGTACATCTTGTGGGCCACCTTTCTTGAAAGCACAACAGCCCTGAAAGGTGACTAAATATTATGCCCATAGTAAAGCTAGAAAAGCTGAAGAAGGACAAGGACAGCAAAAAAGGACCTGGAGACTCCAAAACAGGATGAGTATTGCTTTAATACATAGACAATTTCCCTCCATTAGTTGGATACCAAACAGAATTCTATGACAAGGACTACTTAAAAATTCTAGAACAGACTTGTAGGAAGGAGAAGGCAGCATGACCTGAATTTCTGCTGAATCTACTGGTCTCTCAAAGAGCCTTAATTCAGTATTGCCTCTCTTGCCATTAATTAGACTTTTGCTATCGACTCTGTTTCTGACCAGGCCACTTTAATTAGGAAATAAACCTTTTCTTTCCTTTCCTTTCCTGCAGACAAAGACTGGGATATATCAGAAAGGGTACTTCACAAGGACATGAAAAGCATTCAGATTAATAATTTTGTTTCTGTTAATGAGAATAACTGTGCTGGAACTGGATCAGTGTAATATGCAAGATAGATCTGAAAGCATTTGGGTTTGCTTGTTATGATATTGAGTTTCTTAGGGAATTGCCATTATGGCTTTGATTAGAGAAACAATAACAGAGCTGAAACTGCCCAGATGGCTAATTTCTTTTTGATATAACAATTGATATTTCTTGAACTATCAATAATCCAGTGGTAACTCACATGTTGCTAATATTGTTTGCACCTCAGACAGAGCTGAAGCAAATCTTTGAGGAGTTTGCTGGATGGAAGTCTCTCTTAAACATGAAAAATAAGTGCAGAAAATTTTCTAAAATATTAAATATACACAAATTCGAGCACTTGACTTTTACTTTTGGAGGGATCGATATAATAAAGTGATTTTGAAAATTTTCCAGAAGCTGGTATATGTGCTGGTATAAACCCAAAATTAATGATGTGTCTTCTATTTGCTGCACATTTGAGAGAACAGCATGACCAAGAGGCAGAATACTAACCTTCACAGATGGCTTTAAACACTTTCCTGTTGTGGTCCTCTGAGCTTTGTTTGTTATGATTCTGCACACTTTCCTATTTTCATTGCTGAGTTCCAGGAGAATCCATATTCCTCTATGAAAAAGCACAATGCTTAGGCACTGGAGCCAGGGGCAATGCTAGGTTAGCACTTCCATTCACATCTTTGCCAGAACATGGAACTTACTGGTTTGCATAACTCTTTGCCCTGAAGCCCTTGCAATCTGATGCTGCACTGAATCACAGAGGGCTCAGCAGGCACAGAAGGGCTCAGCCTTCAGACCACAGGACTCAAGAGGTCCTTCAAGCCATGAGTGAAGCAGATATTTAAGAATAGAGGTGATGGAAGTAGCAGTATCTATCCAAGCAAGTCAGAAGTTCTTCTTCTACAAAGGAAGGCATGACCAAGTCAGATCTGGCTGCTAAGGATTACAAATGGAGGCATTGCTTTTCTATGGATCTTCAGATGATCCAACATTTTGGTTCCTGGTCTGATTAGGATTTTTATGATCATAAAATGTTGTAGCTGTTTGCAATGTAAGAATTAGTATGAACACCTTACTCCATTAAATGTTATTGTATTCCTATGTCATTTTATTCAGGATGCAACTGAAGTGTGAAAAGTCCTTAAGAGTCCTTTAGTGACTTACCCATGTTGGTTTTGCAGATAAATACCATGAGAAAATTCATGCAACTCTTTTGCGTGCAGCTTTTTCTCAATACTGTGATATGGCCAATTAATTTTCAAAGCAGCTACTAATAGAGTTTGCCTGTAAGCTATCTAGCTATCAACATCTATTTAGCTATATCTAGCTATGAATATCTATTCATTGTAGGGGAATAAATAGTGACCATTTTTTTTCAATTAACCCAAGAGCATCACAGCAATTAGTGTATCAGTATTTCCTGTTGTACTGTGCATCCTCTGATGTCTGAATGACTCAGCTGTTTTTCAGTTTGGATGTCTGCAAAAGATCTCAAAGCACTCACTGCTCTAGATAATAAACAGAACATTAGCTTGGAAGGAAAAATTTTATTTCATTCCAAGTCCCATGTCTGTTCTCTTGTGTTGTGAGGCTGTTCTTTCCATTTTCAAATCTATAGATCACTCATGGACATTATTATCTGGTGGCATTTCTGAGTAAGAAGAATTTTTTAGTATAAAAGGGTTATTACAGTAAATTCAGGAAAGTATATCAATTAACATTACTTTCAATAGATCCAAGAATGAGGGTGCTGGTAAGAAAGCTACTGAGAAATTTAACATATCCTCAATACTATCCCCACCACTATTACTGCAAAAGAACTTGCTTATTTAGGGGCCTGTGTGTTCAGAAGAAATAAAAAGAGCCAAATTCTGATCATGAACACACAGGTTTGTATTGACATAATTCTCCCAGTTCTATTCTTGTCACCCCTTACTTAGCGTATACTACCACCAAGAAATTTATGACGAGAATGTCATCTGCCATGTCTCATATTGTCCTGTGAATACTTCTGAATCACAGAGAAGAAGGTGGAGAAAACATGTCTATTGACAGCATTTAGCCTCAGTTGCAAGCTCTCCAATGAATACATAGATATTATAGGGAATGCATGGTGGAGAGGTTAATTATATGCCATTATAGCCATTAGTATAGTAGTATTATGCAACTTTTGTGCACAAAGTGTTTTAAACTTTTTCACCTCCCTTTGTGAAAAGTTCATGACCACATTTTCAGACCACACTAAAAAAAAAAGAAAGAAAGAAACCTAGCAGTAAATCTCAGTTCCAAAGGTCTTGCTGAGCATTGCCAGAACAGGTCCAAGGATCATTACCTAGCCTTAAACATCCATAGTATCAATATCTGTATTTGCAATACTCTCCATTGGCTCTTTCTACTCTATAGGGAGAAACATTCACTTGCAAGTTGTGACACATCTGGCATATTTTCAGTATCTATTTTGGCATGAGCTGAAGCGCCCATTACTCTCCCATTGATTACTAAAGTAGATGAGATCATATGTGTAGGTGTTTCCATTTGGACAGATGAGACACCTTTTAAAAGTATTTTTGAACAGGGAGTGTGGGGAAATAAAGATACCAAACTTGTTTGAATCTAAGCACTGAGTAACTCATTAGCATGGGGATCAATCTAAGTTGTCCTTTTCCAGGGTGTAGCCATCAAAACATTTCTCTGTACAAATACAAGGAGTTTTGAACAGTCTGTTCCAGCAACCCACCATTCGATTTTTCCAGCCATATGTATGTCACTTCTCACCTCTAAAATACAGTTGGCAAAATGCTAGTAGGAGATGCAAGGGAGATTTGCTTCCTCCTCCTCAATTCCACTCAGGAATTGACCAAGAATAGCCAAGGCCATCGAATTACAAATTCTAAAAAGTTCAGAAATGTAACTAAGTGGATAAGAGTCAGTGATGGGCATGTAGAGTTAGGCACTTCCTATGCATATGAAAACACTCTCTCAGGATTTTGATGGTCACCATATAAAACTATTGAGTAGCCTCAAACATCCAGCCCAACCACCTCTTCCACTGACCTGGAAATAATGGATGTAGGAAAAAGTCCTGCATCAGTGACAACATAAGGTTTAACATCTTGTATTTCTACTCAACTAGGAAAATGAGATTTCACCTCTCCAACTGATTTAATCTTTCTAAAATTTTGACACTAAAAAGGGGCATTGTAGATGGAATTCTATTTTAGGTCTTTTTTCATGGGTTTCTAAAATGTGTTAGTTATAAATTATCACTCTCTCTGGGACTTGCACAGGTATACTAAGAGCAATTAAAGGTTATTGTATTACCAGCAAACAAAAACTTACAACTTTTTAAAATTTTCTGTAGGCTTTCTCTGTTCCAATATATGGCACAATGGGGCATGTTCAGAGTAATCCCAGAGTTTCATCTCTTCTCCCTACTCTCCAGCTAAGAACTATAGATGAGAAAGGACAAGGGAAAACTCACCCCAGGTTTGACACAGGACCACCAACCTACAGCCTGGCCTGTGCAGTGCTGTTGAAGAGCATCCAGCAGACCCAAAGAATGGTGAGCTCAACACACCCAGAGCAGTCCCACTCTTGCTAACAATGTTCACTTCTTGCTGGGAATGGTGCTCCCTTATCTTAACCAGGGTACCTATGTTTTATTCAGATAAGATTTAGGGTTAAAAAAAAAAAGCATCTTATTCTATTAATCAAAATATTAAAATGGAATCAAATTGTGCTAATTGGAAGAGTTTATACAGGAGAAGTCCTGCATGACCTACAGGAAAAATTCTTTCTTATATGTCTTCTTTTGCTGTCATTTGGATCTCCCTTATCATGGGGTACTGTGGAGGTAGACACCAAGATTTCCAACTGCTTGTCTTGGCAGAAGTCTGGAACTTCCAATAATTTTTCCTTTCCAAAATATTCTAACTATTGTTTTTCCTCAGAAAATACAACAGGGGAGTAAGTATTATGGGAGATTAGTTCTTCACCTCACCTAAAGTTTTTGTTTTTTGGGGTTTTTTTTTGCACTTCATGAGGAAAAAGTGGTAAGAATTTGCATTTCAAGGAATATATCTGTATAAACCTACCCAAGGCTGGGAATAAAATGTTTCTGTCCAGTCCCAGTTCCTACCTTCATCTCCCTCTAGGGCATAATTAACCCAAGGGTGGGAGGGAAGATTGAGAATAATATGGAGCTGATTCACCTTCTACACTCACTAGCAAAAATAGAGATTATTACTGCATGCATCAGTGGAATTGAAGAAGAAATTAGTCTGAGATCACTTGTAAACAGATGCAGTCAGACATGACTGTTGCATGAATGGGAATGCATAAATTAAGCTTTGCCAAAGGTTACTAGTAATTTATAGTTTTGGCTTTTAGGAAGCTCCAAGCATGACACTATTTACTTGCATTGTTTATTGAACAAGAATATTTACCAGGGAAGTCACAGCATCTAAATGCTACCTTGTCTCTTGAGGATATCTTGCTTGACAAACTAGTCTGTTGTGTCATAGGCCAAACACTGCCTTTGAAGTTGGAAAACATCAATTGATTGATGCATGTCTGAGGAGCTGTCACAGTGAACATAGATGAAAGACTGATTGTCATAACATGCCTAATACTGAAAATTGATGTGTCTCTTTTTCATCATTTCCAAACCAGTAAACTGAAAGTTGCTTGATAACAAAGCATTTAAATAAGGATTTTTTTTAACACGTGTGTGGAAATTAATGACTTTGATTTAAAGAACATTGTTAATAAGTAAAAGAACTAAAAGATGTGCAAAATAAATATATTTGGATCCCTTTGATCCCCAGCAGTCAATGGGAAATTACACAATTCTGCCCTCTGTGGGGTATTGTTCAAGTGAGTATCTCAAATTATTCCCTGACAATGAAGCCGTATCAGGAGCTGGACAGAAGACCTAGCTAATGGAAGCAATATTTTCTATTGAAAAAATGGCATTCTTCCCTCACACGTACAAATGCCTCAGCTTTGTGCTGAGGTCTTGCTCCCTTCTTAAAGACAGGGAGAAACAAATTGTGATCATGTGTTAACCTCACCAAGTCATCACGATCAGCACTCTTCACCTTTGAGCAATTACACTGATCACATTTCCATAAGATGAAGCCGGTGTCTGATCTCTATTTCTTGTCTTCAGACACCTCCTTCCTATCCCTTATTTGCCATATTCTCAGTTTGATGGTCTTCAAGCCATAAGCTTGACTGCCTCATCATTTGCTTTGACTTCACTCAGTTGTGAACTCCAACTGATAAGAGTTGAGTTTGCACTGAACTCTCTCCATCCTTATTTTCTGACTCCTGTAACACCAAATTTAAATATTTTCTCCTTACCTGCAGTCACAACTTGGGATAAATTGGTTCTCTACTGCAGTGATGTCATCTCCTATCTGGAACAGGGGGTTTGCATTTCATGTACAGCTGAAAAGACCCATGAGTGAAGTCACTCAACTTGCAGCTGTCTGGTGCAGGGTAAGATGAAGGAGAGCATCAGCAAGCCATTGTGGGGCAGCACAAGGAAAAGCATGAGGGAGATATGCTGGCAAAGCAGATACCATTGTCAAAGTAAATGAACCTCCTTCACACAAGTGAGAGGAAGGAGACATGGCAGTAGGCTGACCGTGTGGAAGTCCCTCATCTATGCTGCCAAATTAAACCCTGTAAGAAAGGTTTTCTAGAGCATAAAGTTTTGCCTAGAGAGACTGCATGTCCATCATCCCACAGCATTTACCAGCACTGGCTGGAGGTTACAGATCAGGAACTTTCACTGCTCCTGTCACAGATGCTGCCACATTACAGAACACATCAGCAGCAAATGGAAGACAAAAAATGATGTGCTGCTTTATGTAAAGTTTGTTGCCTTTTGCTAGACGAGGGCATGCCTTTGATGTGCTCATCTTCTCTGTCTTCTTTAAGAACAGTAGAAACATGCTGCTGAAAACACTGTCATAAGTCTTACTGCAGTTGTTGAGGAATGAGATCTGATGTCATGTTGAGCTGATTTTTTACAGCCACATAAACAAGAGGAAAACTTATCTCAGGGCAACGAGTTGAATTCATCCCTGACAAATACAGTGGCAAGTCAATTAGTTAATGAGTTTTTAAGGTATTTAGATAATGACAGATGGATAGACACAATTTACACTATACTCAGGAGCACTGAGCTGGGTTCTTGAGAATCCTATTTGATATGACTCTACATATGTAGACTGATGGAGAGACTACATCTCAGTGGACAGTGGGAGAGCTACAGACACCAAGTCTCTGGACTTCTGTAAGGCCTTTGACAACATTCTTCCTCTTTAAATTGGAGGGATATGGATTTGATGGGTGGACTGGGTGATGGGTGGGTGAGGGTAATGGTCAACAGCTCAGAGACCCAATGGACATCAGTGATGAGTGGTGTCCCTCAAGGGTCTGTACTGGGACCAGACTTCAGTATCTTCATCATTGACAATAACAGTGGGATCGAGTGTACCCTTAGCAAGTCTGCAGACAACACCAAGCTGAGTGGTGAGGCTGACATGCCTGAGGGATGAGATACCATCCAGAGGGACCTGAACAAGCTCATGACATGGACCCACGGGATCCTCATGACATTCAACATGGCAAATTGCAAGGTCTGGCACTCACTGGGCTGTCCTGAAGTCAGCAGACTGTAAAGTACACTGAAGCACTGGCTGACTACCAGCATTCATTACATCAGGTGCACTATGGCTGGTACAATAATTAATGGGAATTAGGAGCAGGAGAAACAACAGCTACATTATGTTTTCTGCAAGAGAGCTGGGGAAGCAGATGCAGCGCATGGCATGGCTCTGCAGCCCCAATCTTTCCACTTGGACCTTCTTTCTCATTTACCATTGCTTTGCTCTCCCAGCAGCTACCTGAAAGCATGGATAACCACAGACCCTGGACAAGAGACAGCTGATTCAGTTCATGTCCTATGTGATTCAAGTTTCTGGTGCTGTCATTCTGAGTCTGCTCTACAGGAGGAAGTTCAGGTAAACCATACACGATCTAAGACCCCAAAAATAAAATTTGAGGTTTCTATGTTGTCCTGGACTTTGGCTCTGGGATGACTCTTATTTTTAATAAATTGGCAAGCCTCTAAGTCAGGTATTACTGACTGATTTGTACCGTGTATGGACAGGGAGCGTGTGTGTGAGGGAAATGGGCAAAAATGGAGGCAGGGAGGCTATGAAGAGTTCAAGGGAAGACAAGTGCCTCTACTCCACCTGCGATGCCATCAACCTGACATCAGCAGAGTTAGACAGGAGGCACTTCCTGCCCTCTTAAAAGGAAATGAAATGTTGTCTTATATTTCCTACTTTATTATTTAAAAAGCCAAGAACATTCATTTCTTCCACCCTGGAAGTGTCCGCAAGCCTTCCCTCAGCTGGTTTCTCAGTGCACAAAAAGATGCAAAATAACAGCTCAGAGAGCAGCTGGGAGGAGCTTCTTTCTCAATGGTTTTTGACTGTTCCAAAAATAGCAGCCACAAGCTGTGTATTCTCCCAGGAGGCACTTCTGCCAGCACACCACTCACTGCTCATTGTGGTAATACAGGGCAGCTTGGGAGTCTTAAAATACATTTTCTAAAATAAAGCTTTTCCTGCAGTTTCCCCAGCACACCTTGGTGCCCTCAAGGCATGGGTGCAAGGTCAGCTCCCACTGCCAGCAACCTCCACTTCTTCCTCCTGTGCAAGAGGCAGGAAGGGCAGAGCCCTGACATCCTCTCTGGGAGACTTTCTTTCATTGGCCTCTTTCCTTTAACCAGACTAGAGCTGCACATCACAAAAAGCTGATTTTAAGCCTGACCAAGAAGTCTCAGCCCATCTGAAGGGAAAGTAACAGAAAATGTGAAATCAGGGAGCTATTCATCTATAGTGTTCTGATAATCAATTTTGACCACAGACGACACATCCCCGCTACACGGATATTTCCCACTGTAGTTAAGATTCAGAGGACTCTGCCATAACCTTTAAATTAAATGCAGTTTTTTATACTGGAACACAATTATTCTATTAAATGCATCCAATGAAAGAATAAACCAACTACATGCCATACATATCTGTTTAAACTCATCCATCAGTCACATCCAGGAGGCACAATGAGCTCTTTGCCAACTAATTAGACGCCAAATATCACTCTGGAATTACTCATCTATGGATTTTAAATACTGAATGAACTCTCAGAAAATGGTTAACAACCAATATCACTGGTTAAAACCAGTAAAGTCCACTGATAAATCATTCCCTATTAATTTCTTGCTCAGCATTATTATAGCGCCAGGGACAAGTAGTTGGAAAATGGAAATAATTAGTAGAGGAACTTTAGGATAAAATACTTCTTACCTGAAACTCATTTTGGAATTTCTTAACCATGGGTCTAACCATGGAGCAAACCTTGCTAAGTACACTGTGAGAACTTTGATTTTTATGGCATTCTAATGTGACTTTAAAGCTCATTAAAGCAGCTCCTTTTGTGCTGCCAGCAACAAAAGCCTTGATGTTAAGTGTCCCCTGGACACTTAACAGCTAAGTGCTGTTGTTTGTCACTCAGCTCAGCCTCTTAACCTACCAGCTCACAGAATAAAACAGAAGCTTGCACCCAGCAGCAACATGGAAGCCAGATTTCAAGATAACGTGCTTGCAGCAAAGACATAGTCCTTTTTGAGCAAAAATGCTTTAGAAATTAAGCAGCAGAAAATAAACAGCTGTGTTGCATGCTGTCCAGAGTGTAACGCAGAGTATGTCCTGGGCATTTCTTCAAATCACTTCTTCCCTCTTTTATTTACCAAGAATTCAGTGCAGAAATATCCAGGTAGTTATAGTTGCTTGTTTATTTGCAGTGCAGGGAGAATGACTGCATGTTTAAAAAGCATTATTAAATTTGAAATATAATTCCTCTCTTTAAAAAAAGCCCAAGTCTTGGAGTCTCTGTACTTGATCAATGACTCCACATCAGATCTGTCCAATTTGCAAGTAAAATCGATTTGGTCTTATTCTTAACTGGCAGCATATCCAGCAGAGGATTGGGAAGTCAAGTTGCTTGGGTTTTATTGACTTGCAAAGCATCCACTAGTAAAAACAGTTTAGTGATACAAAAGCTAAAATAGATTGCAATGCATTCTCCTGTAGTATATGAATTTTCCATAGATATTAACAGAATTAAACTTCAGAAGCTGCTTTACCGATTTAAAATATGTCTATATAGGTAGGCAGATCAGTCGAGTCAGCAAGGGTGTGGATTAGGGTTTCTCTATCCATAACTGCACTAAAATTAATAACTGCAAATTTAATTATTGTATAAACTGTTGTGCAAATAATGATTTTGCATTTTAGTTAAAACATTGTGAATGCCTGAAAAATACATTCAGCCAATACTTAAGGAGATAATTTTCATAGGTCAAGCTGTAAATCCCTATAGCTCTCATTCTCAGTGAAAATTCGGTATCTGCACTGATTTATTCTGTAATTCTGTAAAACATGTCATCTTGCCCTTACTATTAGATCTGGCAGCCAATACTACTCTTTTAACCTTTGTAGGTGCAAAGAACTGCTTGAGTCAGCAAGAACCTTTAATGGAGCAACAAGAGCTTTCATTGCACATGCTGCAAAATGGAAAAGGTGCCCCTACTCCAAAAGTGGGAGTTATTTTTGCTTTCACCTCAGGCAAACAGTGGTGCAAGCACCTCTGTGAGGTGCAGATAACTTTGCAACCCTGGCAGGGTTACTCAGTTTTGTGTGAGCTCTGGTGTGGTCCCAGAGTCAGGACAATTCTGCTAATCTTTAGATATTCTGCATAGGAGAAACCGCATAGGCTGTGGGCAATGCAATGACACCACCCACACATGTTGGCACACCTCTGGGCTTGCTTTTGACCGTGGCCAGCTAGTCATGTTCCAAGAGATGTTCTCATGCAGTTTCTTGACCATTTCATAGAAGAAAAATCACTCCGGATTTCATCTTTGAAAGGAGCACATAGGCAACAACACATTCATGGTATTTAGAAGGTACCTAGCTAAGGCCTGGCCACAGATGTGGAAAATCCCTTTAGCAGCATTTCCCCTTAGAAGTTAGTGAACCTCTTCAGGAAATTAATAGCTGGAGAAAGCTGTGATGATTTATGGGCTGTGCACACCAGTGAGAAAATATTTTAGTTTGAAGAATAGTTTTGGAGTGTCCATTCCCATCCATCATACCAGACTCCCTTAAGATGCTATAAATGACTCTAAAGACCATAATACTGTGGGATCCTGGACATCCGAATAACTCCAGTCCATGCAAACATGTGTCAAAACAACCCTCATATCCTCTGACTACAGGCTGTGCTACCAGGCAACCCCCAGGAGCTGGATTTAGAAGCTCCCTGTCACCAGAGCCACCCCAAGGAAAACCCTCTGTGTAACAGTCTTTAACAGGCATCTGGAGCACTGTGCAATGCTAGGGATGTTTTGCCTTCTCAGGATTGCTCTTAACAACCTTCAACATGTTCAGAGCAGACCAAGCTATACCTTTTTTCATCAGCTATTGGACAGTAAACCTGCTCTTGCTCTCTGGTTCACCCTTCAGAGTTATGTTCCTAGAGGCATTTAGATGTCTCCCAAGTAAAGAACATTCCAGTTGACTTTCATAAACGCAAATGCCAATGTTCCTGCAGTGAGCAATATTGCACAATGACTATCCCTGCTGTAAAGCTAAAGCAAGAAACAGTTTACTACTAGCCTTAGTGCTGACTAACCCAAAAATTATCTTACAATTCCCAACAGGGCAGCTCTTGTTAAGGCTGTATTTGAGAGATATAGCTCACCTCGTCTGTTTGGATTGCAAAGTTCCCCAGCTGCACAAAATTCTGCATATTCCCCTTCTCACTACATTGGCACCTATTTCTAGTCAAGCCAAATACAAAAATTAAACAAAGGAGCACAGAGTCCCATAAGTAGCCTGATCAGATCAGCATATGCTCTCACAGAGCGTCTAATAGGCCAAAAGCCTACTCACAAAGGACAGCTTAGGTGCTTAAAACACAGGCAGAAAGAGAAACTTATCAGTGTGTCACAGCATGTACCACAGTCAAGACAGCCATCATGCCCAGAGTATCACCATACAATTTCAGAAGGCTTCAACCCATACAGACTAACACCATACCACATCAGAAGGTTTCAGGCATCTACCCCTACAGAGCAACATCACATCACTTCAGAAGGCTTCAAGCATCTGCCCTTCTTGTTCTTTAGCCCAACCTTTTATACCCCTGATTGTTCATGCATTGCACCTGTGCGCCCTCTGTTCCCTTTCCTAATAGGTCAGAGCACCTGGGCACTCCAGGTCTCATCACCTTCAATGCTGTTCACCTGCTTTCCACAACTGTAGCCCACTGGGGATGAGGCTCGGCCGCAGCTTCACTCCCAACTACCACAAACTGTGTGCCTAAATCAGTGTACCACAGTTATATAGAAGCCTCATGGTATTGTACTGAGTGAGAAATTCCAAAATGTCTGTCTTGATTAGGCTGTGAAAACCATTCTTTCAGGAGGTATGTTTTTGGATCCCTTTGGCCGACCTTAATACAGACCTCCTACATGCTCATTAACCCTTCACCTACAATAAAAGCAATCATCACTATCTCTTCTATGAAAAGATTTTTTCTTTTCCCACAACTGATTATGGGTGGATACATCACATGCACAAAACTTCAGCAGAACAGAAATAAATGTAAGGCCTTGAACATAAGGGCAGAATGAGAAAACATATATTTTTCTTAATTGAATAAAAAGGCCATTAGCATTAAAACAGCATTACTGTAGACATTAATACATTAAGGTTTAATAAATGTCTCTGTAATAAATCACAAGGGTATTTTAGATAAAACGTGCTCACAGACAGTAAATCTTACAACTAGTTGCTATTGGGACTGGTGCTATGGATTTGTAAAAAAGGATGAAAGTAGGTGTGCTAATAGCTATTGCAATACAATAGTTAGAGACAAGACTACACCATACAACACCGTACAGTATTGTATGTAACTATTGCCCGTATGTATACAGTATGTAACTATTGCCTGTTATCTGCAAACTAATATGGAAAATGTATGGTTCAGTGATTAAAACATTCTTAAAAGCTTAGAAAGATCCTAAGAACCTTAATTTTTTTTTTCTTAAATCACAAACTCCAAATCCTACCCCTTGAAGGATGAGCTTGGAGCCCTGCCAAGCGGCCATTCATGCACTGGTGTGGGAAGGAGGGAGGGAGCATGGAGGAGGGGGAGTTGCCAGAGGCCCGGAAGGGCATGGTTGCCTAGAGAAGGACTAGAAGGCAGTGGGATTGGCTTCTCTGGAAGGGGAGGGATGCTGAGTTCTTTCTGTAACTATAGCATGTCCACAAAAAGCCTGTTTCAAGCACTTCATCTTTCTTGTGCACTGGGTAGGCTTTAGCCCCATAGGCCTGGCTGGAGGAATGTGCTGCTCTCTCCAAAAAACAAACACAAAAAAAAAAAAAAAAAAAAAAAAAAAAAAAAAAAAAAAAAAAAAAAAAAAAAAAAAAAAAAAAAAAAAAAAAAAAAAAAAAAAAAAAAAAAAAAAAAAAAAAAAAAAAAAAAAAAAAAAAAAAAAAAAAAAAAAAAAAAAAAAAAAAAAAAAAAAAAAAAAAAAAAAAAAAAAAAAAAAAAAAAAAAAAAAAAAAAAAAAAAAAAAAAAAAAAAAAAAAAAAAAAAAAAAAAAAAAAAAAAAAAAAAAAAAAAAAAAAAAAAAAAAAAAAAAAAAAAAAAAAAAAAAAAAAAAAAAAAAAAAAAAAAAAAAAAAAAAAAAAAAAAAAAAAAAAAAAAAAAAAAAAAAAAAAAAAAAAAAAAAAAAAAAAAAAAAAAAAAAAAAAAAAAAAAAAAAAAAAAAAAAAAAAAAAAAAAAAAAAAAAAAAAAAAAAAAAAAAAAAAAAAAAAAAAAAAAAAAAAAAAAAAAAAAAAAAAAAAAAAAAAAAAAAAAAAAAAAAAAAAAAAAAAAAAAAAGAAGAAGACAAACAAAAAAAAAATAAAAAAACACCAAGCTGCACCAGGGAAGAAGGTTTGGATTGGATACTAGGAAAAATTTCTTCATTGAAAGAGTGGTCAAGCATTGGAATAGGTTGATCAGGGAAAATGGTGGCATCACCATCCCTGCAAAAAAGTTAATGGTTGGACTCATCTTAGATGTCCTTTCCACCCATAATGATTCTGGTTGTTGTTGCTGGAATTTTTTTAAAATCCTTTTTTTTTTCCCTCCTGTCTTCCTCCACCCTAGTTTCAAACTGAGTATATGATATCAGCCATTTAGTGAGGCAAATTTGTTTCACATCTATAAACTTAACCAAGACTCAAGGAATAATCTGAATAGAAATACAATGGTTATTTACAAAATAAATGCACTATCTGCCATTATGCCTAGCTCTGTATTTGTATAGGTATTTCAATGATGTAGCAATTATAATTTGAATCTCTTGTGTGTGCATATCAACTCATCAATTTAGTGGTCTTTAGCATAGATGCTTCCAGTTTATGAGCAATATACACATTTGCAAGGGAATGGTTAGAACCACAATTAAAAGTTATGGATGGTAGATGAACCATAGTTATTCTTGCATTGGAATTCCCTGCATAAACTGTATTAGCAACATCTGCAAGTAGGGGAATATATAGGAATATGTTATATATGTATAGGAATATATCCTTCTCTTCTTTATTTGCATTTAATCTGCATTCCTAAGGCTGACTTAAATCACACCACACTTACAGCTTCATAATGTGGAGGGGAAGTTTCTATACTGAATGATAGCACATTATTTTACATTCTTCCCCGCAAGGAGGAAGAAACATTCCTGTCAATGGTTACAAAGGCTGCTAAGCTGCTCCTGCTGAAAACCACTGGGTGAGCTAATGAGGAAATCAGCTGATCTAAATTGTTGCTCCTTGAAAGCCCTTGATGCAATCAGTACACAGGCCTAAGCTGTGCTTCCCTCCACGTTATCCAGCTGTGCTGTTGGCCACAAGCTGCACCTACAGTCAATAAGCAGAAAGTATGAGTCTGTTGTCACTGCATCTCCACAGGCTCAAAAGCGGCAGAGGAGCCTCCAGACTCAACCTTCACCTTCATTCTGAGACCACATAATGAAAATAGTATAAATTTCTTTTTTGTAATCCTACAATTGTGGACCAGACGAGCACCCAGTTAATTTATTGAAGGCTGAAAATGCCTATAAATCACAGCACCCAGTACCTCCAAAGAAGCTAAACCTTTGGAAGGAGTGCAGGGATGCAGGGAGCACAACTGTGCAGCAGTAGCTAGGCTGTTGTGCTGGGATGTAAGGATAGTCTGGCTATCCTTTCTGAGCCAGACACACTGCTCCTGTGCTCAGGTTTTTTGAGCAGGTAAATTCTACATTAAAAAGTATGGTTTACTATTGCCTGCTCTATTCAGAAATAATTCTAACTGTTCTAAGCCACCAAATATTCGAAATACCTGAGAAATACCCTTTTGAATGCTAAGAATTTTCATTTGGTTCTTTGCAACGGAGCTGTGGCTCCCGGGTGCCACGCGCCGCGGGAACACGGCGCTGGAACTACGCGACCCCTGAAACAGAGCACAGGCACGGCCGGAGCCGCTCCACCTGCGCTGCCACGCGGAAAACGCAAACCGCCTTCAGGACCGGATTTTGTCCTGCACTGGGAGCTAACCCCCACCCTCTGAGGGCCCCCCCAGGGTCCCACTAAGCCGCGCGGGGAATACTCGCCCCGCTTGGGGACCTGGCTGGCTGGGACAGCTGTAAAGAAGTCCTTGTCCGGGATCGGTCCGCCGGGTGCTCGGCGGGGTCCCGACCCCACCCTCTAGCTTCGTTGCCGACAAAAACGCGACGAAGAAGTCAGAGGAAGGTGAAAGTCCCAAAAGCTTAACGTAATCCACTCGTAGAATTACCAGCTACTTCGTGGCCGTCGTGGGAGACGAACACGTGGGCGCCACCTGCAGAAATCCGTGGTTCTCTGGGCTTTGTATGGATCTGGTCTGGCTAGCTAGAGCCCAGGCCCACACGGACCTGCATGGACTGAAGGCAAAAGACGAGAAGTGCTCTTCCCCATGTGGGAGTGAGTATCCTGTTAATTGGCTTGTTCTGGGACACTGCTGGCCGCAGCGACCACCCAGGCAGGAAAGAGGTCAACCTTAACCTGCAATGGGGTTTTGTACCCCAGGGGTTGGGGGCAGGGAGAGAGGACCGCGGCCAATGGGATAACATTGGGGTGGGGCAGGGGGAGGGGTATCCCTGGGGGCAGGGCACCAGGTGTGTGGAAAGGAGTGCATGGGGAGACACCATATGATGAGGAAGGGGAATAATCTACATGACAAACCATACTCAGTAACATTTTTCCCAACACCCAATACAAAGGCCACAACTAAATAAACTATTTAGTGCAATACAACAGTTCTTTATCTTGATAAAAGTAGGTCTGAGTTCATGGGAATAGGGAAAAGCTCTTGTTTGGCAACACTTTGTTCCAATGGAAAGAAGTAGATCTTCAGTTCAAGGAGCATGGTATTTTCTCCTCTCATATGCAATAACACCTGGATTGGAACTCTTTGTGAATGGATATTACTGATTCTTACCAAGTTTACACACAGAGTGATGGCACTGAAAAAAAGACGCAAGCCGTTCCCTACTGCAAAATGCCGGCCTTTTCCGTTTTAGGAGCAGAAAACTGTTATGCCATAATTTATGTCATCAAGTGTGACTGAGTTCCATTTGTTCTAGGCACCACCCATTTCACAGCCAGTTTGAAGCAGCAGCTGCCCGAGTTCAGACATCCCAAGAATGAGACGATTAGTAGGCACCAGGATATCTTCACAGAACAGCAATTGCATGCTTGTGTTAGGCTGTTAAAATTAGCTCGATTTATGGCTTTTGAAGTCAGAACTCCCTGCCTTTATTTGGTTGACCAGCTCAATGTAATTCTGGATCAAAGAGCACCAGGAACATCAATCTCATCACACTGGCTTACATTCAATTAATGCTTTTTTAAATTTTGTATCCTTTTTTTCCTGTCCCTAGATTCATTGTTGCTTACTTACTAAAGTGGAGCTTACTGATCAGTTTTCACCTGAATTACACTTTTTTAGTAAATGCTTCTTGATTCTGTCCCCAAAAGAAACCTCTTTGCAGCTCAAGGAACAAAACAGATAAGCAGAAACAACAACATCACTATTTCTTCACCTGCCTTCTCTTTCCATCACACTGGGGACAAAATCAAAATGAAGAATTGCAGTTCTGAGGGACCTAGACAGGCTGGAGGAAGGCAATAACAGGAACCTCCTGAAATTCAACAAAGTCCTGCCCATTGGAAGGAAGAACCCTTGTCAACCACACAGGCAGAGAACTGGCAGACCCCTCTACTGCAGTCACCTGGCTCATGGTAGGAGTTCATGCAGCACCACACATGCTGAACGTGCAGCACAGCACAAGTCAGCTCTCCACACCCAGAAGAGCCCCTCCATTCACATCAGCTCACTTTGAACACACAGGTAAAACCTGACAACCCTGGGACAGACTTGCTCTTCATGACTACCCACATCCCGAGGAAAGCACCAGGTTGCCAGTGCTCGTTCATCTTTTATAGGCCTGTCTCCTCCGTACTGCTGCTTCCACGTTCATGGAAATGTTCTTTTTGTCGTGTGAGGTGGAAGGATTGTTTAGCAGTCCCTGCTCTGACATACAGAAACCTGTCCCTGTGCAGCTTGTAGCTCCACTACAGACTTTCTTGAGCAGAGTGGCATGAAATGTTTTGATCAGACAGTTTGTCACAAATTCAGATGCTCTCAGCAACTAAAAGTTTCAATCCTGTTTCCACCTTTTTTTTTTTAATGGAACACTTGGAATTTTTTTTACAGAAACAAAGTTTCTGAGTTTTTCTCAACTGTTAAAAAAATATTTAACTGTTCCAATTAATATGAAAGCTGTTTGATTTTACTGTTAGGTTGTTGTTTGTCTTTTTGCTCTCGATCAAACCCAAATAAATTAATTTTAGTGATTTTTCACTTAGGCCGTGAATACAAAAAAAACCAGCTGTTTCCACAATTCTGCCCCTCAGGACAACGAGAATAGTTTCCTTCTTTAGCAGGAACTGAACACCAAATTTTCACACTCCAGTTAACTCCCACCAGAGTTAAATGAAAATTGATTTTTCTCTCACTCCACTGCCTTGCCATGTTACCTTCCTGGATTTGCTTGGCAGCATAAAGAAGCTGTTCAAATTTATTTGCTACTGGTGACTTAGGAAATTGTTTTATGATGCAACACCTACAGTTCTCCAATTCAAGCCAGTTACCTACCTGGATTTCGTTTCTGCCAAGCCAGAACACTCATAATTGCTTTTTGGTTGATATAAATTCAAATAACATTAGGTCTGTTTGTCAAGCAGACAGGGCTCTGCTGATGTACTCTTAGAGACCAGAAAGTACCAGGAACTCCTTAGCTAGGAAATACTGCCGATTTTTTTTCAGACAGATTCATGGGAAAATGGAAGTTTTTAATCTGTTTTGCCCATGTTACATCTACTATTCAAACCAATGATCCATGCCTAACATAGGAGCGGATTAAGAAATGTTTGACTCTACAAGAGCAGCAAGAAGTTCATCACATCCTTTTGAACGGCTCACTGTCTCCCAAAGCTACCTCCTTGCTACTGCTGATCCCAGTCAGAACTGACCTGTGTGGCTGATGTGCTCAAGGACAAGGCAGCGGCCATCATGTCCAGCCTCACAAATTCATTCCTAGAAACAATGTCCACATGCTTGTTCTAGAGTCCCCAGTGTGGAAAGGCTTCCTGAAGAAGGCAGATGATAATTTTAGCCTACAAAAGGAGAGGCCCTTCATTTCCTCACGAAAAGAGAGAGAAAACAGAGAAGGAAGTTATAACTGTTTTTACTCTATGCTCCTTCGCATCACCAACCCAGTTTCAAGGAAACAAAAAATCATGGTTTTAAGCTAATAAAAATGATAGTAGCTGCAACTCATACACCTGCCTTTGAATAAAGTGATTGATTCTCGGCCCTGGTGAATAAAATCCCACTTATTCAAAAGAGAAATAGGATCTCTGGTTAAGATACTGGCACAGGTTTTAAGAACAGAGCCTTACTGATCATCTCAGCCCACGCCCTCCTTGAATCCAAATTGCTTCAATATGAAATTCACTCTCAGTTACCACTTTTGAGCACATTCTGAAAAAAAATAACAAGCTTAGCCTGGTCTACTTATGCATGAAGGCCCATGGTCATCCTTCCTCATCATTTAGGTGCCCGTAAGTGCCCCAGGTTTATGTGGGATGCAGGCTGCCAACCTATCCATATGCAAAGCAGACAGTATGTGAGTGAGTAAGTGAGGATGTACCCTGTATTTTATCTTGCTCCCCAGGCATTTCTGAGGACAAAAGTCTGCAAGCCTAATCTTTAGCTCCTCTATGGATAAAGTTGGTAGACTGGAAGGAAATATCATATGTACTGCCAGAATTGGGTACAATTCTGATTTAGGACTCACAATCCTAGACCCAGATTTAATCTTTTCCTAAGTATTTTGTCAGCTATAGGAACTTCTGTAATGCAAATTCATTCCTGTCTCTCAGGAATATGAGAAGAGCCAGTTTTAAAGTCTTTTTAAAGACTTTTTTTTCAGCTGAATCATCCATACACATCATCCTTTTCTGATTTTCAAGGAAGTAACACACAAATAACAAAAGGTATTCTAAAGGCATTTAAAAGTAAACAAGTAAAAAGGTTTTGCCCATGTTGAAAGCAGGTTTATAGAATTGGCTGAAATACTCAGGAGTCTAAGACCCCTTCCTTTGCAAATGTGAGTGATTCACACGAACATTTAGAGTATGCTTTGCTCCAACCTCTCTTTCATCTCATGATCATTTTGTTCAGAGTCAACAACAGAAGAGGCCCACCTTTTCTCCAGGAGGGTGATTTATAAAAGTAGACTTGCAAAAGTTTTTGTTCTTTTTAATTGTTTTCTACATGCTAAATTACATGAGCCTGCAAAGAAGATAGAAATCATTGAAACTCTGAGATGGAGAAGAGGCATTAGATTTAATCCCTTCTCTTATCAAATTTCTGCACCGTATATTTCCTAAGTGATTCAGTGTCAGGTGATAAGCTTTACTTGTCAGGTGGAGTCTCGTCATCAGGAAATTTATTATGGAAGCTTCATTTTCCACTCCTTAGCTTAATCCTATTACTCTTTAATTTAATCCTATTACAACCAGGATTGTTGCTGCTAGCCATGTCCACATATCAGCACTGAGATGAAGAGTTACTTTAGAATGTGGAAACTCAAATAATTTTATTACAACTCTCAGAGCAGCACAATTTCTAGGTTGAGTCTGTTCCAGGGGGTGATTCATCTCATGCATGGAGAGATTGGCACACTAATGCTAATTTACCTATGCCTGTTAATTGGTGTTCATCAATTAGGACTGTTTAAGTATTTTTTCTGAGCCTACAGGAGGGACCAGACCTGGCACAGAACATCTACATTCATTGCAAAATCAAGCAAAATTGTTTCTTTGCACTCCTTTTGAACATTTCAGAAATTCCCTATGGGTTTGCTTTAGCTCTGAGATATGATCTTGGGTTAATAGTTTTGATTAAGGCAAAGGAAGAAAAGGAAAGAGAAATCAGAACAGAAATAACATCTCAGATCAAAACAATAATTTCCACAACTTTATTTCACTGTTCTGTGTAATTCCCAGTTGCTACTGAAACAGAGGTTGGCTGCTTTTCCATAGCAAAGCTTAAACACATATATTGTGTATATAGACAGAGACAGATAAATATATATTACAGGCTATTAAACCTGAAAATCCAAGCATATGCAAGTACCATAATGCCAGATTTAAGGTTACCCTGCTCATGCTGTGCATGTGTTACGAGTCAGCTCCAAACAACAAGATCACATGATATTTTCCTAAAGACCTGTGATCATTCAGTGCTTAGCTCTGTATCTCTGTGGTTCACAGAAGTGTGGGTTAACCCCTCTACTTGCAGAACTGTAATGAACTTGTAGATTCTTCTAAATTCCTTGTTATAAAATTTGAAGGAGAAAGCAAAGGATTTGACCCAAGTAAATGCCCTGCAAAAATTCCTATGTTGTTTCAAGATGTGGGAGTACCAGAGCTGCCTGCTCAGAAAGATCTGAACAATTCTGCCTTAAGTTTTTCAAATTCAGCCATGAACAGATTTTCCAACTTGGAATACTTCAGCCCAAATGATTGAATTGTAGTAAGAAAAAATATATTATACCATGAAGTGACTAGATTCTGGCACAGGACCCAGAATGCCTGTGTGCTACTCTCATCTTTGCTGCAGAGCAACTACAGACCTCTGGGCAGAGTCATGCTCTTATTTCCTCAGTTGTTCTCTCTGTGAATGGTACAAGCAGGCAGCATTTCCATTCCACTCCTGACAAAAGACCTCATCTATTTCCCAGAGCCATGCCAAAAATTCTGGTTTTTATGCAAAGAGTCTGAACTCCACCTCAAGCCTTCCACAAACCAGTTTTCTCTTGGCATCCCCTTATACAATTTTTTCACTTTTGATCTTGAGCATCACATTCCCTCTCGTACACTAGAACTGATGATCTACAAAACATTTATTCAGAAGTAATCCTCTTGGCACATCAAACCTGAGAGCTTTACCATTAAAACACAAAATTATTTCAGTTGAAAGAGACCTTTAAAGATTACCTAGTCCAAATCCTCTGCCATGGGCAGGGACACTTCATTAGACCAGGTTGCTCAAAGCCCCATCCAGCCTCAACTCCATTATTTCCAATTATTAACACCTTGAACATCTTAAGTCTTAATTAGATTTGCCTATTGGGGTAGGAGAGATTTCAGTTTTGTACATTACCTGCAGATACTGAGAATAATTTCATTTTGGGGAAAAGAGAGTCTGAAACTCTGATGCAGCTCTGACCGTGAACTGATGGCTGAGAGGCCATTTCTTCATGGCTGGATGTGTTCCTCGTGTCCTCGGCCATACATAGGTGATGTTGTTAGGAATGTGTTGTGCACCTCTATCAGAATAACTTCATGTATCCTGTAAATTGAGACAGCAGTTACTAGGTGCTTCACAGCTTCAAGCTCTTCCATGCCTCCAAAACCTGTATTTTTTTTCATTTTAGAAGGAGTTGAGATTGCAAACCAGAAAGGGCAGATGACTGTACATTTGAATTTCTAATACCCAAACTTCCATTTGGCCTGGACAGGAAAGATGAAATAGCCAAAACCTGGTTACTAAAAAGAATTATAACTTGCTCCTATAAATCTTATTCTTTGTTGGGACAAATCTATTGTCCTTAGTGTGAGAAACAGCATAACAACCTCGTCAAGGAAATGAATTCCATATCTTTTACCTAAAGTCAGTAAAACTATTGAAAAGGAGCATTATAGCCTTAAACTGGATTGATTGCTGAAGAATCAGCATAAAATTGGAGTGAGGAATTTCTGCTCCTTTAGTAGAATAAAATCCAAATCTTTAGCATTTGTTAATTCATCCCCATTTACAATCCCTGTAGCAAACCAAGCTGGAGGTCACCAGTGCAGAAAGCCTTTGTTCACCTGGTTTGTGAGCTTGTGGCCAGGAACGAAAGAACTTTTATTCATGCATGGTACCAACAGAGGGGACAAATTTCTGGTTGGGGAAAACATGCAGAACTTTAATGACATCAGCAGAGATTTGATTTCAACTGAATTTCAACTAGCATAAAGCATTTTGGAGGTTGCTGCCAAATGAGTCTGACAATGTTGCAGTAAACCCACTCCTAATTTATAGCCATGCTAATGGGAACCGAATTTACCTAAATGCATGTGTGTGTGTGTGTGTGTACCGTAAACTCAGAAACTCTGTCATTCAGCCATCTACTGAACAAAAGTGCCTCCTGAGGACTGAAGGTCAGGCATGGGCTCTTTTACTCTGGCAGTTTAGACATTTCCTGTTTAATTAAGTTTTGGGTGAGATGACAGAGCTCCTCAGTGTAAACTGTGGTACCTGGAACGGGGGAGAAATACGACCTCATCTAACTCCATTATGCAACAGCCCATATGACTGCTTTCATTTCTGATGGTCTGTGGCATTTAGCAGTTGGCTGTAGCGTGTCTAACCATTACAGAATTGCTGAGAAGACAAATGTCCTTACAGGCAAATGTAGTTAACAGCACAACGGGTTGCAGGGCAGATGGATGAAATGAGCACCTAGAAATGAGCAGCTGCTACAGTAACACATCTCCCTTGACACAACCTCGCCAAGCCAGGATGACAGTACCCTCTGCATGTGAGGGAGCTCTAAGTGGAAATGTTGCCATGTCTCCACTTGTCTTGAAGCAAGCTGTGTACCTTTCTGAAGCTCATCTGTTGAATTTTTTAAGATCTCAGGTGGATTTACATTAACCTGCAAAGAAATATATTTGCTCTGTTTCCTGGCTCATAAACACTTGATCACTTTGTGAAAAGCTCTTAGTTCCTGTATAACCTATTCAAGCAAGAAGATCTGTGAAAACAATGGTCTGCAAGCTGTTCCCATGATACACAGCACTGGGGTTGAGTGGGTGCTGTTCATGTCTATGTAGCAATGCATCAATGTCTGTGTGTCTCAAAACACTAAAACCCCACGGTGCAGTCTAAGTCAAAGCATTTTGGACTCCATTAGAATTTCTGAGAAACATCAGGAGATGTGAAAAACTCTCCCTGGGAGCTGTCAGCTAGTTCCATAATAACTTGTAAATAAGATCACAGTGACTTTTATGAACTTTTTTATGAAGTTGTGCCAGCTTCTCCAGTACAACTATGTCCTTCAGGATCTTTGCTAGACAAGTGTACTGGGCCTGGCTGGGATGGAGTTACATTTTTTTCCCTAACAGCCGGTGTGGAGCAATGCTTTGAAGCTGTGGCTGAAACGGTGTTGGTAACACAACAGTGTTTTGGCTGTTGCTGCACAGAGCTAACAAAGCATCTGTGGTTTTCTCTCTTTCCTCCTCTGCCCACCTCACCCAGCAAGCTGGCTGGGGGTTGGCAGAGGGTTGCAAAAGGACACAGACAGGACAGTTGATTCTAGCTGACAAAAGGGTGATTCCATACCACATAAGTATCATCATGCTTAGCAGTAAAAGCTCAGAGGAAAGAGGAAGAACAGAGCACGTTAAGAAGAAATTCTTCACTGTGAGGGTGGTGAGGCACTGGAACAGGTTGCCTCATCCCTGGAAGTGTTCAAGGCCAGGCTTGATGGGGCTATGAGCAACCTGATCTAGTGGAAGGTGTCCCTGCCCATGGCAGGGGGTTGGAACTAGATGGTCTTTAAGGTCCCTGTCAACCCAAGACAGTCTGTGGTTCTGTGATTATGTGAAGCTATGTTTGTGGTTATGGTATTTGCCTTCTCAACTAAAGCTGAGGTCCTCCTTGCCAAGAAGTAGCAAAACATTTACCTGCCAGTGGGAAGTAGTAAGAAAGTTCTTTTTTTTCCCCTGCTTTGCCTGTGCATGCAGCTTTTGCTCTCCCTATTAAACTATCACTAGCTTAAACCACAAATCTCCTCACCTTCTTTCTGTTTTCTCCCCATGCCATGAGGGAGGCGAGTCAGCGAACAGCTGGGTAGGTATCTGTTAGCCAGGGTCAACCCACAAGAGTGTTCCAAGCGTAGCACAGGGCCTGAGATAACGGCTTCGATTTGAGCATTCTATGAGCAGTTGGAGTTGTTAACTGGCAGGTCCTGTGCTGGCCATGCAGCTTGTGCTCTTTACTGTATATTACAGTCTGAGGCTGTTTCTGCTGTTTGCTGTGGTGCTTATTGCTTTACTTCACTGTGCCTGGACATCTTTTGAAAAAGGCAATGGCCATGTGCCAGGGCTGGCATATGGCCCTGGCATTGATGCTCCTCTCGTGCTGTTGTGAGCTCCCTTGCGGGAAGCATCAGGGATTACACCTCCCTCTGCTTCCCTGGGATGGATCCTCTCCTCCTCTGGGATGGATGTGTCCAGCTTTTTTGCATGGGCTCCCAAGTTCCCCGTATGTGAACTTTGATTATGTTCTCTAGCATTGTTGGATTGCTTTTGGGCCTGCAGAACCTGGCTTGGTCCTGACACAAGAGTAAACAACTTGTTGGTGAGGTGACAAAGAAATGTGCACCAAGGAGGCCAGTCGGTGCTGGCAAGGTTTGTGGGAGGATTTGGGAAGGTGCCTAGAGCCAGTGCCTAGACCAGTTATCACCTTCAATAGCCTGACATTTTACACTGGAACAGGCACATAAAACTGTTGAACTGGCTCACCACTTGAAGGAAGGTGCCTTGCCTAACCCAATGAGACCCAACGGGTTTTGGCAATGTTTTTGGGCTTGGCCTGTGCCTACTGAGCCTCAGCCCAGCGCCATCAGAGACAGGATGAGGGAGTGACAAAGTGACCAAGGAGACAGAAATCATTCAGGCCATAAACCCCAAGTTTTAAAGGAGCTGCAAGATCTGTGGAAAAAATTACAGCCACAAGCCAGGTGAGCAGACTGCTGCCTAGTTGCTCCAATGTCAGGATACTGGGGTCTGCAGTCAGGAGTTAGCCACCAAGCCAGGCAGCTGGGATCCCTAAGGAGAGACACCAGGACTGACAAAGGGAAGCCTTTGGACATATTTCCTGTTGACAATGAAAGTCAGTTACTCCCTCAAGGATGACTTGGTACGATGCCTGGGCAAGTGAACCACCACTGTAAAAGATATCCAGTGCTTGAGGGAAGTAGAGGTGGTGGGACTGCACCCAGTCCATGTGCAGAAGGTGTACATAACTCATCAGTGTTGTATGCCAACACCATGGGGCTGATGCACTGGACAGACCCCAAACCACTAACTGCAGAGTGACTGGTGCAATGGCTCCCAGGATTCAAAAAGAACTTCCCCTCCTCCCCCTGACCACAGGTCTGGGTCTCAGCTGCCAGAGATGCCCCACAGAGTTGTCTCTGTCCTGTCAGAGGGAAAGGGGGATCCAGGGCATGCCATGCCAGCCTCCTACACAATCAGGAGCATGAAGAAGTGGAACAATGTGCCCACCTCAAATCTAGAAGCCCACATGCATGGACTGCAAGGAAAACCACTGCTACAAAGCACTCATCCAAGAACATTGGTTTGATGGCCTGGCATGTGATCCACAGAAGTAAAAAGCTTTGTTGGACACTGCTGCACAGCATACCCTAACATCATCCGATTACAAGGGATCAGAATCCATCTGGATTTCTGGAGTGACCTAGACTGGGACTAGGGTCAGTTATCCATAGCTTAGTGAGCCCATGAAACAAGATGACATCTATGGAAAGATGCAATATGTGGGTAGGCTTATGCTTGCTTGAGGGGTGCACCTGACCACCAAAGTATCACACAGGTGGTAGATGGAAGTTATATGAAGGGCAGGGAGAGGGTAATTCAGAAAGATGGGCAAGAGGAACATCAGGCAACAAGCACCAAAGTCTTTTTTCCCTAACTAATTTCCACGCTAGAATTGTATTGACTTTGTCTGCACAGGATCTACATACTGAGATTTCACAACGGTGAGATGCTGATGAAGGGTTTGGGCTTCTCAGCACTACAAGATTACAAAGAACAAGCAAAGAACAGCCTCTGATGATACAAGTCAGCATGGTTCCATCGACTGCAGACACCTCACTGACTTAGACAAAACTTAATCAAATACATCTTTGATCACTCTCCCATTATTCCTTCCCACTGGGGTTTCAGTGTTATTCAAGACACCGACAAGGATGAAAATCAACATCATGTCAACTACAGCTTCAAAGTCCATCTGTCCACAGCCCATACTTCATCTAAATTTAATTTAGTAAGATTTATCTGAGCCTCATGTAAGTAAATTAATCATGCAGAGTGCTGACCTATCCTATCCCAGGCTCCCATGCCCCACCCTGCATGTTTATTTGGAAGATAATCTAATTTGCTGCAAATGTGCTTATCTAGATGGAAAGCAAACTGTGATAGGTACCTTAGGAGGAAGAAAGCTTTCCAGGATGCGTGCCTCAGTGAATTCTTTTGTACGAGGAATACAGAATCTATTGTACTGTTGTTGATCTGCACTGGCATTATTCACCTGCTCCCTGGTCTTTGTCTCCGCATGTTTGTAGAATGCACCAGCCCTTCTCTCTGGGTTTCCCATCAAGAGCTTAAGCAACTCTGGAGAGCTGCTGGGTAACAACCTGCTACCTGCAAGGTACCTTTAGCAAATGAGAGTGAAATCCTGAGAGATGTTTGCTAGCATGATGCTGAAGCACAAGAGCCCTGAGAACTGAATAGCCAGCAGTAGCATAGCCTGGCTTTGTAATGCAGAACAGTCAGAGCACAATACATTGACCTGAGTAAGAGACACTGTGGAGGTCTCACATTCCTAAATATATACAATCCCAACCAGTGCTGAAACAATTAGAGGACAAAATTATGATTAATAGCATCTTCTAGATGCAAGCTGTCTTCTGTGCCACTCCAGGGTGTTGAATCTTGCTCACTTTTGCCTCCCAAGCTGTATCTTACACTTTGGCTTTGTCTCACCAGTGTGGTAAGAGAGGGATCAGAGCCAGTTCTGCTTCCCAGCAATACTCCCCTCTTACCCCCTGAGGTGAAGCAGAACAGAGCTGGGAGGGAGGTGTGCTGATGGATGCTCCCTCCAGGCATGGATGATAGATGGATGGTCCCAACACCAGGCAGAGGATGTGTCTTGTTATTTTCCCTCTTTCCAACCATCTCACTGGTTTCAATGCTTTTCTCTTGGTGGTCCACATCCATCTGCCTTCCCTATTTTCATCTGTTTCAGAGAGCTTTCTACCCTTCAGCATCCTTGCAGAGTATGGCAGCATGAAAGCAATCCCCGCTGTAGACCCTCACTCAGACAAATGGACTCATAATATCGGGATGTGTGAGTTGTGTGCGTGCAAAAGCTGTAGAATATCCAGCTGAGAGCATAGGAATGGCTGTCCTCCACTGAATGTGTGCAAATGAGAATAAAACAGAGCAGAAGGGTGAACTGATAAGAATAGACAGTCCCGTCGCCCGCCGATCAGGCTGTAGACTGCTGCCCTCCTATGGCAAACTGGGACAGCAGTCCTGATGCCCGGAGCAGCTCTCTGTATTGCTGAAACGTACCGAGTTCAGCTGCTGGCTCCGGCTGACAGAAATTACAGCTTCCAAATACCCAGTTTGCCATCTCGCTGTTTGTCTGAAGCAGAAAATCAGCACCCTGGAGCACTCAGCCTTTCTGCACCGCCAGGGAAGCTTTTGTGGATGGAAAGAACGGTGTGCTTCTCAAGGAGCATTTGCCATCCTGAGCCTGCGTGTGACACTGTTAGCGTTGAACAAAAACACCCCTGCAGAGAAGGCACAGATCTGCGGCTCTTCTCCCTTGGTGACAGCTCTTTGTTGCTATTGTTGGGGTTTGTTTCCAATGTCTGTATCTCGGCAACATAGGAGCTGTTGATTCGTGGACCCATGAGAGCCTCATGAAGTTCAACAAGTGCAGTGGATTGCATCTGCTGGGGCAATCCCATATATGAGCAGAGACTGGAAGAGGAACTTACTGAGAGCAGCTCTGAGAAGGACTTGGGGACTCTCATGTATAAAAAGCTGAACTCAACCTGGCAGCGTGCACTCACAGCCCAGAAAGCTAATTGTGTCCTGAGACACAGCAAGAGCAGCGTGGGCAGCAGGGCGAAGGAAGGGATTCTGTCCCTCTGCTCTGCTCTTGTGAGACCCCACCCGGAGTGCTGTGTCCAGCTCTGGGGACCTCAACACAAGAAGAAGGATGTGGATCTGTTAAAGCAAGTCCAGGGGAGCCCACAAAGATGATCAAAGGGCTGGAGCACCTCTCCTGCAAGGGCTGAAAGAGCTGGGCAGTTCAGCCAGGAAGAGGCTTGAGGGGAAACCTCACTGTGGCCTTCCAGTACCTTGAGGGGGCTTATGAAAAGAGACTTTTTAAACAAGCCAGTAGTGACAGGCCATGGGGCAAGGGTTTTAAACTAAAAGAGGACAGGTTTAGATTAGCTATTAGGAAGAAATTCTTTACCATGAGGGGTGCCAGTCATTGGCACAGGTTGCCCAGAAAAGGGCATACAAACATCATATCCCTATACTGCCGAGTTACTTTCCTGGTGAACAAAGAAATTCATTCATCACGAAAATTAGACTTGTATGTATTTCTAAAAAAAAAAAAAAAAATCGCTTTATGTTCACACAAGCCACTGAGACTTGGATTAGATATAAGGAAGAAATTCTTCACTGTGAGGATGGTAAGGCACTGGCATAGGTTGCCCAGAGAAGCTGCGGATGCCCCTTCCCTAAAAGTGTTCAAGGCCAGAGATGGGGCTTTGAGCAAGCTGGTCTAGTGGAAGGTGTCTCTGCCCATGGCAGGGGTTTGGAAGTAGATGATCTTCAAGGTCGCTTCCCTGGCGTCACAGAGCAGAGCAGGCCCCACGCAGCGGCGCCGGCAGACAGCGGACATGGCGGCCAGAGCTCCTCCCATCCGCACAGGGGCGCAGCGCCGCCGCCTCCGGCCGAGCCCTGCCGTGCGGCCGCGGACTACAGTACCCAGCATGCCCCGCGGGGCCGACCGGAAGCGGCAGTGAGCGGACGGAAGCGGAGGGCTGGGGCGCCATGAGGGGCGTCGGGAGCAGCGGTGCCATCCGCGCCTGGGCCGGCACGCTTCTGCTCCCGATGCCGGCCCAGCTGTCCCCGGTTCCTCGCAGAGGTGAGAGGCGCCTGGGGGTGGGTGGCAGCCGGTGTCGGGTAAGCCCAGGCCATGTCTGTGAGCGGCGCTGGGGCTGCGCGGGGCGCTGGGCGGACTCGGTGTGGGAGCGGCCGCGGGGCCGTCCCTGAGGCGCCGTGTGAGGGAGCGCTGAGCGCTTTCCCTCGGGGCTGGAACAAGGGGTGAGTTCCACGGGCGGGAGCAGCCGGGTGAGCGGCGTGCGGGGCTGTCAGACGTGTTCGGGACGGGAGGATTTACCGGGGAGCAGCCGGTCGTCACCCAGAGTTGTCTCAGGTGCGGGTTTGTGGAGTGATTTTCTCAGCTCCGGGCTGGGAGAGGAGCATCCACTCGAGACTGCAGGAGTGGAGCAGTGGGGCCAAGAGCAGCGTGGCGAGTAACCAGAACTGTAATATCAGCTTTCTTGATATTACAATGTAGCTGTTCAACCCGATGAAAAAATCCACCAATGCGTTTAGAAGACAAGAGCTATGCGTTTAAAAGCTAGGACAGCTCCATAAAAACGATGTTTTGAGTTGGTTTTCATTATTTGTATATAGCATATGGTGTATCTTAATTCTAATATTGTTATTAATAACACAGTGCTGTGGCTGGTTTAGTTATAGCCAGATCTTTATAATGTTTGTAAGATAGCACATAACTTGGTTTAGCTAGTAGCAGCACATATAGTATAAATATAAGTTGTTTAAATATTATAAAGCTTTTGAGTAAAGATCTGGGTAAGACACAGAACAATTTGGTTAAGGCAGAGAGCCAGCAGTGCATATAGTTTCAAATAAACAGATTAAGAAGTAACAGGGCTGCTTAGATAACAATTAATCAGAACAGAATCTGTAATATGCAAAGCCACACCAACATAAGGGGAAGAGAAACATATGCTTGAAATAAAAGTAGGAGAAGCAGTGAAACCTGTTTGTGGGAGGGCATGTCATAAATAGAGTGGATCTTTAACTAATACCTGAGGTTAACTAATACTTCTTTAGAGATTAGGTATAATCTCTGAGGTATTAGATACAAACATCATATCCCTTTACTGCCCAGTTACTTTCCTGGTGAATCAAGAAATTAATTCATCATGAAAATAAGACTTGCATATATTAAAAAAAAAATCTGTAGCTTTATGTACACACTAGCCACCAAAAATGAGGTATTTGGATTCGATATAAGGAAGAAGTTCTTTACTGTTGGGGTGCTGAGGCACTGGCACAGGCTGCCCAGAGAAGCTGTGGATGCCCCATTCCTGGAAGTGTTCAGTGCCAGGTTGGGTGGCGCTTTGAGCAGCCTGGTCTGGTGGAAAGTGTCCCTGCCCATGGCAGGGTGTTGGAACTAGCTGATCTTTAAGATCCCTTCCAAACCAAACCATTCTGTGGTAAAATAAAAAGATGTTGGAATTAAGGCTCAGGGATTTAAATAAAATAGCAATGAATGCTTAATTGCATAAAGTCATTCAGTGTTTTACAAGTACAAAAATTATTTAAGTGATGTTTCCCAAATATTATAAAACAATTGGCTGTGGGGGTTTATTTGTGCTGTATCAGGGTGCTTGTCTGCATGAATGCACTTCACACAGATCTGTCAGTCCTATTTATTGGAAATTCCCTGTGGAAAAGGGTTGATGGTTTCTGGTGTGTGCTATAACCCAGCTTTTTATTGTGACATCCATGCAACTGTTCTGTCATGAAAGAAATTAAAATTAGTGTATTGCATAATAAGCCAATGAAGGTAAGATTAAGGCATGTTTGGTTATTTCCAGGTTTTGCTGCCACATTCGTTAGGAAGTCATATGATGTCAGAAGAGTTGATATCACTCCCCTGGAGCAGAGGAAGATGACTTTTGACACCCATGCTTTAGTGCAGGATCTGGAAGCCCATGGTAAGTAATAACAGATATATAATTCAAAGGAAAACTTTTAATATTAAGGAGTGTAACTTTGGGTGCTATCAGTTTCCCCAGAGTGCCAGTACCTGGTGGTGTAAAATGTTTTGGCAGCCTCTTGAGGAGGCTGGTGAAGGAGAGGCATCTGATGGTGTGCCATACAAGTAACTAGGATATTAGATTTACCTAATTTGTAGCTGTAGGCGGGTTTATGTGGTGTCTTCAGCTGAGGAACATAACACAGGTAACAAATGTAAAGTAACAGTTAAAGACTTCGATAGCAAAAACGAAGCTCTTCAAGAAATTCCTTCTATTAGCCAGCTAAGAGTAACTGAGGGGTTTTTCCCTAATGAGAAATATTTTCAGCAGCATAGTGCTGTGATACATTCTCAACGCCCACTCTTCTGTTGTAAGTGAGACTGGCTGAAATCAGATAAAGGGTCCATGCAGCCCTGGGTTCTGTCTCCTAGCAGCAGCTGAGAGAGCCTGGAGAGGAGTGTTATAACAGGGCGGATGTATGTCACACATCCCCTTGTACTTTCCAAGTTTCCAGTTTCTGTCACCCTGGAGGTATTTTAAATTAGTTGAGAATTTTAGTAACCTTGGAAATCTTTTCACAAGTTTATGCAATCCCTGAGCCTCTATGAACTGATTACTATCCAAAATATCCTTCCTCATGGAACTTCAGACATCCGCATGTTTTGTTTATACAGAATCTGGCATCTCTGAGGTGAATTTGATGCCCACTCAGCTCTTCTGTGAGAAGAAGGAGTGAACATTTAATCTCTCATGTCACTGACAGTTATGCAGACTTCTGTCTCATTGCCCCATTGTTTTCTAAACAGAAGAATCCTAGCTTGTTGCATTTTTCCTGAAGCAGTAGATTTTCCATTTTTTTGATTATTCACAATGCCCTTCTGTTAATACTTTCCGCTTCTATCACATTCTCATTTCATGTTTTCAGGGAACAGTGTTGGCATTACTTGACAACTGAATGTCTTAAGGATTTGCATAGTAAAGTAATGTTGTGTCTGTTGTGTTCTCTGTTCCTTTTCCTAGTAATTCAAAGGGTTTGGTTTGCTTTATTCATCCCTGCTGAGCTTTGAGCTGATCTCTTCATCAGACTAGCAACTATGTTTTAAAATCCCAAGTGGTAGTAGAAATTTTGTACAGTCAGAGGTTAGGATTGTTTCCACTATTTGGGTCTAATAATAATAATAATATGTGTCAGTAGTTAAAAGACTTACAGTAGTTTGCTAACTATGTTTATTTTTTTCATGCTTGTCAGATTTGACAGCCTGTACTTCCCTACATCTCTCTAGAATTGTTTTTAAAAACTAGCACTGTTATTTTCCAGTCCATGGGAAACCACAGCCTACTGGCTGTGAAATGTTACTTGTCCCAGGAGCTGATTCAGCTATTTCTTCTTCAGGTTCCTTTAGAACTTGTGAGGTGAAGTCTGGTAGCAGTTGTTATTCAGTTTAATTTGTTCTGTAACTTCTACAAATACTTCAGTACCACAGTGACAGGTCTGTATGGGTAAAAACACAAAAGTAAGAGAGCCATTTTAGTTTTTCCCACACTTTAGGCAGTTTTCATGCTCCAATCTCGTATATAAATTTTTCCTCATTTTCTGAACTTTTAAAAAACACAGTCATTTCTTGCTGTGGAGGAAGAGCAACATAAGGAATTGGCAAGAGCTTAAGTAACTGAAAATCCAGAGAAACTAAAGCAATACTATCACATGGAAGCTGTCATAAAGCACATGTAGCTTTTTTAGACATGTAGACCAGTGTTGCACCTGGACAGTACCAGTATTCTAGAGGGTGTAGGGGCATAGTTCTCTAAATAATGTGCCTTGAAAGCATTTTTCAGTGTTAATTTAGCCCACTTTATAAAATGGGGTAGTTGAAACACAACATATCAGTCAGATTGCTGGAAAAAAGTCTCTATGGCAAAAGCTCTCAGCACTTAACCAGATCTGGTTAAAATGAGAGCAATTTTTTTCCCCATTATTCACCACACATCATCTTTAACACTTCAAATTTACACCAAGCTGTAGACAAAGTGTACTTTTTATCATCAGAAAGCAAAAATCCCAGTTTGAGTTAATTCTGTAGGCAATGGATGCAGCAGTTTAAAAATCAGTTTTGCATATGTTCCTATCTCTGCAGGATAGTTCCAATATATGCAGAATTACTTGTTATTATTCTGTAGAATGCATGCTTTGTAGCTCAAGGGAAGTTTGGTTTTAACAGAATTTGTGAAAGTTCATTATGAAGTGAAGTTTTGCTAAATTATTTTTATAATGCATGAATGGCTGGATCGTTTATGAAGAAATTCAGTCTTTCTGTCAGCTGCATGTCTACACTTTCAGTATATTAAGTGGTGCTGTGCTTCAGATTTTTGCAGCATTAAGTTTGTTTTTTCTAGCTGAAGTGGCAGTGACTGGCTCCTGGCTGTCAGTTCCCAGTCATTGTGTGAATTCCCATGTGCTGCTGTGGTTAGATGTGGCACTTGAGCATCTCTTGCTCCTCATCCAGATTTGTAATACCACCTTAACTCGTCATCCTGCCATTGCCTCCTAGGCTTTGGGAAGGAGCAAGCACAGACCATCGTGTCGGCATTGATAACCCTGTCCAATGTCAGCTTAGACACCGTCTACAAGGACATGGTTACACAGGCCCAACAGGTAAAAACTCATCTGTGCTGTGTAGCTATAAAGGCTCATGTTTGCATCTTTAAAACACAAGTAAGCAGCTATCTCTACTACTATAAACACCTCACTGTGCCAGGTTTTCCTAAGTTTCACTTGGGATTTTAACAGATGATTATATGCCCTGACCAGCTTCCACTGAAGTCTGACTACTTCATTGAACACAATGAAGTTTTTATAATTCCTTGGAAAACTTCAGTTGCATTTACACTGCAAGGCGAATATGCCTCATACCATCTTAAAATACTCATTATCATTACTGACAACACTATAAAAAACAGTGTTTCTGCCTAATGCCATTCCCTGCAAATTCTGTATAGGATGCTTTGCATGTAATAGGATTTCCAAAAAGAAAGGTTTTCATTTTGGTGAAAGAAAATCACAGAGACAGAAGTTCTTGTTTTCTTCTGAGATTTAGAAGGGAAAAAAAAAGCTAAACAACTTTTATTACAAGTAAATGCCAGTAGGATAAAAATCTGTTAGAAGAAAGGCAGTTTCTTCAGCAGTTCAAATAAAATAGCAATGAATGCTTAATTACATTAAGTAATTGAAGAAGAATAGCATATAATTTCAGCTTGCACCACCTTCTGGAACAATGATCAAAACCATCACTGTGCATCAGAGAATACTACAGCAATGTGTCTTTTTCCATGCGAAATAGTAGGGTAACTTGCATATGCTGGGTGAAGGAGTATTGTTTTCAGCATTTTAAAATACTGAGTTTCTTCCTTTATTTTCTGGTTTGAGGTTTTTTCCTGTGTTTATATGTAGTGGTTGAATTCTGAACTTGTTAGTTCAAGCCCCAGGAATGCTATTCTCGGTGCTTTTTAGCACTGTTTTACTTCTGTCCATCAGACTTTGAAGCTGGCAGTATGATACTCATTAAGTCTTTGGCTTTCAATGAGTTTGTAGGCTAAAAATGGAAGTGCTTAGTAAGAGCTGCATTCAGATCAACAATTAATGCTTCTGAGGCTCCTGAATGTTCATTGAAAGTGGAAGAGACTGCAGGACTGACCTGTAGTTTCAGGTCTATTTCATTTCATTGCTACTTGGACTAACACCTCTGGCCTTTTTGCTTAAGTTCAGAGTTGCTGTATTAAAGGAACATAAAAAGCACAGAACTCTTGAGTCTTTCAAACAAATTGCTGGTATTAAATTGTCTATTTCTGTCAAATTCTTCTTAGAGAGACTTCCCACTTTTGTGATTTGCAGTAGCTAATTTCATCATTTCAGACCTAAACATTTTTTCTTTACTTGTCAGAAAGAGTGCACCTTAATCAATGGCATGGTCTGTTTTTCAAAGGAAATAACTTTACAGCAGATAATGGCACATTTGGACTCCATTCGAAAAGATATGGTCATCCTGGAGAAAAGTGAATTTGCAAACTTGAGAGCAGAGAATGAGGTACTAATACATATTTTCATTAAGCCATTTAATTGCAGTATTTGTGGAGTTTTACTTGATGTACAGTTTTGTGGATCAAAATATAAATGTAAAAATAATTCTGGATACTTTTATCAGAATTGAAGAGTGTGTATGTTACAACTTCAGAGATCACATAAAAATATATATCACGTGTTATGACCTGCTCAGATCTTCTGTAAAGGATTCTAAGATGTGTACGTTTTTTTCATCTTTTGTAATTTTATTTTAGGGTAACTGCTAGTTTCTAGCCATTAACCATGTAGTGGAGGTACAGCTGTCAGCCATTCCTTTGCAACAGTTTAATTAATTTGGTGATTGAGACACATTTTGTTTTTACTTCATGGTATTTTGGTATTTCTCTGCTGTCTTTAGACTCAGAATAGAGATCATTGTTACAAAACAATTCCTTTATTTTGAACTAAATTCCCAGCAGATTATGTATGCGTGTACATCCAAACACATTAGGTAGGATATTTAATCAAGAACAAATTGCCCCATTGGGAGGAAAAATGGGGAAAGAATAATTGCATGGATGCAGTGATAACACATTACTGATTCACTTGGTTAAGTTTCCTGAATTTGTAAAAATCTTTTTTTTTTTCTCCTCTGCACTTAGAAAATGAAAATTGAATTAGATCAAGTTAAACAGCAGCTAATGGTAAGTAAAGAGCAAGTACCTACACACTCCCGTTAGGGAGAATTAATAGCTATTTTCATAATATTAATTTGTTTTAAAGACTGAAACCGGTAAAATCCAAGCTGAAAGCAAGCTAGACATAAACCTGGAGAGGAGCAGGGTGACAGATATGGTAAGTTGCTCTGTGAGATGCCCTTATTAGCTTTGTGTTGTGTTTCTGTTGCTATAGCTGTGATTTATCTTTTATCCACAGTTTACAGATCAGGAGAGGAAACTGATGGAAGCAACTACAGAGTTTCATAAAAAAGTAAGTATTGAACAAAGCAGGATATAGTTATGCATTGCATGTTCCGTAAACCCCAAATTTTGGTGAAAGCTAATACGTTTATGGGTGTGGTAAAGCAAAAGGCTAGGCTCTATCACTCAGGGCTGCTGCAGGTGTTTCTTGCCTGTGGGATTCACGCTAAACTCCATTCAGCAGAGGGAGGCATTCCAGCCTTTTCCCTCGCTTCCCGAGTACCTTGTCGCAGGCTGACACAGCTGGGATGTGAGCTATCATGCTTCCTTTTTCCCAGTGTTAACTGATGAGCTGTACCACAGGGATGGTGCAGGTGCCTACAGCCAAGCAATTCAAGGGCTGGAAGTCCCAAAGCTGCTAGAGGACACCAAAGTCTAAGGGGCTGAAGAGGGACCATATCCCATCTTGAGCATATCTTCCATTTTCGCAATATGCCTTGTGAATGCTTAAACCTAGGTTTTTCAATAATGCAGGAATACTGTTCTGTGTGCTGTAGAATATCTCCTTTAGGAGGCATTGGCACATCAGAGACAAAAGTCTGTCATGACGGTGGCGAGACAGTGGCACAGGTTGCCCAGAGAGGCTGTGGACTCCCCATCCATGGCAGTATTCAAGGCCAGACTGCTCTGAGTAACCTGGTCCAGTGAAAGGTGTCCCTGCCATGGAACGAGATGGTCTTTAAGGTCCCTTCCAACCCAAGCTAGTCTGTGATTCTGTGATCATTGAAGTTTTCTCTTTTTCTGTCTCTATCCCTTCAGCAATCTTCCCAGATTGTATGAAGCAAGTTTCTCTGTCTTCTAATGTCTCTTAGTAGTGATAGGTTGGAGATTTTCTTGTTTCTGGTAGCATGGTATTTTAGTTCAGCTTTGGAAAGCTGAAGGAGCTAGAGACCATTGTCAAATATATGCTCTCTTTTAATATTTCAGGATGCAAATACCAAAAGCATTATCTCAGAAATCAGTAATAAAATTGACACTGAAATAGCTTCCTTAAAAACACTCATGGAATCGAATAAACTTGATACCATTCGCTATTTGGCAGGTATGTGACAGGCAAGGAGGTGAGTACTGGTACTGGATTGTGGCTGTATAAAGTTCTGTTCAGGAGTATATGCTAAATGAGGTCAGCTGTAGCAGCAGGCAACTGGGATTGGGTGGAGGAGATCTCCCTTTCCCCCTCTAGCTGGAAGAAATGTGACAGAGAACACTGAAGAGCAGGGAGCATGCCACAGTGGGACTAGGATTAGTTAGGACGAATATGGACATGGTTTTAAAAAAAATTAAAAGCCTAAATACCTTACCCAGTTTGACAGTACCTCTGCTTGCTGCAGCAGCCATTGATGTGATGGAGTTGCTACAGAAGTTTTGCTGAGGTCATTTTCGTAACCCTGGAGGTCTGCTGTCATTCAGGACTGGTCTGAGAGTGACCAGTTCTGCTTCCCATTGAGTCTCCACAGACACACAGTTTCTGTGTGGCGGGACTTGTACTTTCCCCTGCCAAGCAGAACAAATTTCTGCTTATTCAAAAACATAACTTGAGATCAGTCTTCTCAATATGTACATAACCAGTGGAGTTTTTATTGTGTAGGAGCTGGATAGAAAGAGAGTAATGCATTATATTTGGAAGTGAGAATAAGTTCAAAGAAAAATGTAATTAGCTTTATTCTAACACTAATTGAAACAGCAGTGTAACAAATCCAAAAGACAACTCGTCAGGCTTCAGGAGTGCTGCCATGTTTGACAGCTCATTTTCAAATTTATTGTCATTTTGGTTCCATGGGAAATCTGGGATGTCTAATGTGAGCCCAGCTGCAGCCAGCTCTCCTGTAGTGCAGTTTCCAGTAGCTGGGTGACAGTAGTACAAGCCCCTGTAGCCTGTGGTGCTCTGAGGTATCCAGCATAGTTGCTGGGATGTGTCCCTGACAAGGTGGCTCCTCAGGCTGCTGCATTGGGCCTCCCATCTCAGCACTGCTCCTATGCAGGGTACGGCATCTGAGACCAGCCATTTGCTTCTGGAATTGTTCTGTGCACCTGCAGCAATCTGGGAGGTTTAGGAGGCTCTGCTCCAGAGTCCTTAATTCTTCCATCTGTTTGCAGCTAATTTCTTCTATGGATAAAGTGGTACAACAGCATTCAGCTAGTTATCTCCTTTGGTTTTTTTTGTTTGTTTGTTTGTTTGTTTTTAACAGCTTCAGTGTTCACTTGCCTAGCAATAGCACTGGGGTTTTACAGATTCTGGAAATAGATCTACATGGAATGACTGCACTAAATACAGACAGAAAAGGCCACCCAGGCGACACCACTTTGACGATAACCTTGGCACCTTTTGGTTTTGATATTCTTTCTGTATAATAAAAATGTATTTTGAATATGTAACACTAAAGATTAAAATAATTGCGGAGAAGTAGCCAAATAGTAATATTTCATTGCCTCCTATTCAATACTGTATTTACTTCAAAGTATTTCTTATGCTATACCAGAAAGTTTCCTAATATCTTTTAGAATTAAATTTGGTTTCTTTCTGGAAAATTCTCACTCTCAGCTTGTTTCAAACTGAAAATATTAAACATTTTATATACCCTTGAAATGGGAATACAATTCCCAAATTAGAGCTCCCAGTACGGGGATGCTAATACCAGACCTCAACCTACTTAATCTGTTCCAAGTAACTTAATCCTGAACATAGGTTCAGGATTTTGCCTCCAGTCTGTTCCTCACTTTGTTGATGAAGTAAAGCTTGGCACTTTGGGTTTTTTATCTACATAAGTAAAAACACACTCCGGGGCCGTTACTAAAGAGCCCTTTTTTTTTCCTTGAAAACGGATTTACATTAGTTCAAAATCTCACATACAAAATATCTCTATAGATTTATTTTCTTCAGTATCTCCTGCAATTTCTGTAAGCCCAGAGGTCCAAAGAATGGGAAAACTTGTCTGTCTTTGCCTTTCCAAGGGGAAATGCCTCCACTCCCAGCAGCTGTGTGCAGCCTTGGGGCAGTTAAGTGCTCTTAACTTCCCCCCTCAAGTAGCACAGAGTATTTCCAAGAAACCTGCACATATTTTCTGGGCATAGTATCTGACTTTTAATATGGAAATACTCAGAATCTCAGTGGTGCCAGGGTGATGGTGATGATCCTCCTCCCCCTTCCTCCAGGCTCTTCTGTAATCTTGTGAGACACACTGACACTCCTGACCACTCTGCCTTCAGCAAGGACTTGACAATTCCTGTTGCAGAGTTGCAACACAGGTGATGCCTTCCAAAACTGAAGCAGTTCCATCTTGTTGAGTACAAATGTATATGCTTGGTTTGATTCTTTTAGTATAATATTTTTTTTTAAGTATTGTAGTATTTACTACTGGCAATTTTTTTTTATTGCTGTTTTATTCTATTTACAGTTGAACTTGCTGGTATTCTGCAAATTCTTATATTCTCTGCATTAAATTATTTATCATCTTCAAGAAAATAAAATTAATTTCTTATATTTGCTGTCTGGCTATCTGAGAATTTCTGCATGAAAGTATAGCACCAACGATGCAGGAAATAGCTCATCTGGTGCAGCTTGTCACCACCATAATTTCACACACCGTGAACTAGGCTCTTGATGGAAGGCATATGCTGTTAAGTCAGCATGCCTCTCCTTCATGGTACACACAAAAACATGGGTTTTTATTTTTCAGTATCTTTGAAATTCTCAGAGATTAAATTTTCTTTGGTACTAAGGAGAGGACAGATCAGGACTGACACACTAAAGTAATTATCTTGTAAGTCTCAAAAGGAGGGTTCCAGAGGGTAAATAATTTCACAATAGCACACAGCTGACAGAAAAGCTTTTATATGTGTAGTCATGAAATGGTTTTTAGGTGTGGAGGAGAGGTCAGGGCTGCCATTTCTAACCACCAGCTGCCCCATAACTTAGTAAACCCTGAGTTAGAGACCGACTGCTGCAGGTCATCTGGCACCTCACAAAGGAGTCACTTCCTGCCTTCTTTAGAAATGACTAGAGATGAAAATCAGGGGGGCTGGCACCTCTCTGCAGCTGAGAACTAATTCTCCCATCCACTATTCAGCTTCCACACTGATTATGCTAGGAGATAATGTGCACTTTGTCCATCCTAAGGTGGCAATACAAAATAAACCAGTGAATGGAAATACTTTCCTCAGAATTATGACGGCCTGTGACTTCCTGTTGTTAGGCCAGAGAACTAGAGAACTAAAAACAGTTCAGTGAAAGGTAGAGACCCACAGTTCATCTGTAGAGCTGGGCTGTGCAAACACTTTGCATTATCTGGAATATTGCTTTTATACCTCCAGTTTGCTGCCCCTCCTTTGAGGTTCATTCCTCAGTGTAGTTGCACTCCTCCTGGGCTGCAGGCTGACTGCTTCTTTATTTTTGTCTTTGCAAGGCTTGGCCATTGTCTCGGCTTCCTGAAACAAAGAATTCTGCAGCCATTGAACAGCAACCACTGAAAAAATGAAAATCTACATCTGGGAGTAACCACAGAATACTGTGTTCAGACTGAAGCTGAGGGCAGAGCACATTCCTGGGACATGGGATAGCAGCACAGCAGTGTGAGACTTGAAGGTCCCTTGGCTGTAGCAGTCACTCAGCCAAAAAGGCAGCTTGGTTAGAAGGGGAAAATTACCAAAAAAAACCCCTGCCTAATGAAAAATACTGACAAAGAAGATGTTTGCCAGCCTGGCAATCACAAGGCTGAGAAGCAGAATCATCCTTGAAAACGTGCAGCTGGCCTCTGAAATACAGCTGTGGCACCTAGCATTCAGAGCCTGAGATTCCACCAAGAAGCACAAAAATAAGGGACTGCAGAAGCAATTGACTGAAAAGGTGGAAAATAGTCTGGGAAATAAAAAATGCTCTGAAAGAATAGAAGCACCATCATCTATTGCCTGTACAGGTGAAAAGTAAAAAATCAGAAACATCATCATCTACTGGCTGCTTGCAGTGTTAGAGTCCTCTTCCCTCTTATGTCTCTATCATATAAAAAGAGCTTAATTTTTAATTCAAAATAGAACCTCTGAGAACTTCTAGTGCTGCATGTACTGTTCCTTTCCCCAACAGACTGAATTCTCTCCATGAATTTTCTATGAGATCTTTCTCATTCAGTATGCCTGACTGATTCCAGACACTGTGACATGGATCAAGTCCCTGTTATTGAATTTGTCCCCCTCTGGGGACCCATGGCAGCGATCTCTACACCCGTGCAGGCTGGGTAGCCCTTTAGGTGGTGACGACACCTCTCCTGAAGCACCATTTGAGTCTCAGACACCAGGTCTCAACTAAGGGGAGCTGCCAGTCACTGGATATGCAGTATGGAAGTACTCAGGATCAGCCCACTCCTTTGGTGAACATTAAGATGAAGAATAGCAGTGGTTCTCCGCCAGGGTACAGAAAAAAACTGATACCCTTTCACAGCAGAGACACTGTCAAGGCCAGACAAGGGCCCCTACTCACTTCAATGTCCCGAGCCGAAAGCTGTAGCACATTTTCTCTAGTATTTCCTATCACTGTGCCCTGTAATAGAGGGAACAAACACACACAAGCAACAGGCAGTGGCTTCTGTGCCACGCCCGGGGGAGCTGGTGTGGCACTCACCACGGAGGTAGCAGAGGCGGTGGGGGTTTTCCCCCGGCCCTCTCGGAGCTGGTTTATCTCAGCACGGTAATCATCCAGCTGGCTCTCCAGCTTCTCCCGCCTGATTCGCTCATATTCCAGCTGGGCCTCCAGCTCCCTCACAGCCCTACCAAAAGCAAAGGAGACAAGCAGAGCATGAAGTACATCCAAACCTGCCCCGGCTGCTCCACGTGATGCAGTGCCTTTGCTAGGGAACAGGTCAGCCACGCAGAAGGCAGCACGCCTCAAGCCAGCTGTGCTCAGGCTCCGGACCAATGGTGACAGCGCTGAGCAGCGGCTTTCCCTCCTCGGCTGCCAGCGCTGCTCAGCGCGATGGGACCACGAGATGGAGCTGTCTGCCCGCACACCGAGCCCGGGCCGCGCTGTCTAGGACCAGGCCAAGCTCCAGCTGCGAGGAAGGGAGACGTGCCCAAGCAGCAACGAAGTTATTTTGAAACAGAGAAAAAGCACAAAGCCGGCAGCATTCTGGAAAGGTCAGGGGCAGCCTTCTCATTCACATCTGGTGCTTCTGCATCCTTCCTATTGATTGGCTTAGGCACAGATGAGGAATGCTCAGATGACAGCTTGCATGACTGGCTTATACACAGTTGCACAAGATCTCACTGGTCACACCCTCAACGGCTCCTAAATTATTTGAGATTCCTGGAACCTTTAGCTGACACATAACTCACACATAAACTGAGTCTCTGGAGCTGAGCTGGCTCACTCATATACCAGGATGAATTATCACAGCTACAAGGATGGAAGATCAGTAAAAGGAAAGGGGAGATAACTACCCTATACATTCAAACAGCACAGGAGGAAAGCTCTCAGCAAGACCTACCATGTTTCCATGTTTCCCTGTTTCCCAGAGTGAAGAATTCCTGACTCCAGGCCCTTTGAGCTACCAATCAGCCTTACTGACACTGCAAGAATGGCCTCTGCTCAGCTGAGACAGTTGAGACAGCTGACTTCTTCCATGCTTCCAATTAAAGAGGCACAGCTCCCAAACTGTGTGGCACACCCATGGTGACAATTTCCTGCAATGAGCCCTGGTTAAAGCACTGTGAAGTGATTCACACCAGGTCTCTTACAGCCAAAAAAACTGGACTAAAGTAGAAATCTTCAAAATCTGCTACAGTGGCCATCCCAAGTGGCAACTCCTGCTTTTTATCTAGCAAGATAGTAATGTCATTAAGTATTTTATCAATAATGAGGTTTTCTGGCCTATGATACAAGCACCTTGGGGTTTATCTACAGATGGGTACCCTGAGAAGGGTAGGCAGGTATTCTGAGAAGCTCCATTTCCTTTTCAAAAGAATAGTTTGGGACTAGGGATGCTTTCTAGCCTTCACAGGTGGGAAAAACCCTTCAGAGAACCTCACAATTCTTCTAGTTTAGCCACATATGCCACAGAAAGCAACACCCCTTAAAGAACACCAGCAGAGCCTTCTAATAGACAACTTTTGCTAACTTTTGAGCAGCTGCACTATCCAAATGAACTTTCCTGTCTGTCACTAGTCAACAGTGACTTTTCCATCATTAAAACCAGATTGCTCTGGCCTTTCAGCATGGGCATCAACACCTCAGCTGGTCACCCTCCTCTAAAACCAGGAGAGACACTTCTAGAATGATGAATCTCATCCTGAAGTACATGTCTAATTATGCCCTGGAAGTGCCTATACCCCTCCCAGAAGTTGAAAAAGGAGCTCACGATAACTAACTTGGACAGAGGTGTCTGTTACGTATTGTATAGATACCAAGGTAAGCAAGATGGACTTTCAGCATAAGCTGAGTCAGAGTGACCTGGAACCAGAAGAAATCCTGACCTCAGTTTCCTGGCTCAGATATGGCTGTAAAACCAAGTACTTAATTGCACTCTGTGACATCTATTATCTGCTCCAGATCCATACAGACTGCTAAGTTTGCTGTCTGCTTGATGGCATATAAGCCCTCCAGACAGTCTCCTCAGTGGTCAAATAAAGACAGTGGTTTGGGTTGGACCAAACACATGATGGAGGTGGTTATCTACAGAGACTGAGAACACAGGGTAGCCTAATCTTTGACAGGCAGATGTGGAGACAGGCCTGTCTTTGGAGACTGCAGTATTGTTAAATCTCTAAATTCTTTGATAGACTTTTCTTTGAAATGTAGACAGTCTGTCCATCAAATTACCTGACCAACCTAACAGAACCATTTGATTTCATGGGGACACTGAGAATTAGATCTTATAAGCAATGCTTCACATGCAACGCAGGTTTGCTGATAGGATTAGCTTGTATCCAGACCACAGGGAAAAATCTTTCTTGAGCACAGACACATATTGCCAATGAACAGAAATGTCAGCAGGTCACCGAATAACCTCTGCTGTATATGCACTTCCATCCAAGCCATGCTAAGACTATTGCCTATTTTCAGATTTCCTGAAGGGCACACATATCTTTGGCATCCTCAGAGGAAACAAAACAACCAGAAGCCATCAGACCTACTGCACACATCTGCAGAAAACCCTGAAGACTGAACAGATGATCTTGCACAAGAATCATGGACCTATCAAGCACTTGTGTTGTGGGGCTGATCCTGGTGGTAGAAGTTTAGAAATGGCAGGCAAATTGCTGCAGTTAATTTCTTTTGGCCTGGTTGAGCTGGTAAGTGGAAAAGACAGAATGGCCAAAGCAAATTTGACTGTAAATCAGCTTTAAAGGAGGATTTAAAATGGGCCCCACAGAGTTAAACATTAGCAGGGCAGAATGACCTTACTTCTCAACTTGCCTTTCTTCTTTTCTGATCTTCGTCTCCTCTTCAGTTACTCCCCCCAGCTGTCTGTAGTTGCTGTAGGCAATTTCTAGAAGTTGCTGAAGTTCTTTAATCTTGTCAGAGGCCCTTACTGTAAGACACAGTTCTCCAGGTAGGTAAAGTGCAAGGAGAAGACAGTCATGCTGAAATCCAATAGTCTGGAAAATAGTCTCACAAACATAAGAGCAGAAATCACACTGCTCAGCAAACACTGAGCTACACCTGACACCCAAGCAGATGTCAAAAACAAATTGCAATCCAACACTGTTGCACCAACATGGATTAAAATGATGTAACAATTATGATCTGAGTGCTTTCTGCTTGCTTTCTAATATTCCACAATTTGTTTCAATGCTCAGTATTACAGATATCCTGTAAACCATCTCATCTTATAACAAAAAGATCAGAGCAGTTGTCAGGGACTGTTCTAGTTAGGACTGTACTGTCTTGATAACTTTTTCAAACAAGGAGGGATGGAAATAGAGTGCTTACCACGTGCACTCCTTTTCTCTGCTTTATCCAGGGTTAAATCTTCCTTGCTATCTGTACTCCCCTCTACACCATGTGTTTCAAAAAACTTGATGTTGTTTGCATCTAGTTCTTCATCACTAGAATTACTGTTTCCAGTTCTTGGTGTCAAAAGTTCCACAGCTGCCAAATGGCCAAATCTGCACAGAGAACAGTTAAAATCTGGAAAAACCCGTGTGGTAGAAACTCTCTCAAACTGTCCATGTTCCCATTTATCAGAGGGGTTTCAGGACCAAAGGAAACACTGTACACACACTACAACTATCTATCTACTTTTTGTAATACTGTTATGGCATGGGCTCTGCCTCAATGGAATCTTATGGCAATGGCTCCTACATCAGAGGCATCTCTTTGCTTTGCAGGGTTTTGTAATTGAATCTCATCAGAATCTGCATTATTTTTATTAATGCAAAAATCAGCTGGCCTCTGCTACTTCTCATTTACTTTGTACAGCAAAATGTGAGCACATGGGCTCAAAACTGTCCTCTTGCAAAGGAGCCAGTTTTCTTCTTTTGTGTCTGACCTCACTAAAAAGAAAATTAAATTAAGTGAAAATTAAAACCTATTATAGCTACAATAAAGCCTTGCTTGTCACTCAGAGCTGGAATTCATGGGCTTGATCTGTTCTTTTTCTACCACTGAAAATCAGGATTAATTCCAACAAAGCTGCCAAGATACTGATACACAAACAGTAAGTAAATAAGTGTCAGAGCTACAGGATATGTACTGCTACCTCTTGGCCACATCCTTTGGAGTCTCTCCAGTATCATTTGTAATGTCACAGTCAGCTCCCATTTCAACCAACCACTGTAAGCAATGGATATGCCCCTGTTCAGCAGCTAAGGGAAGGAAGGCATACACAAGTCAATTATATACAACTGAAGTGTTTCAAACCTAAAATGTTCTCCTCTTGCCATTATTTGACATGTCAGAGATTGGGTTCACTAAGACACCACAAAGGAGATCCTATTTCAAGAGGAGCCTGTGTGCCAAGATGCTGACAATCACTTGGATAGAGAGTTTTGTGGAAGAGCATGCAGTGTGGTTTGGTGACTCCTTCTAGTTCTAGAAATGTACTGGCAACCCTTGCTGAACACAAGCTAAACTAAACTTGCCCAGTCTTGTGTACAGAGCACAAGACACACAAATAACTGCTGCCCCAGTAAGAAAGGCCTGCATGTCACAGTTTGGCAGTCAAGCACTGTCACCTCTCCCTGGCTTTGGGCTCCCAGGTGTCAGACACAGCTGGCTGCCCCAGCCTGTGGTGTGTGCTGCTGCCTCAGGAGAGAGACGCAGGGCTTTGTGCTGGAGCTAAAGGTACAGCATTTCTTGGGACAGACACTCAAGGCAGCACCTCTCAGCAGCATCCTAACACTACCCTACTCATACGATGTGCCATGGCCACTGCTCCCACCACCTAGTGCCAGGAACAATGTATCACTTGTGGAAGATGGTATTTGGCAAGTCTAAATGAAACTGTACAGTGATTTTCTCAAGGAAGAATAAATTCATTTCTTGACAGCACCCCCTGTTGGATATTTTTTATATTTGTTTTCTTACTGAGATAAGGAAATGAAGTTAATACATCAGCATGTAAACACTGGGGATGAAACAACTGTAGGTCACCACCATTCAAAGAAAATAAAGTGGGATTTTAAAATTGCTACATATCAGTTATTTTAATAAGAACTTCAATTATGTTTTTTAAAACTCTACTATATATCTAGTGAAAAAGAAATGTAGGAAATGTGTTAAAAGCATATTACAAAAATGCTTCCCTCTTTCTTTCATCTTTTGTTTCTTCTTTCAGACAATACTGTGAAACCCGCAAACACAAAAGAACCATTTTTTTCTGTAATGCCAGCAGTCCACTACATGCCAAAGTGTCAACCAGAAGTTTACCTTTTTTCACAGCATCCTACCAAATGATTCTGTTGTAGTTTTTACAACACATCCCGACAGTACTGATGTGTTCAGTAAATAAAGGCCCAGGCCATAGTACAGATCATTGTTGTACTTAGCCAGCCAGATGTTTCTAAAAGCCACATCTTGCCTGATTAAAAAAAAAAAAATCAAAACTATTTAGTTACATTAAATTAAGTCAAAATTAAAAACTTTTATATCTAGAATACAGCCTTGCTTATCACTCAAAGCTGGAATTCATGTGCTTGATCTGGTCTTTGTCCCTCACTGAAAATCAGGATTAATTCCAACAAACCTGACATGATATTGATATACAAATAGTAAATAAATATCAGAGCTACTTAGTTTTCAGTTTAGATACTGATTTCTCTTCCTTGTAAGCTCTTTTTCCTTGACTTCAGCTTGGTTATATTGTTTTCAAAGTGACCCACGCACACATGGATTACAAAATACGGGGTTTGGGGTTGCCTTTCCAAGCCCTCAAGAAATTAGATGCTGTTTTTCATTAAGTTTATCTGATAAGCAGCCACTTGAAAAACAAAGTAAATAAATCAGCAACAAAGAGTAACAAGCTGAAACACAGATCATATTTACTGACCTTTGTGCAGGAGAGTGGATCCTTTATCGTCCTGATCATTAATATTGATTACTCCACTTCTCACTAGTCTTCTAACCACTAATAAGTCCCCGTTGAAAGCAGCATCATGAGCTGGGAAAGCTAAAACTGAAAATGAAAGGCACATGTTTCCAAGCATATGCCAGCAGTTCTACTGAACGTGCTGGTATTTGTCTCACAGCTCACCTCTCTCATAGCAACTTATTTATGGACACTTCAGAGGTAGCAAGGATAATGCTCCTTAATCAGCTAAAATGCAGCTGGTGTAACCAGCAGTGCTCACCAGACACTTGACTAAACATATGTTAGTTTTGGCTACAGGCATCTTATACAGTTAAGAGATTAATTTCACAGACCTAAAATAACAAGTATACTTTTGTGTACTTCTACAGAATTACACATACCTTTATTAAGTGTATCTTGATCCATACTCACCTTCCTGTGTCTCTGGTTGCTCCTCCTTTTCTTCCACACCATCAATATATTGCAGAATATTATCTTTGTAGAACCGTTCAGCCAAGTCCCGTGGAGTCTCTCCATGGTCATTCCTGGCTTTCAGGGTGTGCATAACACTGGCCATTTTCCCAACCAAGAACTTAAAGCAATGCAAGTGTCCTTCCACTGCTGCCAGATGTGCTACAGCATAAATGAAACAAAGGGTGCTAGAGCTGAGCCCTGCTGCCCACTGAGAAAGCAATGCTCTCACCACTGCTTAGAACTGGCTCATCTACCAGCACGTGAGCCATCCAACACTGCACATGGGGAAGAGCAGCCTCAGCTGAACTGCAGATGTTCAGCTCCCACCCAGGACAGAGTTCAGCTCTAGACAAAGGAGGTAAAGCTGCCAAGGATGGGATCTGCAAAGATGATTCCCTGGTGGAGCTGACTGCAGGAGACCAAACAGACTCCCAACAGAGCACCAAGGCCCAGCTCAGAGTGCACTGCTGGGGCCTCACCTCCCCCAGAACATGGATCTCGCTGACCCTGCTGTCCCAGGGATACTCCTTATAGGGGGACAACAAGCAGTGTCCTTGATTAGGGGCTAAGGCCATTTCTGCTTCAGGCTCTACTGTGCCACCACAAAAAAAAGTTGCAACACACCCTCGGTTACCCCACCTATAAAATGAGGACAGTGACAGGCACTTTACAGGACAAAATATTTGAAGGTACATTCCTCACCTGACCTTTTGCCTATGCAGAGGTTTACTTATTTAATATTACTACAGTGCTGGGCCTATAACAAAGAGGTACCAAACACATGCTGACTCATTTGACATAAGTAATGTCCTCTAATCCCATTAATGGGAAGAACTTGCCAAATAAATGTTTATTATGATCTATCGCTCCGTGAAAATGCTCTGTAACAGCTGGCTGATGTTCTAGAGACAAAAGGATTAGTTTGCCTCCAGGTAAGAATCTCACTATCTTCATAATCAACAAGCAATGTACCCACAACCCAAAAAACCCATATCAATTCATTTTTGGCACACACAAGTTCTCTATAGCAAACCAGACCATCCACAGCTTTCCAGAGCATAATTGCTCTAAAAGGTTATAGACATTGGTTTTACAGCAAGATGACAATACCCCTGTACAGATGACTGTTTAAAATCTGAGCTTCACTGAAATAAGGGCAGTTTTTGCCATTGTCTGAATTTTAGTCAGTGAGTTAAGTTCTCAGGGAGAAGGGAAAAGAAGAGGACCATGCTAAAGGTAAGTCAGATAGTGAAAAACTGACTCAAGCCTTATGAATCCATTTTCAGATACCTAAAATCTGTTGGTATCCCAACTTCTCTGTGTTTCATCTTGTCTTTTATAAAATCAGACTAACAATATTCACTCTTCCCAAAGCCACAAGTCAAAAAATTGTGTCTGAAAAATATTTAGAATAGGTTTGACTAGTGAGCAATAAAAGAAGCATGGACATGGCCCAAAAATGAATGCAGATAGAAAGCAAATTGAAATGTTCAGTTAATAAGCACAGCCCATTCTGCACATTGAATGAGCCACAGAATTTTTTTCTCTTCCAAAGTATTAGCAAGGAAATTAGCAAAGATAATTAGACCCCCTGCTGTAACACTCATATACAAAAGATGCAGCCAGCTTTTCAGTTTTGGGTGCCTGGCACTGCAACCTCAAAAAAATTTCTTCCAGTATTCTCTTAGGAAAAATTATTGCACAGTTCAGCTAATCTTGAAGCTGAAGCATGTAAAGATAATTTCAGTTCACTTCTGTTACACAAGCAGACAACAAGCTGCTTTGCACAGTACTTCTACTAATCTGTTACTAGCTATGTTCCAAAATATCCTCTTTCCTTTGGAAGATAACATGATCAAATGAAACAGAACAAAGGTTGGACGATCAAGCTTCTGTAGATGTCAAAATACAACAAAACCAAAACCAAACAAAAACAACAAAAAAGAGTTTTCTACTAACCATTTTACACGGGGAATTTAAGTAGAATTGTGCTGGCATCTGCTTTCTTTCCACAGAAGTCTGTTATCAGGGAAGTGTTCCCAAATGCAAATAGAGCTGCCTTCCATGCTGCCCCCAGGGTGCCTCACATCATGATCCCTTGCTACTAATGCACCAGATCTCCTGCTGGGATGCAGGAGCCTCACATACTTTAACAGGACCCAGGTTTGCAAAACACAGCATGGCTATCTGTTTCCTAGGTAAGTAGTCCTTAGTAGAGGGTAAAAGATTTTAAGAAGGGATTTATAAAGATAACTCTGTACAAGTTATAGAGAAAAACATATGCTCTTTGGAACAAATAATGTGACAAACCATATAAGAAGGAAAATGCTAAAAGGGAAAGGATGCAAGGAGAATCCAAGACAGAAACAATACCATTGAACTGATTGAGAATATTGAGGCAGTAGTATGGTAGGGAGAGGGATACCAGAGAAAATACAAAAAGCAAGGAACAGTCACTGACAAATTTTTATGCTAAAGTGAATACACTGATAATTATGAAAAGAAATTACAGATAATCCAGAAAAAGCAGTATTGCAGAAATCAAGATGAAACAATCACATGGAAATGGAAAAAAACTGTTTTACAAAATCAGTTAGGAAACAGTGGGATACAAAAACTTGCATGCAAACACACCAGAACCTCATCATACTGGCAGTAATTCAAAAAGTAGCACATAGCAGCTGAAACTGCTCCCCCCTCCACCTATCTTTCTCCTGTGACCTCCTCTGACACACAAGCTCCATCACACACAGGAGATGCTGCTCACCTGCTCCCATTCAGGCTCAGCCTGCTCCCCATCCCAGCATTTCAGAGTTCTCATCCTTGCTAGCAGCAGCAGGAAGTGAATGGGATACTGTCACCAACAGTGTAACACTTCGGATTTTATAAATCCTCCATCATTAGAAAAATGGACTATCTATATGGATTGCATGGAATCAAATAGCAAATGTTGCTGCTGTGCATTAGTTATAATTTGCTCAATCATCACATTTCACAACAACTGTAAACCAAAGGTTTAAAAACATATGATTTATCCTGATATACCTGGAAGGTTTCCATTGTTATCCACATCATCTACACATGCTCCCCATCGAACAAGAAGCTGCAAACACCCCAAGCGACCATGAAAAGCAGCATAGTGAACAGGTTTCCAGTCATTCCTGTCTGAAACATTTACATCCTAAAATGAAAGTAGCAGGTTAATTCATTCACTTCTGAATCCTAAGACACAAGACAAATTTTATATATGGGAATCTGCTTTTCATTGTGTTAAATTATTTAAATCAAACCAAATAATGCTTTTCAAAGTTCATGCATTATATGCAGTTCCAGTTTCAAGACAAGTACTTTTCACAGGTTCTTGCTTTTACTTAATACGCTTAGAAAAAGTGCATTTTTAGACATGTTTTTATCATCATAATGACTTGCATTGGTCATTATTCCTTAAAAATGCATCTGGACTAATTTTCCTTTTTTTTTTAAGTTTATGTCTCCTTTACTATAGAAGATTTTTAGAACTGCAAAAAATTACCGTCACCCCAGTACCTGATGGTCATTTAATGACATCCTCAGCAGAAGGTGATTTACTCACATTATTGATTCTCTCTACAATTTTTGATCATGTCCCTAAACGTATATCACAATTTAAAAAAGCAGAAATTTACCCATGGAATAAATTCCCCCCAGTAATTAATCTCCAGCCCTAACTCTCAGTTTAAGCGAGGGAGAAGCTGCCGGGCTCTGGCTGTGCAGCAGGACTGCCAGCAGGAGTCTCACCTCCCCAGCGCGCAGCAGGGTCTGCAGGGTGTACGAGTGCCCGTGGGCTGCGGCCAGGTGCGAGGCCGTGCACCCGCGCTCGTCCCGAGCTGCTGCGTCCGCTCCGTTCAGTAACAAGGCCTGAAAGAAATGCAAAGCACACGCTCATTTCACAAGCTGGAAAAGCAAACATTTCCTAGAAGGATGGTTTATGATGACCAGCAGGATAACTCTGGGCTGACCTCAGGGGTCTGGTATTGCACAAAATAGATCTGTTTGCACAGACAGCACAAATGAGTGCTCTGGTTTGAAAAGTACTAACTTAATTTGACAAGTCAAGATATCAAGATGAGCTACTTATAGCTCCCTGAGGGGCTCCCTCAGCTGATCTTGATAATGAATTTGTCCAGTATTAAGGTGTGCCCTACTAACTTTTGCTTGAGAGTGAGTATTTGCAGTACCTGCATGCAGGCATCCTGCCCTCGGATGGCCGCGAGGTGAGCCGCTGTCCAGCCTCTCACAGTCACTTGTGCGGTGTCAGCTCCATGCCAGAGCAGCCACTGAAGGCACTGCTCAACAGAACCAAAGGACTTTTAATTTAACTATTCACATCGTGTCTCTGAGGCATGTTTCAACTAGAATTTATCCATCAAAGTTATATTTCAAAACAGTGTTGGAATACTTCCTTATAGAAATAGGAGACCTCACAGCATGCCTTGAACAGGCATTTGTGCATTAGGAAGTTACGGGTAAATTATACTTCCCAGGTTTCACCCAAGGGTGCAAAATATGCAAATAACCTACTAATTCAGATCCTAGCATCAATGATACAGTATGACTTTTTCATTTTACTCTTCCAGATTTAAAATGTAATCTCTGAGAGTATTCATATGGCATGGGGTGAAAGCATTGGAAAAAACAATGCAAACATGTTCACATGAATTCCAGCTAAAATCACTGGCAGAAAAAAGATCATGTACTAAATTTAAAGCCTCATTTAATTTATTAGGCTTCTTAGGCATATGTAATCCCATCTCTCTTCTCATCCTTCCATGGCCTAGTTTTGTTTTATTCATCTTTTTCCAGCAGATATCATTGCTTGCAATGGAAAGCTTTATGAACTATCCAAAGACAGCTAGAGGAACAGTTAGAACTTTTTATTATATATTATTATGATTTATTATCTTCTTTCAGGCCATCTTACAGCTTCCTTCACTATTTCTGCCAAGGAGCTTAGTGACAAACAGATGACAGATAATTCAGTAAAGTCTAACAGACATTGCAAAGTGGGAGAGTCAAATGAAAAACGGCAGAACTTATGGAGGCAGAAAGGATAGGTAAGCAATCTGGTTTTGGGGCTGACATGATGATTGACATTTTCTTGACAGTGTCTCTACATTCCAGAAGCAGCTCTGCACTTAGCAATTCTTGAGTCTAGCAAGAACTCCAAGTTTTTTTCTTTTGGGACATGAATGGCCTTGCTGCTTCAAGTTTAGACTGCCATGAACAACGAACAAGGAGGCTGCAAGAAGAAGGAGAATGTTGTGCTGAACACAGCAGTTCAGTCCTTCTGGAAGTTTAAAATATTGATGCAATCACCTGCTGATTTCTCTACCATTATTCAACATTTTCATCAATTAAAATAAAATTTATTAGGACTACTTCTACAGCGAATGAGACATGGGACCTTGGTAAGCAGAATGAACATATTTTCATGTCACTTCTCACCTGTTTCAGTCACCTTCAGAACATTTTACACATCCTACAGGATTTTCTAGGTCTCTCAAGAGAAGGAGAAAATGCAATAGAGACAAAAGAAGGTCATGAGTCTGAATGGGAGGCCATAAGGCACATTTTGCTCAGAGTAAGAAACCCATTGATTTCATAAAATATGGCAAAGTTGATTAGGTAAACTGCCTGGGTCTTCAGAAAGAAAAAAATAAAATCAAAAATCCTGTACTCCTGCCCTTGGTGAATGTATTTAATAAGAAAAACAGGCAGAGACTATTGACTCAGTCTGATCAAAGCAATGTTGTGTTCAGCCTCTCCCAAAGAAGGAAATATGGACTTATAAAAGCCCAGCTATGCCCATACACTAAGGTAATGTTTTACCTCCAGACTTCCTGAGTGGGCAGCACACTGCAAGGGTGTGAATTTGTGAACTACATCCACCTCATTAATACTGGCTCCACTTTTTATCATCGATGCAAGCTGTTCTACATCCCCAGCTTTCACTGCTTCATGCACACTAGTGTAATTTTGCTTCTTCTTGACAACTAGTGAGGAGTAATAAAAGGGCATTAGTCCACTGCTTAAATCAGCAATATTTAAGAGACAAAGAATGTGTGATGAATCAAAGAAATATCAGAGTTGACATTCATGACACAGAATCAAACTCTAAATGTAGAAGCAGTAGGGTAAAAGAAAAAATTCTTCTGTCACCAGGCCATGGTATTAAATAACCTGTGTCATCCCTTCAGGCCTTTCCACTGATTAACTCCATGACTGGAAACAATGAGAATTCCATATCCAAAGCCCTTGCAACATCTGGATACCTTGACAAAACTTGTAAACAGAAATATGAGATGTAAATAGATCTAATAGCTAAGGGGGTTAACTTCAGATAACCAAACATGAAAGGAACCTAAAACAATTCGTATTCACCTTCTGCAGTAGTCATCATTCCAGAACCAAAATGCACTAACACACTGATTACATTTCACACTGCTGGAAGTCTTGAAGAATTGGGCTACTGTTTAGCAAGGCAAGAAAGCATAAAACTGAAGGTCTCAGGGGATTAGTGCCTCAGCTCCTCTGCCTGTGGAGAAGAAATGGTAGTAGCAGTTAACACTGTTACACAATTCAAGGTAAAATGATATTAAAGAATATAAAACAGATATTGCACAAACGTGTTTATCATATTTGTAAAAAAGCACTAGATATAATTCAAAACATCCTCTGCAGTTTACCAGTGCCTATTTTCATGTAGTCTGCAGTGTGATAGTAGAGCTCGGGCAGATTCGGGGCTGCCACAGAGAGGTGGGGCGGAGTGAAGCTCCAGCACTCCATTCTGACAGTAACACACCCTGTGTGTGCTTTAACACACCACTGCAGAAGTGGTGTGTTAAAGCACACTGGATCCTGTGCTTGTGTCTCACCCCACCTCCACCTCCCCAGCTTGGCAGGCTGCATCACTGCCCTGAACAAAGCCTAGAAAACTTCAAAACCAGGACTCCATCCCGCAAAACACTATACAAACAAACAGCAGCAGCAGCACAGCAATACAGAATAATTCCTGCAGGAAGGGGCCTCAAGAGGTCATCAAGTTCATGTCTTCAGGTTTGAGTTGTTCAGGTTATTTTAAAGAATAGTTTCACCAGGACACAATTTTCCCCCAAGAAAGTAATTCCTCATTATACCAAGTGAGGGTTACAGACTTCAGCGGAATTACACAACATCACAGGCAGGCCTGGCTGATTACACTGCTCGGCAAAGTTCTAATGTGTTTAACACAATGTTTTGGTACAGCAAGTTCAAGGCAACTTTTTTTTTTTTTTCCCTCTTAACCCAGAGGAAAAGCAAACAACAAGGCTCATCAGCAGAAAGAATTTTGTCTTCCCTCTCCCTCTGGATACCTACTACTGCACGGAGATGAACGCCAAGGGTGGGCAGCTGCACTGGCTTCTTGACACAAGAAAAAGGCAGCAGCCTGGAACTGAAGCTCAGAAAAAAAGCTGCTAACATCAATTTTCTAAGATACAATGATGTTCAAAGCGAGGGGACGGCTCCATAATTCTAGTGCAGTATTTTTTTTTTTTTTTTTTTTTTTTTTTTTTTTTTTTTTTTTACCAAAAGCTGTCATCAAACACTCATCCAATGTTCTGGCAGAAAACTTTTCAAAAGAAGTCAGTAAGAACTTTGAGATAGGTACCTGCCCAAAATCCAATTAAAGAGATTAAGTGAAGAAGGATATGGCTCAGAATAGGGAAAGGCACAGTTTAGGTGTTGCGATGCTTCCGTAACACACAAACCAAATCCCTCGGAGCTCGGCTTTGGCAGCAGCCCCAAGGCCGCGGCAGCCGCCGGCCCGTCCCAGCTCGTCCCGGCGGGGCGGAGGCAGAGTTGCCAGGCCCGGGGCAGGGGGAGGGCCCGGCCGGCGCCAAACACCGCCTTTCCTCGCGCTTTCGGCGGATATGGAGTCTCCTCAGTGCTGACTATGGATCCCGGCGGAACCCCGTCCCACAGACCCGGGGGTTCAGGAGAGCCCGTCCCGCCCTGCGCCACAGGGCCGCCTGCGGCGAGGGGCCGGCGGAACGGTCTCACCGGCCTGAGTGGGGCACAGCCGCCCCTCACAGCACAGGCAGCCGGCAGCTCGCCGCTGTGGCCTGGAGCTGCTGCTGCTGCTGCTCCCCGGCCTGGCGTTGCCGTGGTCCCCGGGCTCGCCCTTCCCGCGGAGGAAAATGGCGGGCGGGGCAGCAGAGGCGCGGCCTGGCTCTGCCGCACGGGCTGCGCTGCAGCTGCCCGGGGCGTACTGCGGTTCTAGGCAGCCCTGGGCTACAGCCTTCACGGCGATCCCCAGGAGAAATGTAACAAGTACCAGTTCTCATCTCGGAACCCCCAGTGATGCTCTGAGCAAGAGGTGTTGAACCAGCTTGTGCTCTGGATGACTGGACTCCAGTCACGTTGCGGGAATCTTTAACCCTCTTTTCTTTCCTCTAGTGACGTGACCCTGCTCCTCAATTTCCTTAGTCAAAAGCAGCTGGTACCCGGGGGTAAGCCGGGTTCCTTTGATGGGGGAAAAATAAGGATGCTGTTATTTCCAGAATCCTGCGTCCAGGCAGGATGAACCCTTTCCAGTCAGATGTATAGGTGTGTAGTGATAATTACATGAACCAAATGAGCTTAATGAACAATTGAGGGTTTCATGATCCTTGTCATTAAAGAGGTGTCATAAAGCCTGTTTCTGCAACTTACAGGTCTCATTTTTTGTTCTATCTCCAGCAGAGTAATTTGTTCCCTTTTCTGAGCAGCCTTCTACATATTTAAAGACATCACGTCTCTGCTCAGTCTCCTCTGAAGTTTAGTTGGTGTGATTTAGAAGTTCACAGTATTCCAGGACACAAAGCATCATATTTGGGCCAGGGGACCAGGCTACATCCCTGCTCCAGGAACAGGTTGCAATAAATAACACAGGAATACACCCCTAACTCAGCCAGCAGCCACACACACCACTGTATGGACTGACACCACCCTGACCCATTGCATTTTTGTTCCCCTGGACTGTCTCTAAAAAGCATTTTAAAGTCTGATATCAGGGCAAGCTCACTAGAATTACATCTAGAACAACTATCTAGAACTACAGCTCCAAAATAGAAGAATCAAAGTATTACTAGCATCTTTAAAACTGCATGGACCCTGGGAGTCAACATGGAAAGAAGTTTTTGCAGCCAGCATCTCCTGCGCTGCTGATTATTTCTACTTACATATTAAGGGGGAATTCTGACTCCCAAGTATTCCCACTGTAAGAGTAACATGCTAGGACTGTGACTTCGCTGAGTTTTAGTGCTCCTGTCTTGCTCCCAGCAAGTTAAAAATAAACATTGTAACTAGCAGAGTGAATAAAACATCAAATGTATACTGAAACACACAACTTTATTTCAATTCCCACAAATGTACCAGCCACAAAGACCCATCACTGAAAGGAAAAGACTCACACTCAAATATATGCTTAGTTTTATTTATAACATTTAAGAAATATTAACATCTCAGGATATCTGGTTTACTAAGTCCAGTCATAAGCAACAAAAAAGAAAATGTTAACCATGTTTCAAATGAGCATTCTTACATTCATTCCCCCCTATAATGTAAAGAAAATTCAGCTTTATTAAATTTGTGTTTGAGTAATGAAAAAAAAAATCATTAAAAATGTCTTAACTACCAGGCATCCTGGTTTGTTAATTTTTTTTGCTGGCACTTGTGTTCACCACAATCAAGCACTCTGGTTGGTTTGTTAAATTTTCCCCTTCTACCCAGAACTGTCTTTTTGTGAGTTTTTTGGTGGATTTTTTAAATTATTTTGTTGTTGTAATTGTTTTTTTAAACATCTGGATATGTAAGGTTGTTCAAATAACTTTAAAAAGACAAGGAAACTAGGCCTGTCTGAAAAGCTCCTTCCCTGGATAACCCACCTATGGGATAACTGAAGGAAGAGACTTGCTTTTATTTTTCTGAATCTTATTAAGCAAAATTCGTTTTAATTAATTTTAAACTGAAAAAAGTACAGAAACACTGTCTTTATTTCATGGTGTGCATAAACATTACACTCCATACATAGCAAAAATATCTTTTATTTATAATTTACATTTCAACAAATGAAAACTTTACATTTTTACATATACCATTAAATTTTCACGCATCTACAGAACTTTCACACAATGACACCTGAAACTGTGCAGGCAATAAGAAATTTCAAATACAAAAATGTATTTATTAACCAAACAGTAGTTGAGGCCCTGCCTCAAGCGGACATTTTATTCATATAAAAAGTATTCACCTTCCAGAATTAACACAGCAGCTCTTCTGTAAAAAAAAAAAAAAAATCCTACCACAGTTTATTTAAACAGATTCCTCAGGTTCTGTTTTGATTTCTGTAGATGCAGGTGTGCTCTCTTCTGCACAGGCAGGAGCGGTGTCATCAAGTTCTTCTTTGACTTTAGGTGAGTCACAGGACTCTTCTGTTTCTTGTTTAACAATGTCCAACATTATATTTAATGGATTTTCTGAAGGAGTCTTGCTGGGGGACGGTGTGCAATCAAATGATGATGTCTGCAAAGTGAAAGTCAATGTAGCATTAGCACACTAAAATAACCATTTTTAGCCTCTTATTCTTTTTGCGTTTTTTCAAAATGAAAATATGTTGATGATGAGGCACTCAAAATCCAAACTTCTACTTTGTGAACTTTTAGGAAAAAAATTCATTTTTTTAATAGCATTACTGTTTTTTTCCAATTCCTTTGAGAAGTATCACCAAGCAGTGATGAAATGTTTAACGCATTACTGTGAACTGTTCCCTGCTATCCACACTCAGGACAATTTTAACTCCCTAAGTATTAAAAATGTCACACACACCAATACCCATCTACTCCATTTTTACAAATTCTAAAGATTACACAGTACTCCACAATAAATCCATCAAACCATGGCTTTGCTTTATGGCACAAAAGCTGTCATGGTACATCACAACCAGAAATGCATCTCAGTTAATTCTGCATTATAAATTTGCCATGCCCACGGCCTCCAAGTCTTAGGCAAGATAAATGGGCAGTACATTCTGAACACATCTGCTCCCTGCAAAGTCAAGACATGAAGCAAACAAACTGAAAGCAAAATGTTTCCAAAAATATGAAGGATTCACTTACATTCTGGTAATCTTCATAACAAGATGGATGGTAAATCTGAAAAAAAAATTGTTATACATTTAAAAATGTAAAAATAAATTATAGCAGGATCACTGACAATGAACTGAACAGTGTCTATTACACATTATCACATAATTCATCTAGAGAAACTATGGTCTGAAGCTAAGTATGGTATCAACTATACCTGCAACAAGATTTTGTGATATTTATTTAGGAAATGTTATCATACAGAAGGCTGGTAACTGCTGGGAATTGCAGAAGCCTGGTGAGTGCTGGGAATTATCTGTGCACAGCTGCATGCAGGAAGAACTGAACCCATACCTACATCCATACCCAGAGACATCCATTTTTCTTTGAGCACAGCAGTGTAAGGGACAGCTAATGACAACAGGATCTCAGGTACTCCCAAAGGCAGAGATATTTATGTATTTGGAAGCCAGAAAAACTACAATAGGAATCCTTCAAGCAAAAAAGAGCACTTGCCACCTCCTCCTAGGGTTTTATTTTTTTCCATAATTCTTCAAGCGTTTTCCTACAAATTAGCATCGCATGTAAATAAGATCAGATTACCTTTTCATCTACCCTGATAGCATTCTTCAGGTGCCACTCTTCTTCTTCCTCATCCCAATACTGTTCAAATTGTTCTTGGCAAATTTCACAACTCTGAAAAGTTATTGGAATAACAGATAAATCGTGTTGTTGCAATTTGCTGAACACATGAAATTCAAGAACCTAGTAGGAGTCAAATAAGGTTCTTCTAAATAAAGTATATTAAGCCTAGAACATGATCTTTCCTCCACATAAAAATCACTTTAATAATTAGTAAACCTTAATTAAAAATTGAGTATGGTTTGCAGACAGAAAAAGGATCACCCTCTGGCCCTGAATACTCTTTGTCACTTGAGAAAGGTAACCTTTACCCCTTCAGCTAGTTAGTCTGCAAAGCATTTTGTAACAGTGTAATGTTGTCTTACTGTCATGTAAGACAACCCATTACAGTGATTTAACTAGTTTCATTCATGGCATTACCTTAATTCTTCCCCCTTAACCTGCAATTTCAAATCAAACAAGGCAGAAGTTTTAGATGGAGTTACTAATATTTTTAGTACTTTTGCGAAAAATTATCAACCCAGAGAATAAAGCACAAAAGGTGCTTTTTAAAATTTAAAAAGGCCTTTGTGGTTTCATAGCTAGTTTCTTAAGAGACTTAGCACACAAAACTAAATTTTAATTCTAACAACACTTGTATTTGATTATGACACCAATTCATCTACCAAAATACAGCTCTACTGGCTACTTTCAAATTCAGGTATTTCTTTCTTCTAACGACTATCTGCTACCAAAAAATAAATTTTTGTGTTTGAAAGTACTAAAAACCCAGTAAATCCTGTAGTTATTTGAATGACAACAATTAAAGGACAAATCGCTTACACTATTTACTCTACATAAACATTCAGCAGACTAACACACTTTACCCATTTCAATTTTGCTAAAACCACATAATGCCAATGGCTGTAGATTTTTATTTTTTTTTAACTACAGGTGGTTTCTACTACTCCTGCCCCTGTGAAGCAACCATTACATACACAAATACACGACCTGTGGAGGGACTACACAAAGGCCCAAGTACAATATTCCAGTCTACATTTAGTAACAAGAATACAGCACAAGTCTTTACTAGATTCTTGTTATCTGGCAAGCTGAAACTTACCTCCACTGCTCCAGCTGGTCCAGCTGGGACACTCTGAAACTCCTTCTCTTTGGCAGCTTCCTGCGTCTTCAACACCACCTCTTCATGAGCTTTTTCAAAGAACTGGCTTTTAGCACGCTCCTCTAGATCTGCTATTTCTTCAAATTCAATCCAGTCCTAAGGAAAGTGTTCATTCTCACTCAGACATCCCAAAGTATCGTATTTAATAAATGTTACTTTGTTAAAACTGAAATATTTCCCACATGCATTATTAGCACAGTGTACTCTCTCACAATGCAACACTACAAAAACTTTTACCAAAAAAATCACTATCCTTCAAATTCCATTCGCAGTGGAATGAAAACAGTGCAGTAAGCAGCTTTAAACTGTTTATTGTTCATCACACAATTGCCTTTTGTATTCTGACAGGCATTTGTGAACTACTTGAAGTATCTAAGACACCACTGTTTATCACAATCTACTCCTGTGATGATGCAAATTTCAGCTGCAATCCTACGGCACATGTAGGAGTAAAACACAGAATCCAGCCTGTAATTTATCCACACAAATACTGCATTACTTACTGTTAAACTGTAGTACCATCTCCTGTGTGTAATTTTTCTGCTAACATCTTTTTCTGTCCGGTTCTGGCGATAATGCCAATCTAAATGATCTGCATAAACATCTGTCTGTGAAGTAGTGAATCTCATTCCACAGGAGTAACACTGAATTCCAGTGTATAGTCGATTTATAACACTATCATAACGCCTACAAAAAGAGAGAAAAATCTTAGCACTTCTTTAAAAAGAGACAGTAAGAAGTTTCTCAGTAAATTGCTTCATTTGCCTACAGTAGTAGGGGAAAAGCATGAATCTGCTCCATGTTAGAAGTACACAATATGACTACATTTCATCCTGATTTTCACAGCACAATCAACTTAAACATTCAAGAAACAACAGGCTCTTATTAACAATTAATGAGAAATATATTAGTATTGTGTCTCATTCCTACTGGCTTTTCTCACCCAATAATGTACAAATAGCAATACCTTCATTTGGCCCAGCTTTACAAGCTACCACCAAATGGTAAAATTAAAATCATAAAATGGTTTGAGTTGGAATGGATCTTAAAAGACCATCGAGTTCCAACCCCCCTGCCATGGGCAGGGACACCTTCCACCAGGTTGCTGAGGCCCCCATCCAATCTGGCCTTGAACACTTCCAGGGATGGGACATCCACAGCTTCTCTGGGTAATCTATTCCAGTGCCTCATCATCCTCTCAAGTAAAGAACTTCTTCCTGCTATCTACAGTATATCTGTTCTTCATCCTCAGGCCATTTCCCCTTGTCCTATCACTCCATGGCCTTGTGAAAAGCCCCTCTCCAGCTTTTCTTGTAGTCCCCTTTAGGTATTGGAAGGCTACAGTAAGGCCTCCCTGGAGCCCTTTCCTCTCCAGACTGAACCACCCCAACTCTCAGCCTATCTCCATAGCAGAGGTGCTCCAGCCCTCTCATCTTTATGGCCTCCTCTGGAGTCACTCCCAACAGGTCCATGTCCTCCTTGTGCTGGGGCCCCAAAGCAGCAGGGGGTCTCACCAGAGCAGAGGTGGAGAATCACCTCCCTTGACCTCCTTGTCACACAGCTTTTGATGCAGCCCAGGCCTGGGCTGCACTGCCTATCAAAACCTTAGTGCTGAAGTAACAATGCACACCTTTGTGTAAAGCTAAGTTTTCCCATGTTCAATTTCTGTCTTTTTCCTTTCTCAATTTCAACAAGGCTGACATCAAACAATGCAGGTTTAACCTCCTCTGAACCACAAAGTGAGGGGTAATCTTTTAAAAGCTTTTAACTGTCTTGGATGAACTATCTAGCTACTGCTACGTTGTTATTCCTACTGTAAGCCCATTCTACTATACGCACTGTCTAAGTTCTTCGACTATGAAGTTAGTGAGGTCTGGAACATTTTGATCTTCATTCTGATCATCATCTTCTTCTTCAGCAGCTGGCTGGGCTGATGTTTCATTCGCTTCTAGAAACCATGAAGATATTTTATCAAAATATCAGTACATCATCAAAAAGAAATTATGTGCTCCTAAAAGGTTTTTTTTTTTTTAACATTATTAATACAATCTGACTATGGTCAAACACCAAGTGTGTAACAGCTAAATCAGTTATCTTCTGACATCATTTTAAAAAAGCATAAAAGAAAATAAGCCAGAATTTCAATTGAGGAAAACACTATTTCACCTCAGTGTTTGGCACTAAAATTCAGTCTTCATAGATACAGAAATATTTTAAAAGATGTAAAGACCCTGAGTATAATCAAGAACAAGTTACAAAAGCGTAGCACCAAAGACAAAACTGACTGCTCTGGATAGCCAAAATGTAAATTAAACAAGATACTAAGAATTTACTCAATCACATGCACTAAATTCCTTCCCAAAAATAGAGTTTAGTTTAAAAAAACCTATATAGGAGTTCACAAAAGTTTGTATACTTAGATCTACACTTGAGCTGTGGACAGACTCAATAGTTAGAACATAATACAACTACATACGTGCTGAAGTGGAATCAGTTTTAGACAATTTGAGGATCCCTGTTTTCAGCAGTTTAGCAAACAATTCATTCACATCAACCTGTCCAAGGTGGTTATCAGGATATGAATGGGAAAGGGCTCCTGAGGAAGAACATAGACATTCAAGGAGGCAAAAGGTTAGCATCAGAAATTGACTTCACTTTTATCTGTATACTTCACAACACAATTTTCCTGTTGCCTCCCATTTCTTTCGGTTTTTTGCTACAAATTATTTACCAACTCTCTGCTTTATCTAGTGATTGGCTAATTTTTTCCCTTGAAAGAGGGAATCTTTGTAACACAGTTTTCCCTTCCTTCATAATGTATTCTGAAGAGCTAAGTTGGTTGCCCATACACAGATATCTACTGGATGATGGTTCTTGAAATGCAGTATTGTCCTAGATTCATACTTGGATATTTTCCCACTCAATCTACTTTATCACCTAGTTTAACCTTTCATGATGTCTTTGAAGTCTTTCACTACTAACCACTCATACACTGGAAATGTTTGCACACCCCGGCACAGCAAGCTAGACCTACAGACTGATGCCTTCCAGAAAAACAGATCGAAACTATTTTTCTGGTTTTTTCAGCACAACTTTATACCCAAACCACATGGCTAATGAAAACTAACAAAAGCCTCCAGTATTTGAGAAAAGCTCCTTAAGAGATGAAGGTGCTACAGACACCACATCTACATCCACCTCACTGAGAAGACTTCCCTTAATCCACACAGACTCAGTAAATCAGAACATTAAAAAAAGGTCATTTTTGTGGCCACCACTGAACAAACAATCCAAAAGAAATAAAAAGAATTCTGTTGTTACACACCTGCAGGGTTCTGGACAAAACTTCCAGGATTTGGCAAATACTGCTGACCTTGGCCATAAGGTCCTGGTTGAGCAGACATGAGAGAAACCTGTGCAAGTAAACATTTATGTATTCTTTGTATAAGAATGCAATTATAAACTTACTTTTCACATTTTATTACTAACTTCTAGATGTTTCTCAATAATTTCCCATATAATGAACTCCTTCCAGGAATGAACCATGTCAGTTTGGTATTGAAAAGGACCATAAATAACTACATGATCTTTTCTGCATTTTCATTTTCCACTAGAAAAAGCCAGACTACATCCTCATTTTGCCTAATATTAAAAAAACAAACAAACCCCTTCCACAACACTTTCAACACCTTTCCTTCTACTTAACAATCACATTTTCCAAACATAGTACTTCCTTTTAAATTGCTCATGTTCACCAAAATAGAGCTCCTCAAGAAATTCAAGGAACCAGTAAATGTCTATTAATAAATGCCACAATTAATTCTTATCAAGAACTGAACCAGCATTTAGTACAGACATACATCTTGAAAGCAAGACTTTTCAGCACATCAGCTACAGTAAACTGTAGGTAGAAAAACAGTCTTTATAACACATTTGTAATAAAAACGTTAGTGGGTTTTTTTCCTAACTGGCTGCTTTCTGAATTTACACAGTTTAAGATTTTATCCCACTAGAGGTCTGCAGGACACATTATCTACTTTTGTATAATCAGTTAACTCTTCATATTCCCTTTTTATCCCCCAAAATGAAAAAAGCTTTTTAAAATCTCGAATCTACTGCAAGAAATTACATCAGTTTCACCACTGTAAAGTATCATTTACTCCTTTTGAAGAGAGCATTTCCAAGAGGCAACAGCATAGACAACTGAATTGACAAAGCAAGATGGTGCCAAGAGAATTTTAGAAGACAACAATGCAGTTGAGCAAGAAAGTTCAACAATGGCCCTATCTTCCTCAACTTCTCCAAGTTATGGGTATCTTTTTAAAACTGGCTTGTAACCAGTACTAACAGCTGCAAAAAGACAATTATTATTTTGGTACAGTCTAACTTCATACCTCAGAAAAATTAATAATGTAGATTTCACTTACATTATCTTTCATGTTTTATATAGAATTCACTTTTGTTGAAATTTAATGAGAATACCAAAGGCTTTCAATTACCTGATTTTGTTTTAATGCTGAAAATAGTGATTTCAAAGACATATTCTGAACTATGAAGTGATTGCAAAGTTCTAGTATTTTATCTAATACTTAAGATTCTTGAAACACAGCAATGCATGTCCTTCTTAAAAACTATCTAGCGACTTTTTCAGTTTGAAAGTGACTCTTAGCCTGCCAACTCTTCAGAAAAATATTTCATTTTTACAGGAAGAAATCCTGCTAATTCTCTAACAAAAACACTTCTGCAAGCAAAGTATTTGATGCAATCAGCTCTTACCTGATTACTTCCCATCGGCATATTACTGAAATTTCCATATTGAGGACCCTGGAGACCTTTTTCTTCAAAGTAATGTCCAGCTGCTCTCAGTGGGAAGCTCTGTGCTCCTGGGCCAGCTGGCCCATTGAAATTTGGTCCGGGCGAACCATCAAATATATCAGGTCTCTGGAACTGCATTCCATGAGCTGGTCCATTGTAGCCCTGGCCAGGATGTTCAACAAACGGACCACCTTGTCCATATGGTGTCATTTCTAGTCTTGAGGCAGGATGGTTAGCTACATTTTCAAATCGTGCACCCTGAAGGCCAAGGGGCAAGTCAAACCTAGAGGCTGGCTGATGAGGTCCATCAAATCTTTGAGGTATGGCTGTTTCAAATCTTGCTTGTGCCTGTTGGCCAGGTGCCAACCTTGGACCAGGCTGTCCATGAATTCCATCAAATCTTTGCAGGAGAGACAGTTGTCCAGGCTGACCATCAAATCCAGCTCCATGACAGCCATCAAATCTCGGACCAGCCCGACCAAGAGGACCATCAAATCTAAGTCCACCAGCTCCCTGGTGTACTGGTCCATCAATCAACCTAGGACCTAGACCTGGCTGACCACGTGGTCCTTCCAGTCTCAGCCCACCACTTGATGGTCCATGTGGCCCCTCAAACCTGAGTCCACCACTTGATGGCCCATGTGGCCCCATGGGCTGACCATGTGGCCCCTCAAATCTGAGGCCACCTCCAAGTTGTCCATGGGGCCCCAATGGCTGTAAATGTGGCCCCTCAAACCTGAGGCTACCCCCTGGTTGACCATGAGGCCCCAAGGGCTGACCATGGGGTCCCTCAAACCTGAGACTACCCCCTGGTTGACCCCGAGGCCCCATAGGTTGACCATGAGGTCCCTCAAACCTGAGACCACCTGAAGGCTGACCATGAGGACCTTCAAACCTGAGACCAACTCCAGGACCCTCAAATCTAGCACCACCCACAGGCTGCCCAACAGGCCCCTCAAACCGCAAAGGCCCAAGAGGTCCCTCAAACCGCAGTGGGCCTCCTCCGCCAACCTGGCCTGGGAGTCCTTCAAATCTCAGAGACCCTGCCAGTTGCCCTGGTGGCCCATCAAATCTTAGGGCTCCAGCTCCCCCTGCTCCTGGCAGTGGTCCATCAAACTGAGATGCACCTGTCCCCACCAAAGGCCCCTCAAATCTCATAGCAGCCTGTCCAGCTGGCCCATCAATTCTGGAACTTGAACCAGCAGCAGGACCATCAATAAAAGGACTTCCTTGTCCATCTACCCCAACTCTTGCAGCAGTCGGTCTAGGTGAGCCATCAAACAGAGGTCTGTCTTCCATCAGTGCACTTATCCTCTGCTTTGCTTCAATACCTCCAAATCTTGATCCTGGACTTTCTGTAAATGGTGCTTTCTCTGGATCTTCATACCTAGCTCTTTTGAAACGCTCAGTGAATGGTGACCTTGGTTCCTCTCGAACACCTAAAAAAAACCAGAACAACTCACATAACCACTTGCTAATATGTTGTCAATTACTTAACAGATATAAAGTAAAATCACATACCAGCTTGTCCAAGAAGCTGTCTTTCTTCACGATTATCAAACCTACCGAGTGCATCTCCATCTGTTTTCTGGAACTCTGCTGTACTTTTCCCCTGTTGTCTGAGTGCATCTCTAAATTCATCTGATTCTCCCCAGCTGTCATAAGGATCAGAACCTCTTGCTCCTTTAGTAGCACGCTGGTCTTCAAGTCTTCGTCGACTCTCAAGCGGTGACAGGTTTTCAGCAAAAGGTCTTGTAGTGCCACTTACAGGAGAGTGTCTCCTTGATCTTTCTGCAAATGGTTCTTTTCTGTCAAACTGCACCCCCCGCTTGGCTTTTGCCTGCTCACATTCTATTCCAGAAAGCAATGCATCAGGTAGATGATAATCCAAAATATCATCAGGATCCAACAGATCAAGCCTTGACAATGAATGCTGAACTTGTGTCCTTTTTAGTTTAGCTTTATGTTCATAATATGTTAATTCTGCATCTGATAGAAGAGGTTTCTTTTTCAAAACACATTTTTCCTCTGTAGGGCTATCCCAGACATTACATCTGTGCTTTCCTTCTTGATACTGGAACAGCTGTCGGATCTGATGAGCTACCATGAGAAACTCATCTTGTGTTATTTCACCAGATGTTAAGCGGTCATTAGCCTGTAATATAAAGTTAAAATTTAGACTTGCAAAAAGAGAAGAAAAAACCCACACCTGGAACATTTCTATGAAGACAGATTTATTAATATTACCTTTTTAAGTAATTCTCTTTTACTTGCAGATGTCAATTCTTTGGGAATCTGTAAATTGGCATCCACACTTAACCGGTGTTGCTGCTTTGGTGCTCGGGGTGATAGAATTCCTTTACCAGCAGGCCAGTTTTCCCGATGTCTTTGGTGAGGAGATTTAACAAGTGCTTGGTGTTCATCATTCTGTTGTGAGCTGAAAACAAGAATATATGTAAAATATAGATTATTTCGTTATTCAAGATGTAATGGTTCCTACTAGAACTGATCATGACAAAACATTGCTATGACCTTAGAATCTAAGTATGCATCATCTCTGTATTTCAGCAAGAGAAGTAGAAGCAAGTTAAACCTATCAATTTTAACAATCTGAACACTGCCTCTCAAAGTCAACTACACTGAAGCCAACAGGAGAATTTCCACTGACTTCACACAGAAGTTGTTTAAAAGACAGTAACTTACTTTTTACTTTCTTCCCAACCAGATTTCCACCTCTTGCCTGATTTGGATCCCTGCCAGTTTTCTGCATTCTCCTTTGGATCTGGAGAAGCTTTTGCAGAATGCTGGGTGGCTGTCTCTTGGGGTCTTTCTTCTTGGGCTTTTTTCAATCTCCTTGGATCACGCACCTCTTGTTTAACATTTCTCTTATTTGAATTTCTTTCATCTCTTGCTGCTTGTGTGCCTTCTTCAACATGAGACTGCTTAGGGCCTATCTGACGTATCTTTCCAATTTTAGGAGTTGATGAAGTAGGAGATAAACTCCGAAGTCTTCTTTTAGGTGATCTCCTCTCTCGTCTTTTTGGAGAATGTGTAGATGGTGATCTTGCCTTAGGAGAGCGTGATCGTGACCGTTTTCTACTACTTGATCTTCCTTGTTTTCCACCCTGTTTTTCTGACTCCTCTGTAGTCATGTCTTGTTTCTGAACAGCACCATTAATCACTTTATTTCTGCTCCCCACTGGTCTATGTTCACATGTCTTATGCTCCTCTTTTTCCTTCTTCTCTGTACTTCTCCTCTTTTCTTTGACCTCCTCTTCCTTCCCCTCTGACTTATCTTGAAGATGTCTTTTCAGTCTTGGATCCCGCTTACTGATGTCCGAAACCTTAGTGCTTTCACATTCCTGGCTTTTATTGTCTTTAGTATCAGGCAGCTTATTTTTCAAAGGGGATGGTGATTTAGATTTTGCTTTGGATTGTTCAAGTTCTTTCTTCTGTGTTTTTTCACTTGCTTTTGATTTTTCTGACTTTGCTGAGTTCTGTTTTTCAGCCTGTGCTGTTTTGTTTCCCTTGGTCTCAGACTGACTTGTCACACTCGGTGAAAATTCTTTCCTGTGAGATTGATCTTTAGTATGAGAAGAATGTTGACCCATCCTATTAAGCCGAGGATCCCTGTTCACTATTTTGATATCATGAAGTGGAGGACTTGGGGATGGTTTGTTTTTTTCAGATTGCACAGCAGTTTGATGAGGTGGTTTAACTGTTATATGAGGTGTGGGAGACATGTGTTGCTTGGAAGATGCTGGAACTGAAGCTATACTAGATGATCCCTGCTGAACACTAAGAGATACAGCCTGAAATTGGAAAAAAATCCAGCATTAATCTGTATGTCACAACTCCTATTAAGAGGTGCTAATATTCTGTCTCAAAACCAAAACTGTAATAGCCATGTATTGAAAGTTATGAGCTTCAGCCATTTAACAGAAATTGACCCACTAATTGCTAATTATAAGCACTAAGATAATGCAGTACAATTACAAATCAAATTCAAATACAGTGCAAGATCAATGTATAAAGTAAATACTGCAAAATACATGAATTTGGCACACATTCCAATTACAATGCTAATTTTCCTATATATTCCACATGCTCTAGGCAACTCAGCTGCCAAGTATCCTATTTTCACACTTCAGTTCAAAGATGCTTTATTTTGTATTGTCAACTGCCAACACAGCAAGACTTCCAACTATTGCCGACCACAGAACTGACTTTGCTTACAAACAATCAGGCTCCCTTGTTCCTTAGGAACAAACATATTTGAAATATGCCCAGCTCACTGTCAGTTGCAAGAGGTGAAAGATGGAAGATCACAGTCAGGTATCAATCTGAAGAGAGATTAAAACCAAACCACAAGATTTTCACTTTTTTTTTTTAACATTTAAGTGTAATATTTAAGGGTTCAAGATAACAAAAACTGTTCAGTAGAAAACCAAAACCTTGCATTGCTCTAGTAGTCCTAGAAAAACTACACTTGCCTAACATGAGGAAAAACCAATGTACTGTACTTACCAGTACAGCCAAGTACTCTCCAAATGACAGACCCCAACTATGAAAGTTTTATCAACTATCCTACTCACCAACTGTGCTTTAGTCTGTTCCAGCTCCAGCTCTAGTTTTTTTTGCTGAAGTTCTAACAACTGTTTTTGCTTTGCAAGCAATTGCTGCCTTATCAGTTGCTCCTGTGTCAAATTCTTTTGTATTTCAGGAACAGCTGGAGGAGTAGAGGCACCAGAAGTAACAGCAGAGGTAGATGCATTAGATTCCTCTGGCTAAAAACAAAATAAAGAGAAGTTACATTTAAAATCCTAATTAAATCAACTAAATCCATTTCCTTTCAGTGTTAACATGATCCAGTACCGGGACTTAGTTCATACAGCACTTATAAACTGCAGTTTTTTTGCCCCACTCTGATTTGCCTGCTTTGACAGATGTAGGGAATTTAATAACAATTCCCCAATGTTCCAAAACCTAGAATTCAATTTGTAAATAAAAAAAAACTCTTCAAATATTCTGAATTTGTAAATTTCTCTTACCTGTTTACAAAGGTCAGATACTTCATTCTTAATATTCTAAATTGTCAAAAAGCAGCACACAAACAATGAAAATACACATATTACCATCTGTTCTTACATAAGGCAGAAAAACTTACCGATTTATTTAAAAACTTAGGATTCACATGGATGCTAGAAGTATTCACATTTGGGGGCAGAGGTTTAATTGGCCAAGCAGGATCTAATGAGTTGACTCTGACATCAAGTGCATATAGCTTCTTCAAAGGAAAAATATCATCCCATGTGGAGCGTAATTTAAATAAACTTTTCCTAGTATTTTCATCCACCTAAAACAATAAAACAATTCTATGGCTTGTTAAGTTAATATAGAACAATTTCTTAAACTTTTCTGTAGAACTTAAGATTTCATTCATTTCCTATTTCTATCTTGCCATTTCAACATACTGAACTTGTTACACAAAATTTATAAGCAGTGCAGACAACACATCTCTATCAACAGGATCAGTAACAGAGGCTCAAATGTGCAACTGTTGTTTCAAGGCCATTTGAAAATTTTACTGTGTATTACCATGCTGAGAATTTTCTTTCAACTTTTCCATTAGCAAAATTCTCATTTTACTGGCCCAATTTCTGTGGAAAAAAATACAGTAACAAAAGTATTGAAAGGCAATGGCCTCTGAGACAATACATCATTCAAGTTTTTGTGCTGGAGTATAACAATGACAAACAAATCAAGAAAAAACAAACTGAATGGAAAAAAAGGTGTTTTGCTCAGTTGTTTTAGTCACTGAAGGATTTTTTCCAACAAATGCAATAAAATGAGTATTAGCTAAAATGAAGTCAATTACTACTTCAGTTCAGCTGCAGAATTAGACCCATCTATGTATGAGTCACAGATCAAATGTACTTGTAGGACCAGAGTCCTATTTTATCTCTTTACAAACAATTGGATTATCTCATGGCAGCTAAATTAGAAATTTACAATAAAGAAAAATTTAGTTTATCTCGTAACTTAAATGGCTCAATTAAACAATAAATAAAAAACATAAAAGGACAAAATACATGCAGCTGTCCTAATTTCAAAATTCCAATTCAATCATTAAGCATTGCCCATGTAGATGATATTTGCTGCCATTTTCAGATGTGACACCTAGACATAGAATATTCTGGAAAGTTTGGAGGTTCTTTTTGGGTAAGAGCAGGAGCTTCAATAAAAGTAATTTATACTTATTAACTGGGGGATGATGCCTCTCTACAATCTTATTTAAGAAGCTTCACTGAAGTTCACTGCAAAAATGTGCAGAAATGACTAAGCAAACAGTTCTGACTTCAAGTGTCTGAAGATACCTTTTAGTATCTTAGTGACCATTTACTGATAAAACCCCAACCTGTAACAACACCTGTGCTGGAATTCTACTCACATCTTTTAACATGACCAACAAAGCTATTAGGAATGACTGCCACTTTACACATCTAATTAGTACACATTAATAGTTCTAGTTAGCTTACTAGCAAGTTAACATATAAGACTCTGAAGATGAGTTATTATCCAAACCTTCACTCAGCTGCAGCTTTAAACTCAACTCAGTAGAAGAGCATTCACAATTCGTAACACAAAAAAACCAAGAAAATCTATCTCTATCTGCTCTACACACAGGAGTTTAAGTCTTCTACAGTTATGATCACAATCTATTCCTTACTGCATCATGCAACTTACATTTGAAAACCATATATAAAGTATAAGGGGATTTCAGATCCTTACTGATATGTAATGATAAATATGCAAAAGCTTCATTCATCTCATTCTTATGGAACACCACTTTCTTCTAACATACATGAAACCACAGAAGTTAACCCTTCTTTTCTGATCCAACTTAAACCCATTCAAGTCCAGCCTTTCAAAACCTGCACTCTGATATGCTTTTCTCACTGAGGAGTATGCACAATTACTTCACTGGGTTTCAAGATGAAGAGGCAGAATTAAAATATATGGCTACAGCTTTCAATGTTGAAAGAAATTAAAACTTATTTATAATACAGTCACACATTTTACGGTCCTTCCCCCACGGAGTCGCAGCATTTTTTTCAACTGACAGACCACTGAGAGAGAACCAGGTATCAGTGCTACTCCCTCTTGAGTTTAAGCACTCATTCTGCACAATGTGAATTATGTAAATCAAAGAAATCTAGCTACAGGAGAATGAGGCTTTGAGAAATCCCTAAGAAAAAAATTCTCAGTTTATTCTTGGCATAAGGACTATTAACTATCTTAAAAATAAACCAATGACTTGTAATTAATCGGTCTATACATTACAAAAAGTCCATCCAGCTAAGACATCAACAATCAAAATCCTGTTAGTAAAATCTTGCCTGGACAGGAAAGCTACTGATGTTTACACACCAAATTAAGTAATACTTTGCATCTTTCAGCTAACTTACACGCTTCACAGTAGAAGGAATAATCTTTCACAGTATAGATATTGAGATTTATAAAAACCAATCAATTTGCATAGTTCACCACACAAGAAAACCCAAACCTGAAATCACATACTTATTTTACCAGGAACATATTTTGCTTAGAATACAGTACTTTTCTGAAAGTGTATATACCTTTTCAAATACACAAATAAATGTTGCAACTAGGTTTTTAGTAAATGCAGTGAGATACTCTCTTCCCACATTCTTGACAATGGAATCCATAAGGTACATAACAGGTAGCTTCTCTGATGCAGGAGCCTGGAGTAATAAGAAGAAACTGAGAAGTTTAGTACAACAAAAACATACTTTGTCAAATAAAGGGATTACCAATCCCAGAAATACAGACCTCTCTTTTTGGTTGCCACTATAAATATCAAGGGATTTGGCTTGGAATTTTTGTTTATACAAAAACTTAAGCTGAAAAATGGACACTCAGTTCAAAGTATAATGCAGTGGGTCTATCACCAAAAAAAAAAAAAAAAAAAAAAAAAAAAAAAAACCTTAACTTAA
>WBNO01001937.1:0-10625 GCA_013400575.1 Peucedramus taeniatus | reverse complement strand
GGCTCCTGCGCCCAAGTCCCGCTCTCGCATGCGCGTCCCGACTCGCCATTGGCCGCGTCTCCCGTCCCGCCCCGCCGCTTCCTCCCGCCTTCCCGCGCTGCCCCGAGCTCTGATTGGTGCTCGGAGCAGTCCCGCCCCCCGCCGGGCCCGCCCCGCCCCGCCCGCCGTGGGCTCAGCCCCCACAGCCCCCACACAAGAGCGGCGGCCGGTCTCATGGCGCTGAGTCTGTTTTGCCGAATGGGAAGCGACTGGGCGAGGAGCAGTGGCCGTAAATAAAACCCCAAAAAGTTTCACCTCAGCATGAGGAATAACTTTTTTTACGTTGAGGGTGGCAGGCTGCCTTGGGAGGTTTGCGGGATCTCCCTCTCTGGAGACGTTCCAAACCCACCTGGACGCGTTGCCGTGTCACCTGCTTCAAATGACAGTGCCTTGGTGCGGAGGTTGGAATAGGTGGTCTCCAGAGGTCACTTCCAACCCTGACGATCCCGTGGTTCTGTGACTCGTTCGCCGCGGCAGTCGACCCTGCCCTCCCTGTTCCTGATGGGAAACATTTTTCCTGTCCCTTTTAGCAGTCACCCCTCGCTCCAGTGTTTCCTATACTGAGTCTACACAGAGCCAGGAGCCGCAGGAGAGAGCTAGGAGTAGGGGGAGCGAGAGCAGAGTGACAAAACCTGCCTTTCCTTGGTCGTTAGATTTGCCCAAAGGTATCTCTCGGAAGTGAAGTTGCTTGCAAAGCATTTTCAGGTGTAGCCATTTCTTCCCCCCGCGCTTCCTATTCCTTGTTAACTGGAGAACCGTCATTTGAAACCAGCAAGGGGTGAATGCTTCATTAAAATACACTGCGTGAAACACATCATGTAGGATTGTGTTTAAAGTGCTAATTGTGTGTATATATATATATATATATACATAAATATAAATATATTCTGCAAATATAGTAGAAAGATAGTAAAAATGTAAGCCTGGTATATATCTGACAAGAATATCTGCTTGTTGTTTTGTATGGCTAAAAAATTTAGTCTGTGTTCATGTTTGTATCCCCTGTATGAAAAACAGAGAAGGAGGGAACAGGAAATGCATGTTCAATTTGCCTGTTGAATTGCACGCTCATGTTTGTTCCTGTAAGCCTCAAAACGCTGTACTTTGAACACACCACTTCGCCTTTACGTGTGTCACTAGAAGATAAGAGAGTAAAACTGAAGTTCCCGTCCCTGGCTGACCAAGGCTGCTATCGCAAGACCTTTTCTCAGAGTCAATATTAGCCAGCTGTTTGAAGACACACTGTCTATGAAGAATATTAATTATGTACCAGGAATCAAGCCATAATGTATACCCAGTTTATTTGGCAAAACCAGAACACACTGTTCTGCCTCTAGGGGGAAAATGTGTGTGTGTGGGGGGGGGAATCTATCTCCTCCTCCAAAGTCCGTGTTTGTAAGTTAGAATGCTCGTTCCTATTAATTACGGGAGCAAAACCAAAAATAGAAACAAAACAGCCTTGATGAGTGTGCCGTGTGGCCCAAGGCCACCCTCAAAACCAGGTTTGCTGTTCACTAATCAGGGAACCTGATGTGAGGTGAAGCAGTTTGCTGCCTCCAGAACGCAGAGCCTTCTGCGAGTGCACCCAATGCCTGAGCAGATCGCATGTTTTAGTGTAATATTAGTTTGCCCTTTATAATTACAAAGTTGCCTTTACCAGTGTTCACGTGAAGGCAATGGCACCTCTCCAGTGAGAAGAGCCCGTGTGCCGATGAGTCGTGGGAGCACTCCGGGATCTAAGCGATTTCTGAAACAGCTCATTAAGAGTGGCACAAGAATACTCGTCGAGTCTATCGTCGGGCTCTTTAATGAAAAGTTGATCACTATTACGGAATTGTTTATTATTTGTGTTAGTTATGTTGTTAATTACAGGAATTGTGTTGTACCAGCAGTGTGTGCAGAGTGTGGGTTTCTCTGTGCCTACAAAAGTACATTTCATACATGTGTTCTTGAACCTCCTATCAAGAGCAGAGCTTTGCTCAAAGCATCACCTAGAAATACCTCTGGTGCAGCTCTATTCCACTGCTTCTTATCACAGTTGACATAGCTGTCAGATAAAGTTTGGATATTTGGGTTCTTTGAGGGTTTTTTATAGATGCAGCTATGGGTTTCGCTGGCATAAAACCCACTAAAAAGTCTCTAAACTAGACCCACATATAGCACACATGACCTGAGAATCACCAGCAATTGATGATTAAGGAAGTTTTGCTGGATAGCTGTGAAATTATTGTACTACATAAGAAAACATATCAAGGTAAAATGCCTTCCAAGAATTTATTACATTACAAAACATTTATAGTTGAGAATAGTCATACTTGTGTTTATGTTATGAGATTAATTTTCTTAGGAAGTTTTATAAAATTCCTTTATACTGTTTTGTAGCTATATANAAAAAAAACCACCCAAAAACAAACAAACAAAAAAAAAACTAAACTAATTGAAAATTCATCCTTTTTGACATGTCTGGAAGTGGAAAACACAGACACAAGAGAAACAAACACAGTGTAGATTTTTAAATATTGGTTTAATGAGATGCAAATTACCCCTCCGAGTATGACCTGAAGTCCTTTGTTCTCCAGCCGAGACTCTCTTAAGACTCTCTTAAGGAAGCAGGCTGTGTTTCTCGGTGGGCTTCCCAGAGGGTGAGGGTGCAAAGCTTTATACTCTCCTCAAGCTTCCAAAGTAGCTCTGCTGTCATCAGCCTCTCACTCTTCAGCAGCTGATTTCTGGAGCAGCCTTGACTCAAAAGTTTGCCAATGTAGCTGCAGTAGAAGACCTGGTAAACCCTCCTAGGGACAGGATCCAATTTAAATTGCTTTAATAACTATCTCTTGTTTATACCAGAACTGCAAAAGGTGTTTTGCTGTTGAAACCATACCTGTGGGTTTTTGCTGGCAAAGCTATATTGATTGGTGAATGTTGTTACATCCTGCTATTGCTAAATCAGCAAAACTTTTAAATGTAAATCAAATCCCTGTCATCTGACAGCCAGATAACTCCTGTCCAGGTTACATAGGTGTCAGGCAGCTTCCCTCACTTTTATTCACCTTTGGAGTTGTACCTTGGTGACCTCTGTCCGAATAACCACAAGCTTTTTCTAACTGGATTATCTCCTGTTTAGAGCTAAGCACCTGGGTTGTTCTGAATGCAGAGAGCCTAGTTTTGTTCATCAGGTCAAAATATAGGAAATGCTAAAATTGCAGATCTGTGTAAGCACAAAAATTTGCATTTTACTTTTCTGATGAGTACAGCTGAGTTGGAGATGCATGATGAAGGAACTAACTACTAACATTTCTTTACTTTCAAGATTCTGGGTATTGTAACTTTTCTAATATGTTTTGGGTTTCATAGCATCAGAAATTCTATATTTAGTAAAAGATCATTTGCTGGGTTGATAATTAGGAAAAATTCAAATACAGACATAGTGAAAAATATGTTTAGTATATCTAGACAAATGTACCAACTGTATTGCCTTTCAAAGCTCTGCAAGATAGTCCTGGCAGCTTGTAATCTCTGTAAGATTTTAATTGTGATGGGTTCATCTTTACAGGAAGGCAGACAGACCTCAAACAGTAATGAGCCAAGATCAAAGACTAAGGAAAGATAGGAAATAAACTCTTCAATCTACATATTCCTGTCTTTGTCAATCTGTACTAAATACCATGGCAATTAAAAGATCTCTAAAATATTTTGGACAGTATTATCAAACTCAATATTTGGTATGTGGACATAGCACCCAAAGATGTGACAGTAACTTTTGTGAGGCACATCTTTATTTACACTGATTTTAACTATGTGGGCTACCACTAAAAGCCTGACCACAGCACCTTTTTTCCTTGTGTTCCTGATGCTAAAGACTTGCTGCCTTCCCAGGAAAGTTTGTGTAATCTTTGGAAACCCCACGTTGTCACAGCTAGATTGTTACTGGTACCCAAGTTGACATGCCACTAGCTCACCTTCTGAAATGACATCCTCATGGGTCTTGGGAGACTGGAGGACTCAAAACCCAGATATATTTTACTCTGGCACATCTGTGTCATCTTCAGCTACCCAGAGAGATATTTATTACTGTTCTGTGTTAGCTGGGTGACATTTTGCTGGGCAAAGTTCTGGGTTGCTACAGAAACTGTCTCTGCAGATCCATTCAGTCAAGCAAGGCTCTAGTGACAAGACTCATGCTTTCAGCAAGAACATAAATAATTCATATTTTTGCTGGCCAGCTCTCCATGCCTTCCCTACAAACAGGCTGGCAGCTCCAAGGAAAGCAGCTGCTATTAGCTGGAACTTATATCTAGAGAATTAAAGGCATGTTTACTAAAGCAGACTATATTTTGGAAACATTTTGCTNTAATTTTATTTTTTTTAGAAGGGCAACTCCAGCATGCGTCTCTGTCAACTGTTTTTCAGAAAGATAATGAGAACGACTCCTGGTTTAACTAAACCTGCTCCTATCACATGGCATCACCTGGCTTTCTCACAGATAGAGCATGCAGTCACATAACACCTTGGAATTGACATGGAAAGGACTTCCTGGTGTTTCAGATCTGCCTGGCTCTCTGCCCATGAGCAGCCGTCGGCACAGACAGCACTGGGTGCCCATAGCAGTGAAGGACTCACAATGTTAAGGCTCTGTTTACGCAGGGCACTGCAAGTGCTCATTAAAACTTGGCATTATGCTGGAGAACTGAAAAATGCTGTTTCTACACACAAATTCTAGAGGATTCCCTCTGTACAAGTTGTAAACCCTTGTCTCTTCAACTTCTTCCATCTCTGCAAACTATCTGTCCAGTATTTAATCCATCCCCTGCTCAGCCACACTTCTGCTGTTTAGTTCTGAGAGTTAAACTCTTCCTCCTTCTACAACAACATCCCCTTTTACAGTTATTTTCAATGAATGTCAAAAAATACAGGATAGATGTTAAGGAGTATGGGCTAAATATCACTGAATATTGGATAGATGGCATCTACAGCAATGTTTGGATGAGCGAAAGTCTCATCCATCTTTAGCAAGAAGATTTGCCCAAGAATGTTGTGAGTAAATTCCACGTGGTTAAACAGTATTTGGGTTGTTTTAGTGTTTAATGCGGCTGCAGGTAGCCCAGCCTCTGCTCAAGTCATGGACTATCTTTTTTTTTTTTTTTTTTGTGACAGTGTGGTCTGATATAAAATCCTTTAACACTTAAGTTTGTGCTGATTTTGGCCAGAGTAGAGTTGATTTTTCTCAGAGTGGCTGGTAAAGGGGCTGTGTTTTGGATTTGTGCTGGAAACAGTGCTAGTAACACAGGGTTGGTTTTGTTATCCCTTAGTGGTGATTACACAGAGCCAAGGCCTTTTCTGCTCCTCACCCCGCCAGCAAGGGGGCTGGGGGTGGATGGGGATGGGACACAGTCAGGACAGCTGACCCCAACTCACCCAAGGGATATTCCAGGCCATAAGGTGTCATGCCTAGCATATGGAGCTGGGAGAAGAAAGAAGGAAGTGGGGATGTTTGGAGTGATGACATTTGTCTCCCCAAGTCACTGTTACCTGTGATGGAGCCCTGCTGTCTTGGGGATGGCTGAACACCTGCCTGCCCATGGGAAGTGGGGAATGGATTCCTAGTTTTGCTTTGCTTGTGTGCACACCTGTTAAACAATCTGTATCTCGACCCATAAGGTTTCCCACTTTTACCCTTTTGATTCTCTCCCCCTTCCCATTGATGCAGGAGCGTGAGCAAGGGGCTGCACAGGGCTTAGTTGCCATCTGAGGTCAGACCACAACAACCTCCCAAGTCTTTGGTGGTCACCTGCATCTGCTGGAGTTTGTAGGTGCCACATCATTGTGCTGGGAGCTGCCACAGGAATTACGGCCCCTCCTGCCTCCCCTGTTCTTCTCATCACAGCTGTTTCTGGCTGTGGGATATTCTGTCGGGGTTTTGAGGTTTCTGGGCATTGCACCAGCTTAATAAATGTTTGAAGTTGGTATGGGAGAATGCATCTGATTTTCCTACGTCTCATTTTAGAAATATTCCTAGTCTGCCAACTCCGTGGAATAAGGAGGCTGGAAAGATATAGACTTCTGGTTGTGATTTCAACTCCAAACAGCGACAGCACACAGATCCACATGAGAGAAAAGACCTAATCCAGTCATATTCATGCAACTGATATTTCTGCCAGAGACAACAGTTGCAAAGTGTGGCAGGTGATGGAAGGTGTGTTGTGTTTCTTTTTACTTCAGATGCTGTTGGGAAAACCAGCTACTCACCAGCCCCTACTCAGCACATGTGTCTGATTGTTCATGCCTTAGTGTCTGATTTTGTGCTGGTCCCCATTGAGTTTCAGTCCTGAAAAAGCTGCTGTGGCTGTCAGGTTTGGTTTGAAATTGAATCCCATCCTTCATTATGTAATAAATGTTATGGATTAATTCATGCTCCTATGAAATATAGAAATAATTGTGAAATAACTCACGTTCATAAACAAGTTGTGCATGTATGAAAAATCTCTAAAAGTTTAAACCCACAAGCAGTGGCTGGGGAGGATTGCTTCACAGAATTATGAATCCACAGATGGCAGCGAAGGGGGAGCCTAATTTACAGACTAAAAGATGTGGCTCCAGAGGAGATTAATCCCTTCCTGGGACTGACTGGGGAACACTTGGGTGATGATCGGCCGACAAGCGTCCACGATGGAGACCAGGGTCGTTAGACCTCTTCATCTGAATGCCAGGTTCCCATAACTTGGCATCTGATCTCATCACTTCCCAGAAACGGCTTTGTCTAGTCCAGCACAGGGAAAAGGAGACCTCATGAATACATGAAGCAACAAAGGAATAGGAGAACCTCTGCCCCAGGCGGAAAAAACTATAAAAACAGACCCAATGGAGGCGGCATTAGGGAACAGAGGGGGTTCTGATACAATAGAGGTCAGACCAGAGTTCAGCCAGTGCCGATCCCAGGCTCAACGCTGTCTCTTTGATTGTGGCTATCCAAATTGTATCTTGATCGCGAAATAAAATCTCAAAATTTTGATTATTAAATTGGCTGAATCACTAATTTACCTTTAACAATTATAACTGTGACCTTCCCAATTTTTCACTATCAATAAACTTCAGACATGTATTTTTTATTCCATCATCTGCATTGTTAGTGAAATGTTAAAGAAACTTGGATAGAGCCATGTAGCCACCTTTCTGTGCTGAAACTGTATGAAACTAAACTTGTACTGGGCCTGTGCGGGTTTCAATTAGCTTGTTTATGAACATACACGATGACAAAAATCTCACAGAAGTCCATATCAGATGAAATCTACAACTTCTTGCTTATTTATGAGTCTGGTTAGTCTATCATAGAAAGAAAATTGATTGAAATTTCTACTAGATATAATTTATACCTGATGAATCCATGGTAGCTGCTACTCCTCTCCTTGTTATTTTCCAAATGCTTACAAGTAACTGTTTATTTACTCCAAATTGAAGAAACTGAAAGTGGCTGGTCTTTAATTTGCTAGTTCCAAAGACCAAAGCCATCAGATCCTACTTCTTATTGATGGTATTGAAGTTACAACCTTACAATAACCCACTAGAAATGCTGAAATTGATTTATATAATGAATTTACAGCCAGCACCACTGCTTGCTCACAGTGAGCGAGGACTTGACTAACAGAGGAGCATCTGATCTTTGCACTAACACTGTGAAAATCAGTTGGGAATAAAAAAGACAGTGTACACATCAAGCTCTGAAGAGGAAGAGCTATTCCCTTATGTCTTTATGGAAGCAGACCTGAGATGAATGCCTGCAGGTGCACATCATTCTGCTCTGACAATGAATCACTGATAAATGTGTTCTGAGAAGAGTTACACAACCAGTTTTGCACCCTCTTAGAAGTTGTAGCTGCTTTGCTTATGGGACTGTTAAGTGAGGCAAGAGCCCTGCTCAAGAGGACATTTTCAGTGCTTTTTTCCTCTCCAAGAATCTGTTTACCCATGCAAGGTTTGCTATTGGTTTGAAAAGATTTTTTTTTCAGATAAATTGATGTTGTCAATTACTAATGTCTTTGTTATCTATTGTGAAAAAAAGAAAAATAAATGGAAATATTGGCAAAGATTTGCAAGACGTTTTTTAAAATGTATATTTGTGGGGGTTTTGTTTGGTTTGTGTTTTCTAACTAAAAGGAAAACTTCCATTTCCCTTTTAAGAAAAGAAGCCTGTCCATCAAAAGATGCTCAGTTTTGCAGTGAGGTGCAAAGTAGTTTTCCCAAAATCAATAGATAAGGTAGGTGGTGTCTTTCTTTTTAGCTCTTTGTTTAGATTAGAAGGAAGCACCTTCTAATTGAATTGAATTTTATATTGCTCCCCGGGATATTTTTCTGGGAAGAACTGTTGTGATTCTAGGCTTAAAAACTCTCATTTGCCTAAAGGTGTCCATTTTTGGGGCTCAGCTTACACTACTAGCCCAACGATAGCTTTGTGAAACCGTGAAAAATATTTTTGTGTGTATTGTATTGGAGAATGTTTCGGGCATTTCTCTTGAGAAGAGCAAATCCGGTCTTGGGAGGGTGCTTTAACTCTTACTTAACAGCTGTGGCTCCAGCAACATTAACTCCCACGAGTAGGAGTAGGACACATTAACACCCAGGAGTAGGGTGTAATGTTCCAGGAACATTAACACCCATTGAGTAGGAGACAAAGCGGGCACCCTCCCTCTCTCTTCCCACTCCCAGGCTGGATGGCTTGTAATGTTATGCATCTCCCTACTAACACATCTCTTCCCTCTCTAATTTTCAGCCCGGACAAGAAAATCCATGCATGGATCAGAAAACAGATTATTCTCGCAGGGCCCCCAAGCTCATGTGTTCATTAAAATACAATTGTTGCTAGCTCAACTGCAGAAACACTTCCTAGAACCTCTTCTCTCCTTCTCCCTCCCTGGACAGACCCTGAAAAATATCAAACCACAGGGGGCTGGACTCGGCTAGCAGGATAACCACATAGAGGGGGGGGAGCCTACAGCATTATCAGCACATTATCTCTTGTTCTCCAGAAAAGGCTCTTCCCTGATTCTTCAAACAGGATTTTCCTGTTACTGTGTGTGGGCTGGGAGGTTTAACTGCATTCTGACTCTTCCTTTGCTAGGCCTGCAATTGACTCCCAGAAATCTTTATGGAAACCTTTATGAAAGGAGCCATAAACCTGCTGGGGAGAGTAGTCTCAGTGCGCAACAAACCAAATTCTCCTAGCTGTCATCATTACAATACAGCCAAGCAAGCAACCACACCCTCAACCCTTTACACTAAGGAACGTTTTTTGACTTAAGCCTATTTTGTATCTTGCAAGAAGATTAAAAGAATTAAAGAGAAACCTGTTCAGTCAATTTAATATTAAGCATATGACACATAGCTTCATCTTGCACAGGGTCAGAATAAACAGAAGGACATAATGATTATATACATTTTATGCTGCTCTTGAGGAATTCTAAGATGGAATACCCTGCCTGCATCCATCTCCAGAGGATCCCCAGAGCTTTGTAGTTGCATACAGATGGCAGAAGCCACAGTTCTTGGAAAAACCATACTGAGTGAGCAGAGTAATCACTTCAGTATAATGAAAAGGAAAGCTCCCTTGGCTGTGTTGCAAAGGTTTTGGGGAGGTGGAAAGTGGCTGGCAGTGGGTGGGATGGAGCTAAAGTCACAGTAGACCCTGCCCAAGGGGTCCCACACAAGGTCCACTTGAGAGTGGTGTGAAGTGATTCACAAGGTGTGAATCAGCACTTCCTTCATCAAAGGTGTGAGTAGACCCTGCTCATCAATCACATCAGTGCAATGGTGGCACATTGGTGTGGGGGACATGGAGAGGACAAAAATTATGGCCTTGAAGGAGGGGCCCTGCAGCAGATCTGTGCCTGCCAGCCCATTCCCCAGGATTGCAAGACCAAGTGATATGAGCTTGATGACTTATTGCCATACTGGCCATGTCTACTAAAGCCCTTGCCTGTCCCTCAGTAAATGCCAAACTAAGTGCAGCCATTTTGAGGACTCTGTAGACTCTTCAGTAAAACAATTCACTGGCTGACCGAAATGGAATACTTACAGAAGTACTCACAATGTACTTCTTCACAACCATCATAAAGGTTCTGGGCTAATTACCAACTGCTTTTACAATCTGTTTGCCTGAGTTCCTAGCAGGAAAAAAACTCCAGCTACAGTTTCTTTGCATGGTGTAGGAATATACAGCTGCCTAATATCCCTGTTTATTTACAGCACTGTGTTTGTTCAAAATGTACATACAGTAAATATTTGTCAATCATAAACAATCCATAATGAACCAACAAACTGTTGTCTTTGTACTGGGAGCAGCGGGTATATTGGGATATACCATGAGAATCAGCACTTGGAGATGTGCCAGGTGAGATAGAAATGGGATGGGTTTCTGGCCTCATCCCAGCCAGTTATTGCTTTGAGCTGGGTTTATATGTGACAATACCGTGCTTGGGTATCTTAGCATATTTTTAAACATATGTAGGCAAACGTAAAAGTTATGTGTTTCTTTGTATAGTTAACCACTTCAGTATTGTAAAAGGAGACACAGCCCCTGCTGGGGGTTGGATCTGTTT
>WBNO01001932.1:2423-15501 GCA_013400575.1 Peucedramus taeniatus | reverse complement strand
AAAACAAAACAAAAAAAAAAAAAACCCAAGAGAATGATTTATTGCAATAGATTCTCAAAATGGTCAAAGCATACAAAAGGAGGAAGCCCCCCACGAGAAAAAGGTAAATAATACTTTAAATTAAAAAAAAATGTTGCAGGAACTTACAGTTGTATTTAGATCCTCAGGAAGCATGAAGTATTATTGCTCCATTTTATTTTTTTGCAACATAGCCTTCTAAACAGTGTAAAAGACTCAGGCTAGCCCTAACTGTGAATTGTAAATGAGATCAATTTCAACACACACATTACAAATACAACAGAATACAGTCTAGGCTTGATTTGTTACCCATGCTGAAAAACAAATTTTCATTTTGAAACACATTACTGGGCTGTCACGCCTTTAGGATGCAAGATTGGTTAAAGGATGAAGAACTTGGGGAGCTCTGGAAGCTGTCTTTGTATAATGAAAAACCTGGTGAAACCATTGGAAAAGGAATTTCTGCCAGGAAGGTCAAAGAACATTAATAGAGAGGCTAAAGAAGTTGTTTGGGAATACTTTTCAGTAACTTTGTCACCTCCCAGAGCAAAGGATGAAATTTTGTGTGTCTTTTTCTGAAAGATATTATTTAAATATTGCAATGATGCAAAAGTCAAACTTCCTGTGGACTCCTAGTCTTTAGTAATTCTCTAAAATGATAGAAAACTCTCTGCTCCAGCTTGCTATGGAGTGAAATGGCAGCACAGACACAGTGCACAGAGAGTATTCTGTACCAGTGAGAAAGGATCTGAAGGACATGGTAATAAATCTGATTTATTTTACCAAATAATGTATTTGCATAACTGTACACTTGCATAATAACATGAAGGAGAAATGAAAACATGAAAGAAAAACTCTGTTTGATGAAAGTGTAAGAAGAGAACAGTCCAAACACTAATCAAAATATATCTGTGCATTAAATGATTTAAATGAAAGTTGACATGAGCATCTACTAGGACTTCATCACAGGGTTTTTTTTAAATTTGTTTTGGTTTGTTGTTTTGTTTGGTTTGTTTGTTTGGTTTTTTTTTTAATTTTTAGTGGAAGTTGGTGAAACCTGCCAGTGGATGTGTTTTAGCATCTCAGCAGCAGTTTTGAGATTTTTGTTTTCTATGAATTACTCTACCTTGAAATAAAACATCTGGTCTCATAGGAATTTCAACATGGTTTAGTTTTTCAATCAGTACAAAACACATTCACCACTGCAGCACTGTTGGGCTTTTGTGTGCCAGCCTCTTAGAAGAATTGACTGTGTCTCCATAAGGCCTAAAATGCAGAGAACTCATCTGGGAGGCAAATATGGTTCTACTTCACCTTTATCTCCCACAGCTGTGAAAGCTGTCAGCTTCTAAAGCTGACGAATTGAGTACTCAGAATATTCTCAGAATAGTTCAACTGTCTCACACCAGTGTTTCTTTCACTTGCTCCTGACTTTCCCTTGGATTTTCTTTTTTTCAGAAATAATAGCAAGATCAGCCTTCTCCCTATGTATATTAATTGGATATATCCTCTATGTTTACTACAGTGATTGTTGAATGGCTATAAAGAATTATCTTTAAATGCTCTGTTTATGTAAGTAACTGAGTTCTGAAATATCTTAAGAAATGTTCTAGTAGCCAGTAATCATGAAAAAGCCTTTAAAGACTGGAATAGTTTCAAACACCATTTGCTCTACTGCCAAAAATCACATTTTTAAATATCTACACTTAGCCTTTATTTCACACACAGCTATCACTGGAGCTGTGCAAGATGTTACTTTTTATTTAGCTGAAAACTGGTATTTCAAAATTTGTTCTTGTTCCAAATCAAATAACTATTTTTCAGATGATTTCCCATAAAAGAAGGGTTCTTTTAAAACAAATTTTAAGTTTTTTGTCCTAGAAAGGCAAAATGTTTTCTTCTATTGCTTGCATAATTTGATAACTTCATAGCATAGTATTTCATAGCATAATATGTTCCTATTATGAAATATTAATGTTTTCTATCTACATATGCCATATAATTCATCTAATCATAGAATATCCTAAATTGGCAGAGACCCACAAGGATCATTGAGTCAGCTTCTGACTCCACAGGGCAATCTAAGGGTTAAACCATATATCTAAGAGTGTTGTCCAAGTGCTTCTTGAACATCAGAAGCCTGCAGCCATGACCAGCTCCTTGGGGAGCTTTTTCCAATGTTTGAATACTGGATCAGCAAAGCATTTTTTTCCAAATATCCAATCTGAACTTTTTCTGACATAGCTCTAAAACATTACTTTGCATCCTCTCCTGGACACCAGGAAGTAGAGATAAGCACTTCCATCTCCACTTGCATGTGGAGATCTCCACTCTTCCTTATGACGAAGTTGAAGACAGCAATCTTTCCCGTCAGTCTGCTCTTCTCTAACACAGCATCCTCAGCCACTCCTCATACATCATTCCCTCTAGCCCCTCACCATGTTTGCTGCCCTCCAGCCATTCTAGTAACTTTATTCCTTTCTTATATTGTAGATCTCAAAACTTCACGCAGGTGCAGGACACATCAGTGTTGAGTACAGTGGGACATTCCCTTACCAGTCAGACAAGTGTAGCTATGCTGTGCTTAATGCACCTCAGAAAATAGTAATCCTCATGTTTCAATTCTAGCAGTTCATATTTTTAATTTTCATTAAAACAATGCATCATTTACACGAAATACAGGGTTAATCTCAGATACGTTTAGTTGCCTAAAAATTGGGAAATTAAGTCATTAAACTTTATACCAAATAGACAGAAACAGGCATCTCTAAATCAAAGTTCTTTTTAAATAGTTATCACCATTGTATTATGCACCAGTGTTAACTCTCACTGCCAACAGAACAAGGCTTACAGTTTGCATGTTTTACTGTTGCTAAGACACTGCTACTCCTCCTGCAATTATGTAAATATTGATATTCTCTCACAGTTCACACCAAGTTAAAACTTACAAGAACTAAATATAATGATATTTCTCTCATAAATAGATTAAAAAATAGTTATACTTGTTTGGTGTAAAGGAAACAGAAGAAGAAAGGTAATGTTTGCACACATTTTGTTTATGACTTCATTGATTTATAAACTATAAAAATTGTACCAAATAGAGTGGAAAAGTGCACGTGAATAAATAGTTCTATTTTTTTTCCACAGATGCTGCAATATGAAAAATATTTACATAATTGCCAATATACAAATGATATTGGCATGTTAAATTTTTCCATTCATATATGTTTAAAGCACAGTTTGGATCCAGATTTTTATAGTTCACAAGAAATTATCTTATAATTTACAAATGTGACATAAAAGTGCTAAAACCAAATAGAAATGAATTTGCATTTTAACTTAGAAACTCAAGGCATTTAAAATTCTGGTAGGAAATGCTGCTTTAAAAAAAAAGAGCATTTTAGATTGTATCAATTGCAAAGAACGAGACTTTCCAAAAACTGTGACCCTGACTCTTTAAATGTCTTACAATAACACATAACACATGGCTTGTCATATAAGTTCCAAAACTTTAATTAGCCTTTAACATATTGTTTTCTTTTAAAATGTCCTTCTTAATTATTCATTCCAGTGAAGCAGACTAATTATGCTTCTTGGATAAAAGAGCATTGGCTCATTAATCTTTCTTTTTCAGTAACATATAAACAGCAGCTATGATGAACAAGATAGCATTTTTTAAATTATGATTTTCTGCCTATAGAAGATAGAAAAAGTTTGGGATCCTGGGGGAATGCCAATGTTATTTAAAGATTATAGTTATGATTGTAACATTCTTATGAAATATTAAGAAAAATGAAACTAGACACCATATACAATCATTTATTATTTCTGAATTTTATTGTCAATTAATTTCTGCTGTTAGTATTTTTCGTATTGTTGGCTATTACTGTAAGCCATATTTGCTTAGGGTTTCCCAAAGCATTGATAATAGCTACAACTGTCAAATATTAATTAACAAACCTTTAGGACATAAAAAAAAAAATATTTTTTACTATTTCTTCATTTTAGAAATTAGTGAGAAAAAAAGAATTAGTCATTCAGAACACCGTATGTTTAAAAGCTTACTTCTTCTCTCTTATTTACGCTTAAAACCACAACGGTCTTATTAGCATTGCATCCTGTCTTAGGGCTCCTATTTCTGTAAAACTTTGCTGTGACACATTATTACACTGGTTATCAAATCTGGTTCATTGTTCTCTTTTTTATTATGGGGGTAGAGAGCACAAAAATTACTTCTGATCTGGCAGTTAGCCAAACTGTATAAGCCTTGTCTAGTTAATGTGTATCAATTTATTGCTTTAGTTCCTTATTTTATCCTTTTTTTTATGTGATCTTGATGTTACTTCAAATAGTTTCAATTTTTAAAATGATTTTATTGTTCTAGTGATAACTGCAGTATACTAACAAATACAGGTATGTTCACTTAAAATTAAATAATTGAATGATAAAATGGTTTGGGTTGGAAGAGACCTTAAAGATCATCAGTTTGCAAAACTCATGCCATGGGCAGGGATGCCACCCACTAGACTATGTTTCTGAAAGCCCCATCCAATCTGTCCTTGGATACTTCCAGGGATAAGGCATCCACAGCTTTTCTGAGCAACCTGTTCCAATGTCTCACCATGATCACAGCGAAGAATGTATTCCTACTATCTAATCTAAACCTACTCTATTCCAATTGAAAGCCATTCCACCTTGTCATATCACTACCTGGCCTAGTAAAAAGTTTCTCTCTTCCTTTCTTGTAGCTCCCCTTAGGTGCTGGAAGGAGAATATAAGGTCTTCCCAAAGTCTTCTTTAGACTGAACAATCTCAACTCTCTCAGCCTGTCTTCATTGGAGGGGTGCTCCAGCCCTCTGATTATCTTTGTGGTCCTTCTCTGGGCTTGGTCCAGCAGGTCCACTGGGGCCCCCAGAGCTGGATGCAGTGCTCCAGATGGGGTCTCACCAGAGTGGAGCAGAGGGACAGAATCCCCTCCCTTGACCTGCTGATCACTATCCTTTTGGTGCCGCCCAGGATACAATTTCCTTTCAAGATAGAAAGCATGCATTTCTGACTTAGCCAAGCTTCACATGCACCTGAGATCTTTTCCTTAGAGCAGCTCTCAATCCATTGTCCATCCAGCAAGCATTTGTGATTCAGATTGCCCTGATCCACATACAGGGGCTTGCACTTGGCCTTGTTGAACTTTATAAAGTGAACTTCATCTGCGCAGGCCCACTCTCCAGCCTGTCAAGGTCCCTCTAAACGATATCCCTTACCTCCATCGTGTTGATCACATCACCCACCTTGGTGTTGTCCGCAAAATTTTTGGTGGTGCACTCAATCCCACTGTTCATTTTGCCAAGAAAGATGTTTGAGTGCCTGGTCCCAACACTGACCCTAAACAAAACCACTCCTGACTGGTGTGTACATTCCCTCTTGAGCTTTCACTGAGCACCTCCAAGAAGACATCAGCAAAACCACTTCTTATACATTATGCTCCTGTCCCCAAATAATTTTAAAGACAAACTTGTTGCAGTTTATCAGTGTATTCCTTGTAAAGGGAAGTCCAAAACTGGACACAGTACTTTAGAAGCAATTTCACACACAATACCAAGCAAAAAGGAGTGGCATTTTTGACGAGTTGCATACTTGCTTGCTAATGCAGTACAGTATATCATTGGCCTTCTTTGCCATGGGGATTACTCTACTGGTTTATATTTAATTTGTCACAGGGATACCCAGGTTATCACTATCTGGAAATCTGCACTCTAGCCATTTGACAATATTGTGACTGTATGGGAGTATGGGATTATTCCATTCCAAGGACATAACTTTGCAAATTTTGTCAAACTTCAGGAGATTTGGCTGCAAATATATTATGGCTGGCTGTGAGAATATTGCTAAAATCAAAGTAATTTGCATACATGGCTCTCCCCCCACCCACACAGCCAGACATAGCACCAGTGAAGACCATCAGGCTGCTAAAGAAGCTTTGGTAAATACATGCTGCCTGTTCCCAATCTCTTTCTTCATGTAGGTGTAAATGACTTACAGCAGGATTTGATTAAAAATCTTCCAGAGTAATGAGGTAAAGCTGATTATAATTTCATTTCCCAGATATTTCTTCCTTTTTTTTATTGAAAATAGATGTGAAATTTCCATTTTTCCATTTTGAAAACAGCTTCAAAATGTTGTCAGCTGCTGAAGATTAGCCCTAGTAGGCAGTTAAGTCCCACACAGCTGTTTATTCATTCCCCCACAGCGGGATGGGGAGAGAATCAAAAGGATGAAAATGCAAAAGCCCAGAGTTGAGATAAAGACAGTTCAATAGGTAAAGCAAAACAAGGAATTAATTCACTAATTCCCATGGGCAGGCAGGTGTTCAATGATGTCAAGAAAGCAGGGCTCTGTCACATGGACATTACTTGGGAAACAAACACAATGACATCAAATGTCATCCCCTTCCTTCTTCTTCCCCCAGTATTTATTGCTGAGCATGATGCCATATGGTATGGAACATCCTTCTGGTCAGCTGGCTTCAGCTGTCCTGGCTCTCTCCCCTCACAACTTCTTGCACAACCTCAGCCTGCTTTCCTTGCTGGCCTCCCCTAAGACCCTGGCCCATAAATTCTCTAACAAACATCATCCACTCAGTAGCAAAAACTGTGGATTTGTGCTGCTCTTTGCATACAGCACCATCTTCCCACCAAATTTTTCTTTGCCATTTTTATTCAGAACTCCCATAATATTTCTCAGGTCATATGCATTCCTGTCCTGTCTCTTGAGATGGGTACAGCTGTGACAATTGCTGCAGGGAAGTATGAGAGCCTCCCTTAACACATTCTCCCTGGATGTTTCAGCCCTGCACCCCATCCTCTACTTTTCTACGGTTTGGTCTTCATCCACCAACTAGCCTACCATAAATTCTTCCTTTAAATACTTTTTTTAATGAAATGAAATTTATTTAATATGTACTTTTCCCTGAAAATTTATTTTAATTTTTTTAAATTGGTATAAACTGGCACTGTTGTCTACAGCACTGTGGCAATTCATACTATCCACATGCAGGTACTTGTATTTATTTAAGCTTTTAAACATAATATCAATCTAGACAAGAAAATACATGTCCTTGGATTTACCAAGTGTTAGATGTTTAAGGCTCATAAAGATAAGTTTTTTAATGGATTCAGGAGCATTACTTTGTGGGAAAATTTAAAAATTTTGGTTACAAATAACTCCTTATCCTTGTATTATTGCATTTACATATAAATACATTAAAAAATCTTCCCCTGTAAATGTGTTATCTTCAGGTAAACCAGTTAAACTATATTGTAAACTATTGATTGTACAAAGATTTGATTCTGTGAATAGCACTTTGTTATCATTGGCTGCCAAATGAAACCTATGAATGATTCTTTCAGCACTCTTCTGCATTTAGTAATCCTTGTTTGAAAAGAGCTTTTGAAACATGTTAGAAAAACCTTCAGTTTTTTAGATTTTACTGAGTATATCAAATTGCCTTGTTTTTCAGAATCTTCAGCTTCTTGCCTTTCACATAACTTTCTTCACCATACAAATCTGTCTGTACAGTGATATCAAAATTGTAAACTCAAACTATTAAATTTTAAACATTTCTTGTATTATGACAGATTGATTATATTAAACACCAGAACACTGGGAATGTTTGTCTCATCCACCTTTATAATCTTTTTTTGTACAAATAATTATGATTGAGCTATTTATTTGGATACACTTTTTCATTAACCAAGACAAAAAGAATACTCTTGAACAATTCGTGTGACCTATATAAGGTACCTATTTTAGTAAGAAACAAACAATTTGTTAAAGATCATATATATTATAAAGGGAATTGAAGAATGAAAAAAACTTGACTAGATGCAGATATTTATAGTGCAGATGACTAGTCTGACCAAGTCACTTTAGGCTTTCTTTCTGATTAATGAAGATAAAGAGGCAGTAGTATGCTAGAAGAAGTTTAAAGACAGTAAAAAACATCCCTCTGGGTCAAACAGACTTAGAGGACACTATCATCAATTCCACAGCCAGTGCAGAAACAATGTCTGAAAGAATCAGCTTGGTTCTTGGCCTCTGGGGCACTTACTGTGAAATAAAGCCATATCAGGTATTCATGTTATGTAGGCTCATATATGTTATGATTAGAACTGACCTTCTCCTAGAATCCTTGCAAAGAAGCATAGAAATCTTTGCCAATGTTTTTCTATGCTTAAGTTTCTCCTGCCTTAACTGCCATGGGCTGCGAAACCTCCTTGGGACACCTCCCACAGTTCTACCTCTTTGTGTTCAAGTGACTGGATTAAGTTGTGGGGATGAAATTCAATTCAAGAGAAAATATTTGATGTTAGGTGAGTACACATAGTCTAGATGATTAAATTTTATTCTTTTTTTTTTTTCTTCTGTTTTTGTTTTAATTAAGAGTCATCTAAAGAACAAAGTCTATGAAACTTCTAAAGGTGCAATGCAGTAACCTTAATGTAGATGTCAGGAGCCATTTAATATAACAAAGCCATCCATCCTGACTTCCAGATTCTTCTCAGAGAGGACATAGATTTACTATGCATCTTCATCATAGCTTCTAAGCTCATGTATATTTCTCATATACCAAAAGGCCTTTGAAATCCATGTTTGGTGAGCCAGATCTTAATTTCTACTGGCAATATTGCAAATTTAGATACTTAGAGTTTTTGTTCTCAGTCATGTGTTTTAGTTGTAGACTGAAACTAAAACTAAACTATGAAATCCACACACTTATAAGCTGTGCCAGTACTTCTGTACTGACACAGTCATCATGTCACAGAAGAAGCGCTTCCATTCTGTCTCTAGGGGTCCACAGAATGATTATACACTTACAGTAGTACTATCCATGACTGGGTCTATATTACTAGAGTCTGCATGTTTATGGCACAGAAAGTAATCACTGAGGTCATCAAGCCCTTGCATTTCAGAAAACAAATATTTCCTTTTATTCGCAGGCAATTTATCATCAGGATCAGGATGTAGACAAAAAAAAAAAAGCTTTAGATCAAGTCATGTGCCTTTCTTGCAAGTCTCTTGTTAACCTATTTATTGAGTGTGATTTGCAGCTTTATATGGAAGTCTTTAAACAAATAGTAAAGACCTTTTTTGTTGTTGTTCTAACATGCATCTAGTAAGACAAGTCCAGGTAACAGTGTCCTAAGCTTAGCCAAGCAAGTCTAGTAAGCTTACTAAGGCAAGTAGTGACAGACTGATGGTTAGCATATGCAATATAAGTGTAAAGGATCAGTACATGCAGTAAACTAAAATGTTTTTAGTTGAAATATATTTATTTTATGCTAACCTGAATTCTAGGAATAGTGTTCCAATATGTTGAGTTATTGATGGTTCTTCCCTTCTTCTGAGGTCAAGAGCTTTTTATACAGAAACACAGCCATGTCCCTCCGGGGTCTCCTAAGTCAGCCTGTAAACAGTTTTTCCATATGCTTGTTACACCTAAACTAAAAAAAGCAAACAAAAAAATCCCCAAAACATCAAATTCAAAAAATCCCACCAAACTCATTATTATCAATAGAATTTTCACTTACATTTTAAGTAAAGGCAGAGGCAGAAAAATAAAGAACATAAAAGAACCATTAGAGTCCTAAACCCAGCAACCAGTAGTGCCTGAAACAAAATCTTAAATGGATCAGCTACTTGAATTATGTAGATACTTATTTCATGTAAATAAAACATTAGATTCCTTCTAGTCAAAGACTGATAAGAACTTCCAGAGAATGAGTTTATTTTTCCTAAAATGGTGAAGCAAAGTAAAGCTAGACATCTAGAAACTTCTTTAATTCAGGAAAGACAAAGATCAGAAAATCTGAAATTATGTTTTTTTTCCATTAAAGTCTTATTTTAGTTAGAGGAAAACTGCATTTTGGATTAATCTCTCCCTCTCTTAGTTATTCAGAGAAACTTAGGACTTAATGTTTTGCTTTTCAGTTATTAGACAGCTGTTGTGCTGTCTTTGAAAAGGTAGCAGTTATCCCAGACACAGTAAACTAGTTATAATAGAGAAAAGAAAATGAAAAATTCAGGAATTGCTTCACAACCAGGCCATATGTAAAGTAACAACTACCTAGCATGCTATTAAAAAACATTAATAGGAAAAATGTATTTGTAAGCAAATTATTTGTGTGCAGAAACCTCAATTTCTCTTTATTTCTAATCAGCTGTTTTGAAAGAGCTTGCTCTTTAGAATTGTAATACACTCTCTAAGAAATAAAACACCAAATGGAGAAACATCTATGCTTGTTTGAACAAAGCACTAGTAAAAGTTTCAACTATGCTTTGTGACACTCAGTTTGAGTGTTCTGGCTCTCTTGTTCATAGTGTTACTCAACAATCCGGGTCATCAGTTTCTTGATTCAGAGATATAATTTAATCAACTAGATTTTACTTTGTGTTTTATGTCAAATATACTAAGTTCTTCCAGGACAATGTGAGACAAAATTTATTCCTGTCAATTGAGCAACAATAGAATGAAATGAAATGAAAAAAACTTCCAAAGAAATATAACTGACAAAACCCAACCTAGAGATAGTGAAAAATCCTAACAGTATTAAACAACTGTATTACTGAATGAATGCATTCATATATTACTTTTAAAATGTGGTTATATTTTTTTAGGGAAAAAAAAAACTCATTTGAAAAAAATCTCAGCTGTATTTTTACAATTAAAAATGATCCTTTGAGATTTTTCTAGGGGATCAATGGTTCACCATGTTTTCTAACTGGAAGCAGCTTGCCAGGTGAGTTGTTTGTATGCACAGCTGCTTCAAGAACCATCATCTTCTCATGAAGAACCTCCTTTTTGATAAAAGAAATGTATTTTTATAGACAAATATGAATACTTAGCACTTTGAGCTGTAAACTATGAATTGAAAACTTAGCAACACCTTTGGAAAGTAAGACAGTGTTATAGACTACTAGTATACAATTTCTGTGGAAAAAAAAAGAATTTTTATTATCTCACAGCTCTTTCTTAATTTTCTTATTCCTTATTAACATTTAAACACTCATTTGTGGATTAACATCATGTTTACATCAGTACTTATATGGTGTAGTTCATCTATGTACTGACACTAGAATCCCTGCACAGCCTGTGGAATTTCATGGAAGTGGCTAGCTCTTCTCAGGGGCTATAGATGAAACCTTGCATATTTAGTAATCTCTTTTAAACTCCTTTAATTTTGTATTTAATCCAAAACCAATCCAGGATATAAAGTTCTGTCCCTGTTTTTCACTTCTGCAGTGCTATGGCCAATGAGGACATCTAACAATGAATATGTTCAATTAAATCTGTACAAAAATTTAAACCATTTAATGCAAAAGTTTTTAATACAGCCTGTTTTTACAGATGCTTGAGTTTTGTATATTTTTGTACCACAAAATGGAGCACTGACTAGAGTTATGTTGAGAGCTAGAATTAGTTGGTGGGTTTGCATGAGTTACCACAGAACTATTTAAGGATACTAACTCATGGCATATAAACAGTGTAGTCAGGTCAGCCGGGCTGTGTTTAGCCCAGAGCTGATACATTTCTGAATTCATAACTAGCTCCTTTGTAACTAGCTGAGACATTTCTGCACAATACACAGCACTAGACTGGACATACCTGTAGGCTGTTGAACCCATGGTAAATCACACTAACTGAGTAACTGGCCTGATTTTCAGAGTGACTGAACTTCCTCAAACAACACTGGAGATTTCAAATAAAATTATAGAAATTTCAAGAATACATGTAGTTAATGAAAAATACAAAATTCCTATATTATTAATCAAATAACTCTGGAGTAAATTCTGGTAGGTGTGAGGATCTTGCTTGTTTTCTTTTGATTAAAAATACAGTATTGTTTTTACAATACAAACCAGCTAGCTCTGTTCAAAAATTCAATATCAATATGCCACATAAGAAATGTTAAAATACGGATAAAATTAACTAGACAATTACCTTGTGCCTTAACTTCAGATGCTTAGATGGAATTTTTGCTTCTGGTTGTGTTGTTTTTTTAAATTCAAGTGCTGTTTTTATCATATGAAAATTAATTGATGTGGCTGTCTTTGAGTCCTCCAGAGACACATCTGTGAAACTAAGTTTAAGTACTTAAGTTAGACTGGCTCTGTTCCATCGTTTCTGGGAAGAAGTAACAGACTATTCCTGTGATTTATATTCTAGCCATATGAGTAATGGGCTTTTATTATACAGAAATATTTTTTTTAGCCATTTAGTTTCTTTTCATTTAGTAATTGAAACAATTGGGACTTAAGTACTTAATCAGTCACTCGCATGCTTTGGCAAATAGTTTACATCATCAGAATTGGAAAGATCATATAGATGCAAGAACATTTTCAGAGACTTCAATGCAAGGAGATGCAAGACAGCTTTGAACAGAATTGGCCCTCATTTAATCATTCTTCAGACAATGCTTTTGCTCTCTCATCAAGATGTAATACAACAGAGTTTTACCCTGAAAAAGGAAATGAGAGAAAGAACAAATCAATTAATTAAGATGTTTTCATTCATTACTAAAACCACCGCTACCAAAAACTATTAATCACAGAAGCCTCTTAAAGCATCGTCCATGGCTCTTCCAGGGTTTACTGAGACCTTGTTCTCTTGAAGATCAGTTTGCACATGGACTGATATTTATAGGTGCTTTCAATTTCAAAATTTTAGATTACAAATTTTTCCCTTTTTTTTTAAATAAACCTTCCTAATTATATCTACTTTATTGTGAAGCCCATTCTGAATTTTTCCTATGCTTTCTTTGAAACAGAACACACAGACATCTATTTACAACTGATTTTCAAAATTGTATCAGTTTTAAATACTTCATTGAGAACCTTTATTCATTTTATTCAGGACCATGACTTTGCCAAACAACTGGGAATAACAAGACAGATATTAGAAAATGATGGTATATGCAAATATATGTTTATTTGGTGCACACATCAAGATATACACATACACATACACAGATCTACTTTTAGCAGAAACTATTTTCATCCTAAC
>WBNO01001926.1:0-10438 GCA_013400575.1 Peucedramus taeniatus | reverse complement strand
AGGAACCATTATTTCGTCTGTACAAACTATTGTTTCATGGAGAATATCGTGTTTCAGCAGAAAAGTCAAATGTGTCCTCTCATAACTCCATGTGGCTGTTAGCTTACTGCTGAGCTAATACTTTGCCACATAAATAAAACTGCACAAAAAAGAGAGAGCAGACTTGCAAGGAAACATGGGGAAAAAATATAATTCATTGGCGCTCAGGGCTGAAAAGCTAGCAAGCCTTCCTTCCCTTTTTTCTTCCCTTTACCCTTACAAGTTGATGTGTATCCAAACAGCTTGAAAAGTACTTTGAAATCCAACTATAGTCAGCTATGATGAAGACATAAGAGGAGCTGATTTTTCCTTTGTGATGCTTTGTTTTCTTCTCTTTTATTCACTGTTCGCTTCAGCAGTGGCTGCAGGAGAGGATCCAAGGGTTTTTTCTTGAAACTTTTTTTTCTTTTTTTGGTACAGCAAAAGATATATTTCTTGAGTTACACTGAGTCACTACATACTGCTTTTGTGGCAAGTTCAACTAGTGAGCCAAGAGGGCTTGAACCAAAATGCAAAAATTTCTCAAACCCAGGGAATATATAGCATCCTAAGGACTTTTTACTGCGGTAGAAAAGTGTCTCTTTGTGTGGAAAGATGTGAAATGCTATGTAGCTATTTTATTTTTGTTCAGTCAATTTCAGAAACACTCTAAGGCACCACTGGGGACAAGTCATTGGGCTCAAGGGCAATGGTGCCACTCAGAGGGATCCAGAGAAGTTGTAGGACAGGGCCAACAGGAACTTAATGACTTATAACAGGGGTTAAAATGCAAAATTCTGCACATTATATGAATCATCACTGGACAGATGGGGAGCAGCTCTGCTGAAAAGGACTTGGAGGTGCTGGTGGACAAATAGCTTAATAAGTAACATCAGCACACCCTGCCAGCAGAGTGTTCTGGATTGCTGGTGCAGGAGCAGAGCCAGGAGTTGGAGAAAAGTGATATTCCTCCCTAATCAGCAGCCACTAGTCCGCAGCTACAATTGTGCATCTAGGTCTGGGACACCAAAAAAGAAAGGCATTGGTAAAAATTGGCATGAGTTCAGAGGTAGGTCACCACTGAGTGGGGGAGAGCAGGAACTGAGGTGATTGACCTTCAGAAGATGCTGGGGGAGCTGGGCTTATTTGGCCTGAAGAAGAAACAGCTTCAGGAGGAGGTAACAGCATCCTGCCCATACCTAATGAGGACACCAAGGAGACAGAATTATTAAAATCCAGCTCAGGAAAGCACGAAAACTCACATTTAACTTTATGTTTCAGTTTTACTTATTCATTGTAGTATTTTTTAATAAATATAGATATTTATGTCTTTTTTCTTTCCTGATCTCTTTAATTCACTCATACATCTGTATATTTTTAATATATTGTAAAAACCTACTTAAAGCTAGACAAATACCTAACATCTTCCCTGTACCGAGGTATTTTGTAATATTAAAATGTGATTATGGTTCATCCAATTTGTGGATTAGGTGTTATTTCATTTTATTTTTACAGCTATATGCAGTATTACCAACCATTAGCATGTAAGTATGAAAAGATGAATATTTTATGGCTACTGCATAAAATGAAATGGTACAAAAATTATTAGGTTTAACTCTGAACATTTAATAGAAATAAAAGGATTCAGTGCTGAGCTATTCCTCTGGCAGGGTGGGACATGAGTGCAGTGAGCACTCCACAGTTTCGTGCGTCATGCACAACCTGGCCACAGGAGATCCTTGTTCAGATGAGAACATGCACCTCTGCAGAAACTCAAATTTGGGTTCACAGCTGACTCCATGTGAGTATATTTTAGCACATATTTCAGTTTCCATCCTGCTCCTTCAGCCTGGTTGTTGATGGAAGAAACCCAGCTATGCATCTGCTTTGGAGGAAACCCCACAGTCTGACATGGCCCTGGGGCCAGGAAAGCATTGACCAGCAGGAAGAAGGCTCAAAAATGAAAACATCTGAAATATCTTCAGCCTGCATAATGGACAAGACCCACCAAAGCAGTGTCCAGATTTGTTATCTCATTCCCTGCTGAGAAAAAATCTTTGGAAACCAGCAGAGAATTCATGGGTTTTAAAGTGCTGGTAACCAGAAGTGATTGCTCCTTCTTTATTGATTTTGGGGACTGTGTTCTTCATTCTTATTTGGGGTACCCAAACAGCAGCACAGTAAAGCTGCAGCTGTGGTTGACATAAAAAGTCTAATGTAGAGGATCCCTGTGATCTGGTACATGATTCTCTCGTCTCAGTAACAATGCACTGTAAGTTAAAACAGTCTTTTAAAACTGGGCAAGGAACAAAGTTAGATCATTTTCTTTGCCAGAACGTCTTGTTTACAGGCAAGGATAAAAAAAAAAAAGTTTGAAAAAATAAGAAAAATCAATATAAATGTCTAGCCAGATTCTCAGTAGTGTCAGTAGTCACATGGCAAATGAATCCTGCAGAGCTGTATAAATTTACAATACCTGAAAATCTTGCACTCGTTCCTTAGAATAATCCAAAATAAAAAAATACTTAAAGAAAAGAGAATGATGTACCCTTACACTGAAGACTTAAAAAATTATACCCAGTATGAATACACATGCAAATGAATGGTTCTCAGAATATTGGTTAAATGCAACACTGAACAATGTCTGCTAATAATTATTATTTTCACCATCATTGTCTTGATGTTCTAGGAGAAATTTAGAGTAGGACTAGCAAGCATTTTTAGATTATATTAATACACAAATTAATTTTCCATGTAACATCATGCATTTTCATGTGACAATCTTCATCCTTTAAGCTTTTTCCATCAAAGAAAGAAAGAATACTCTGTCCCTGATGTATCCAATCAAAATTTGTGAACCATTTCAAATTTATGAATCGAGCACACACAGTGAAACCATTTACTGCATGTTGTATGACGGGTGACTCCACTGTGCTTCATGGTGGGATTTTATTTTACAGCTTTTTTATTGCTTTGAAAATTTTTTCCTAATAATTCTTAATTACTTTTGCAATTAACTTTTTGGCTATCATTAACCACTATTTTTTCCATAAAACTATTCATTGCAATTTCAAGATCACATTCCTCAATGGCAAAAACTAACTTTAGCACTGAATATGGAAAAGTTAAGATTAGTTCTTCATGTTTTCCTTTAACATTTATTCTACACAGTTTTAGTTCCCTTCTGATCTCACACCTTGTCCATCATATTGCTGAAATGTACTGAGTTGTAGAGCAAGAGGTCAAGGCAAGGCCTTAGTTTAGTTGTTATCTGTGTCTGGGCATTCAGATCTTAGATATCCCAGAGAGCTCTGTGAAGCACTTTCCCAGGGGATTTTCCTTCACAGAAACTAGAATATCAGAACCTCAGTACCTCTGGAACTGAACCTTTAATTCTTTATATCTGTGTTCTCCATGCACGAAACCTAATATTATTTCACACCAGAGATAACAATTTTTCTCCTGAAGAGCAGAGGCTGTAAAGAAAAATTCATTCATGCTTTTAGACACCTCAGGCAGGTTTTCACTCACCTAATTTTAACTGTCTACAAAGTATTGTCTGTACCTGAATTAGGTGGAGTTTTTTGGTTTTTTTTTCACTTTCAGAGACCTGGGAGAGAAATGGGCACTTAACTCATCCTGAGGTAGCCATCCATAATGAAATAGATGAAACATGTATTTTAAGTACCTGTTCTCTCTGTGATTATAAAAGAAGTTCAGGTGCATACTGGACCATAGAGTTCAGATCTAGACATGTACACAGTTGGATAGCTACACACACTGAGATGAGCTTGACATCCTGAGTTTACAGCGATGACTGATGTTCCAGTTTCTACATAGACACCCTTTGGAAAGTTTATGTGATATATATCTCTGAGCTATAATCTAATCAATATTTTAATATCCTCAATTTTCACCGTTAGAAAGGATATTTCCCCAAGCTATGTAAGCATGATTTTGTTTTAAATTAAGAATTTGGAGTCTGTTGTAAGCTGTAGAAACTGTGAGAGTAAAGTACCATGTTCGCATATAACTTCATGACCCAAAGGGCACATGGTTATTTATTGACTAAATTCTGAATAAAACAGAAAAAGTACAATGAGATTGTTTTATGATTGCATTTTCACCAAACTCTATTATTACTTCTGGATTCAATATAATTAATTAAAAGTAGCTCAAAGGACCAAGAGTAAACAGAGCAACACAAAGGAAATTATAAAAGAGCATCTCAGATTGGTAATGCAGTTTAGGCCAGTGAAAACTCCTTGTAGTGTACTTGACATAAGGAGTAGGAAGATAGTTTCAGATTTTTTCAAAGTATTTAAAATTTCAGAAGGAGACATGAAATGTTGTATGTACACAAAAAAAGGGTGATTGAAGCCTGTCTGGCCTTCATGTTACATGCCAGCATACATTTGCCATAATTTTTGGTACAGTTAACCAAATAACAGTGAAAACTTTTATCTTTATTCCACACACATGGTAGAACTCAAACTTTTAGGCCAAAAGTGTGTGAAAATCTTCTGAGCTCCAAGAAGGGCTCAAGGAGTGCTCTAAACAGCTGCATCCTCCAGTGGTACTCCATTGCTTCTCTCCTTTTTCCTACTCATGAACATTGATAGCTGAAAACTGCAACTTTTCTCCAGAAAGTGTTGATTTAGTAGCTTGCTGTGAAAGTATCCCTCTCCCACAATTCATTCTAGAAAGCTGTGATTCCAAACTTTTCATCCTGCAGATTTCTAGACTCACAGTTCCCCATGAACTGAAGGAAAGACAAAAGCTTGAATACTGCAGAAGTCACTTTTGCACTGCCAAACTCAAGGTCCACTCTTCCTGACACACCTTTCAGGATCCTGTCAGCCCTTGGGAGACTAACCTAGCAGGTCTTTTGATTCCTTGCCACCTTTACTCAGACTCTCCTTTCAGTTACAGCATTGAAAAGAGAGGAAGAGCCTGGAGGCACCACCAGCTTGGATGCCTCAATGTCTCTCACTCTTTGAGCTCTCACTGCTCTTAGAAAGATGGATTTTGCAATGGGAGGAATCAAGCAGGTTGCATTATTTTTAGCTAGAAAGAGTCATCCATTATGGCAAGATCATTATCTCTTGGGACCATGCCCCTGCAACAAGTTCCTTGAGGATTTCAGGGGGAAAAAAAGGGAAGGAAACAGATATTGAGGGGTGAGAAGAGGAAGCAGATGTGATCACACAGTGTGTGTCCCAATGCTATATCAACTCTCAGCCCTGTTGATGTAGTTCACAGGGAAGAGTGCATAAACTTGTGGAAGTTAAATAATACTGTGTCATCTGTTATATAACTGTCAGTAGCAAAGAGAACAGAAAAGTTTCTTTTTTGCATCCTATTTTGTTCTTTCACGTTGCTTTCAGCGATTTTTTTAAATTCAATGCACTACTCTTCGGTAAATGGCTTCTGAAAAAATAAATATAAACTTTTATAGTTTGAGTGATAATTTTTTAATAGTTGTCTACAATCTAAGCTTCCAACAAGTTCTTTTCATATTTTTCTTTTTGGAAAAATTTTAATTTATATTTACTCCTGAATCAAGTGCCTTTGCAATATCTTGATTAAACTGCCTTCAAAGTGTTGGTTTAACAAAGATTAAAGGAAAGACTCCCAGCTTACATAAGCAGTCACATCCTGTGGGCTGCTAACATTTTAGATTAGTTGAATCTCTAATATTAACATTTTCTCTAGACAATCCTGATTTTCCTAGTGAGTTCCACTGTTTTGATTTTTACGTATACAAATAGAGAAGCCCTAAGGGGGCTAAACTGAGAAGCCCAAAACAGTCTCATTTTCCAATGGAAAACAGACAGTCCTCTGTCTTCTGAAAACTAGACATCTCTAAGATGTCTGTTTATTTGGAGATGCATAAAATCTAAGCATGCACTATTCTATTTTTTAATGAGGCTTTAAAAAAATCTCTCCTCTTGTCTATGTAACAGGAAGGATTTGTAAAGATTTCAGTCTCAATATCACATCTCAAATAAACTTAATTTCACTTTTTTTTTCTGTGTATCTATGATGAGAGCCTAAGTAATGCATGAGAAATTATCTTTCTGTATTCTTCTTTATTTTTAAAGCATAGGGAGAATAATGAGGGGGAGCAGAAGGGAGAAAGAATATATGAGCAAGTGTTCACTTGGTACATATATATATATATATATAATATCTCCTCCAGTCATATTCACACAAGATAATGAGGTGATCCCACTGCCCCTTTCCTTCGAAGCTGAAAGGAAGGTTACATTTTTGCACACTTAAAATAAATGTCTGATTTCTGTAACATAAAAAAAAAGGTGTTGCTTAAGGGAAGCCATCAGCACTTGAGAGAACCACAATCCCCACCATCTGCTACCACAGAGACAGAGCAACTATTCACAGCTTTTGTTGCAGTCCTCAGGCTGCAATTGTACTGCAACTGGGGGTGGTCACAGTAGACCTGAGCAATTTTATATCTTTACTGCTTATTCCCCCGCCTGCCACCACCTCTCTTCCCTCCTCCTCTGCCCATTTTTTTACTGTAACAGGCAAAATCAGGGCAGGGAAGGGATTGTGTATTTCTGATCTTTAGGCAACCTGCTGCCACCAACAGAAACATGAAGTGCACATTGTATTCTGAGCCTGTAGGTGATGTCCTCTAGGCTGAGATTCATTTCATTTAATTATAGTTATCTAAAAAAGTACCCAGTCTAAGGCAGCTATCTAGGCTCCTCCTTTAGATGATTAAAGAAAAGGCAGTTTCAAAGGTTATTCATCCTAAACTTTAATTGGTATTAATCCCCAAACAAGTCCTATATAAATTTAATTCTCCTGTCTGATATAAAAAGAGCTCAGGCTCCAATTTGGAGCAGACACTAAGGATGGGCTTTGCCTGAGGAAACACACAGCTCCAATGCAGGTGTCCTTACCTGAGGTGACTGTGTGGATTTTCTTTATACAAGCCAATAGAAAGAGCAGGAACTTTGATTCCTCTCTTCCTAATGTAGATCATGGAATCATAGAATGTCTTGGGTTGGAAGGAACCTTGAAGCTCAATCAGTTCAAATCTCCTGCCACATGCAGGGGCATCTTCCCCTAGACCAGGTTACTCAGAGTCCCCTCTAACCTGGCCTTGAACACTTCCAGGGATGGGGAGTCCACAGCCTCTCTCAGATACAGAAATATTGAAATATTGGAAGTATTTCTCTTCACTGATGGCAATGATTAGTTTGTATCTAGACTTTTTTTAACAGAATTATACAGTTAGAAGAGATGAATAGTGTAACTTCCGGAAAGGTAAAAGTTAGTGAGATTAATCTGCATTTTACTAGCTGTCCCACACAACTAAAAATCATGTGAGCAGTGCCCCCACCTTCAAAAGATTAGTCCTCTTTCCCAGACAGCCATTCACCCACACTCTCACTTTCATGTTTTGGGATGTGAAGGTTTTCATGTGCTCTCCAGAGCAGCATGCAGAGAGCCAAAGACTGAAATCACTCCTTCCTCTAGCACATCAATGTAAAGACACAACAAATCCTTTGAGGTTTCAGAGAGTTATTGAAAGGGAACAGAAGAGAATTTAAACCTTGAGGAAAAATGTGTTTATGTTACTTGCAGTGCCTGGAAATGTTCATATGGCACAGTGTTAAATGTCCATGGCACTTAATTTTCATAGGCTATTTCTCTTATGGAAAAAATATTATATGAGCTACACATTTGCAAGGACACTTGTTCAGCATAGTGTGCATTGAAATAAGTGCTAGTTCATTATAACCTTTAAAGTTTTTCAGCTTCATTGGCATTTAAGTATTAGATTATCTCAATGAGGTCATTAAAGAGAGTTGAATGTATGGGAGGATAGTTTCTCAGCCTTATTTCATTGCAAATTTTATAGTTAATTACTGGGACAAAACACTAAATAAGAAGACAAACAGTACAAGTTAAAATTGAAGGTTCTCTGGCAGATATAGCTTTATAAAAAAGCAAAAGTTAAATGCTAAGAACTCATTCATAATAAAAAGCAATTTCCCAAGTATTATGTTCTATCTCCGTTATGGTTAAACACCATAAATTAGCAATGAGCTTTCCAATTCAAATGACTTGTGTTCTTCAGTATTCTTAAAAATCAGTCGAATCAGAAGTCCGCTAGTGCTTCAATGGAAGTAATAGAAGACAATTTAATTGACAGAAATGTGTTTTAGATAGTACTTCTTATCTTCAGGCAACACATTTTATTACCTAAAACTTCATTACAGTGCACAAAAAAGGAGAAAGAGAAACATATGTTTACTTGTAGTGAACCATACGTTTAAAATGATAACAGAATTGATTTCCTCCTGCAATTTTATCTTTACTGTATACATTATGACCTGTATGCTGAAATGTGAAAACCTAGAAATTTCTGGTACACTTCTGCATTTTCAGGGGAAAAACCCAATAATGTTCTCAGAAAAATGATATTTTTGCATTATTGTAATGTGCATTGTTTTCCTAAGATCAAATCTAAAAGGAAAAGAGCCACTATATTGTCCTCAGTAGTGCTTCTGTCAGATCTTGTGGCTGCATCTTCCAAACAAAGAGAGTTTGGTGTCTTAGGAGGAATCCTCAACACAAGAGTAAGGAAGGAGCAATGTTGGTTTTCAAGTGTAAGTACTGTGTGTGAAGTCAATTTTAAAAGTAACAGGTGACATTGTTGATTTTGATCCTGTATTATCAGTGAGGAGCAAAATACAGGTTCTGAATCTACTGCCAAAGATTATCTGCACCTTTTTTTCAGCTGTTTCTGAGGGAAAAGAATGATGCCTAGTTTCTGGTGCTCCTGGAACTGTGGGTTATGAAACAGCCTCAAGCACCTGACATCACTGGAAAGAAGTTTGATAGTGACACAGGATTAAATGCCATGCTAATGATTAGAAATAATAAAAATAAACATATCCACAATCTAAAAGCAGCCCTTTTCCTATTATGACTCACAAACTGGTAAGTTTCCATGAGCCATCAGAAGAGGTTGAGTCTAAAATGAATAATCCAGCTCTTAAAACTATGAAATAATTAAAATCTGTTTGGAGACCATGAATGAAGAAGCTGAAACACCTTTTTCAGGGATATATTCAGCAGTCTTAATCCCATCGACCAGAAAAGCGCAGAATGGCTTGGGTTGGAAGGGTTCTTAAAGATCAGCTAGTTCCAACCTCGTGCCATGGGCAGACACATCTACTGGAACAGGTTGCTCCAAGTCCCATCCAACCTGGACTTGAACTATTCCAGGGTTGGGGAATCCACAACTTCTCTGGGCTACCTGTGCCAGTGCCTCACCACCCTCACAGTAAAGACTTTATCCTTAATACATAAAATTAGTCTTCTTTCTTTGAGTTTAAAGTCATTCCCCTTGTCCTATCACTACATGATCCTGCAAAAAGTCCCTCTCCAGCCTTCTTGTAGGCCCATTTTAGGTACCAGAAGGCTGCTATAAGCAGGAAAACTAAACAGAAATAAACCCATAAAAGGCATGTCATTCTTACCCGACCCTTTAAGTACCTGGATCTCACTTCTTACAGTCATGGTGCAGGAAGACCACTGACAGTCACACAGGCATTAACTGACTTTGACTCAGAACTGTAATTGTATTACAGTTATTAATACAATACATTACAAGTTTTAATACACAATAATTGAATTGCAAACCATTTAATGGCAGGGCAGGGGTACACAGAAAACAAAGCGACCTTGATTGCTTGGTTGGTCGGTCAGAAGCAAACAGAGCAGGCAGCAAAGACACAGATGTGTGACAAAGAATTTAAAGCTTCTACACAGCTGTTGAATCCAGTAGCAGTAAGCTGGGAGCACAGCAGACTGTCATCTCTGCAGAAACCCTGGTTGTGTTATTGTAGTTAAATTTTAGTACAATCCATGGACTGCATGCCTCTGTGAAATACAGAACACATATAGAGAGGCATTTCTTCTATTGGATGGTTTCAAACTCCACTGGAACATACTGATCAGGTCAGAAACCACACAGAAAAAGAGCCCAAAGCAACAAAACAAAACCAAAACCAAGTAGGCAAACAAAGAGCAACAAAAACCCTTTAAAAATTGTAGATGGTTTAAAAAAACACTAAAGGTATAAAGTATGAGAAAAATAATGAGAAACCAAATTCCTATATTGACTATATTCCTGCATGGCTTTTGAGCTGGCTGACTCCAGAAGCAGTCTGAAGGCTGCTGTGCTCCTGAGGCAGAATTTTATGTGTTATTAAACATGTTGGCAATTTGGGTTGAATTCAGGTTGCTTACAAATACTGCCTGTTCCTGTGTGATTGCAGGACAATCCATGACTCACAGTGACCTCTGGACACTGCCACTGTCCAACACAACACTTGGAGAGGGGGCAATATTTCCCCTTTGAGTTTACCTACAG
>WBNO01001920.1:0-10267 GCA_013400575.1 Peucedramus taeniatus | reverse complement strand
CGTGTACACATGAAAACAATGAAATACATGCGTACACATAAATTATCCCAACATGAGAACTGTGCCCTACTCCCAAATCAGTTAATGAAAGATAATTTCCCTTTAAGACAAACTTAGCAGACCACAAAAAAAAAAAAAGGGTCAGGAAAAGATAGTATTTCTCCTACTCATTCTGATACCTGGCACAAGACTAAATAGGTAACTCATTCATGCAAGAAAGTAAGATAGCTATTTTGTTAGCAGACAAGAGCTAAAAATGCTGTATCTTCCAAGAAATAAATTTGCAGAATTCATGTTCTATCATCTTCAGTATTCTGTGAAAACAAACTTGCCTTTAGTATCAAAGGAAAACAACTGTTAGCATTTTTATACCTTGAGGTTATATGATTTTACTTTCTGAGACAGATATACACCTACCTTTATGCATTTAAAAACAGTATGGAAAGACTAGAAGTTTCATATATTAGAACAGGTAAGTAAAGCAACCGAAAAATCTAAAAAATTATTGGACTTTACTTTTCTATGTTAGTATTGATCATACACTAACCATGCATATCCATATTACTAATAGACTAAAAAGCATTTAAACATCTTAACTAAAAAAATAATTGCAGACCTCTAAAGTGATTCAAGTTTGGTAACTCAATAAACAGCTTTTCATCCAGTTGCATTTCAGAAGAGGAAAACATGTCCATTAGTGTTTTCAACATACAACTGTAACATTACAACTTTGCGATTCAATACTGTAAATTTCTTCTAAGACAATTAAATGAAAAAAGCAATAGTGAATGAAATGTTTAGAATTTCAGTTCAAGGTACATTTATTAGAAATAGTATTATGACTGGGAACTGTTCTTTCCCATAAAATAATAAGCAACAATGTTCCTGTGATATCCAATGTTACCCATTCACTCCCCCATCAGTACTTTGCATAAAGAAGAAATTCAACAAGATTTCAACCTCCAAATGTCTATACTTATATTTAGATCCACCTTGGCCATATTCAAAATCTGGGGACCATTGCTACAAATACTCTACCGAGGTATACTTATGTCAGCTTCACTTAAATTATAAACAAAATGTTGCATTTCATGAAAACTTGGGGTTTCTGTACAAAAGAAACACCACCATACTATTAATTTCTATTCTCCTATAAAGTCAATAGCTAGCCTTCAGTGAAAGCGCTAATGTGTTTACCATACATATTAACATCCTAAACAACTATATGCATGCATGTAAAGCGCAAACCCTTTTGTTGCCTTACACTAAAACGTATGATTTCTCTTTTCCCTGATAGAAAAGTCACTATCACTTGAATGAGAATTTTTCTAATTTTGCGATTAATGAAGTGGGACAATGTCAGGTTAACTTTGTAGTAACTATTATTGTTATAGTGCATGTTATAGAGAACCAGAAAGGAATTCCAAAATGTACTCATGCCCTTTAAAAGAAAAAAGAGAAGAAATAAAATTTTGTTTTAGGAATTTCCTCTCCAATTTTTTTTGTTGAGTTTTGACAATTCCACTGTCAGCTAGTCATAACCCAGCACGTTGTTGTAGTATCTTTATTTTTAAAGAATATGGCTTAAAGCATAATCTGGAAATCTGTGTAGTGCTTTATTTGAATGTTTTCTGATAAATATTTTATGATGGTATAAGAAATAAATTTTAAATTTTATAATGAAGAAGCCCGACAGTATCCCTTTAAGAAAGAAATTCCCTGTACACTAACAGTCTTTGGTTTTTGCCTGTATTTATTCTTAAAGCATCAAAAGGCAAGCCAATGAAAGGGTTAACGCAGCATCTCAAAAAGCCACCCTGCTGTCTTAAGATTCAAAAACTGTAGAGACATACCACTAGAGCCTAGAAATTCCACAGAGGAAATGGACCACCTAAAGAGGTGTGGGTGTTCTGCAGAGGTCCAGAAAATAAGGTATAGCACTTTCAGAAGATACTTGTTTCACCATGTTCCTTGAACTAAAGATGGGGGAGGGGGGGTGTAGTCTGAAATGAGTTAAGAGGGTGTGATGACAACACAAAGGTAAGAAAAAAAACAGAGTGAAAGGGACAAGAATAATTAAAATGATAGTCCAGAGGACAGACGAAATGACATCAATATAGGGTTATGTTAGTAGAGAAACCCTGGAAACCTGCAATATACTTAGGGTTCATAGGAGGTCATACCGCATGCATTAATCTTGTCAAAGATGTGTGGCAAAACTGCTGCACTGAATGAATCAGAACAATCACTGTGATCAATAAAAGCTATTTACATCCTTTTTTTAAAAGAATGGAATCACAAAAAGTGACTAAATGGAAGAGAAAGTAATTCTATTAGTAGCAACAGATTCTCAAATGCAGTTCTTACTTTCTGACCTTGTATGTTTTGGGTATATTGTTTGGTTTGAGTCGTAACATAAAAAATGGACTCCTGACTTTTCTATTTGAGATAAAATATTAGTTTTGGCATTTTAGATCACACAGTCTTAAAAATAAATTTAGCCTTACTAGAGTTCTCCCTCATAAAGCACTGCAGTGCAAAAAAGCCACTATGGATTTAAAATGAATGTTACAAAATACTACTCTGCTTCTAAGCAAAGCTAAACAAAAAACTCAAGTCTTTTTTTTTAAAACTTTCTTTCTTAGCAAATATATTTTGACTCTAACATGAAAATACTGATGATTTCCACTGCAATTTCAATATCACTATCACTGAACTCAGCCCGCAGTCATGCATATTTTACAATTGCAGTCAAGAAATCTGGAAAAGCTACATTCAGGTCCAGTAGGTCCTGAAGACTGAGTCAACTTTTCATGAACAAGATATATCTGGGGCCTATTCAATCATGTAGAAAGGGAGGCGCAAAATATTTTGCTGATGAAGAAAAAGACATACTTCTGTCCTGTGTGTTAAACGAGAAATTTTGCAAACTGAAGACAGTTAACTCTCACTCTAAAAGCTCAAGAGGTCAGTGCTACTCAAGAAGTCACAGCTCTCTTGCTGTGATTTTTTTAGTGCAATATTTAAGTAATTTGCACATCTGATAAACAGAAAAGTATGATAAGGTAAAATAAATTTTTGTCCCATTAAAAATACAGCAATTTAGTAGGAATAGAACCAAAGCTTCTGCTTTTGTTTTTGTAATTTAGCACCACTTCAAGAAGCTAAACTCCAGCTGACAATTCAGTGATTTATTTTAGAATGGGCAGGCTCAGAGAATCAGCTCAGCAGGAGAAAGACAGAAAGACAAAGAAGAAACAGCAGCTATCAAGAAGTGTATGTCTAGTAAGATCAGATTTCATTGTCTGTATCTTGTACCATACAGTCTGATCACACGAGAACTTCTGGAGAATAATTTATGAGAGAGATCATGATTAACAGTTGCACTTAATTATTTTTTTGCAGATTTTTCTAAGTAATGAATTTTGATATATTTGTACTAATGAATGGTAAAGAAAGGATTTAGGATATCTAATGATGAAAAATATATTTGGAATTGTGCTTGAAGTTAGGAACGACAAACAGCTGGATAATACTGTACACCCCCTATTTGAAATAAAAATAAAAGGGATGAAGCAAGAAACCTTTTGTTTTTGATTTTGTTTTTAAAATAAAAGCAAAACATACCATTGGTTGGGTGTCGAGCAAATGAGATAGAAAATCTTTTAACAGCAGAACCGCGTGTGGTGTCTGAGAAAGAGAAAAACAGGTACCTGAAATTTGTAACAGCTACCAAAAGTGGGAAATTTTAAATAGAAAAGGAAGAAGAAAGGAAAAAAGAAAAGATGAGAAGGTATTAGAAGTGAGTGGCATGCATAAGGGACCAAGGAAAAGGGCTAAAATCTAAATAGATGTTAAAAAGAAGAAAATTTGGATTGTTGGTAACTACAAGATGTGTAATGACGTGTATGAAAACAAGCAGAATGAGCTGGTGATTCTGGCATACAAGGTTATTCAGTTTAGAGTCAAATACTGAGAAGTGAAGTGGGGGGAGAAAACAGCATGAATACTGTTTCACCTCAGACTTATGAAGGTATGCTTTGGTATCTTTACATTTTGAAATCTAGTGAGAGGGTTTCTCCTCTATGCCAGATTATCCAAAACTGATAATCTCCTGCTCCTTTGTAATCCAAACCCCATGAAAAAAAAAGGTCAGGAATCCTAAAATTTTCACCATCAGTATTTACTTACTACTTTATAATTTCATTCCTTGTATATGCTCCAAATAATTTATAATTTCAAGATCAATTAGCAGTGATAAAACCCAGAGTTTAAAATTATTAAAGAATTTAAAACCAAAACTTTCAGTTTACTTAAAAAATGCAGTTGGCTGGAATGTCCTGGCGCACATTACAAGTCTGTGATCTGGTGTTCAATTCAAGACAAACAAGAATTAACTATGCTATTAAGTTAAACATAAGCAAGCTATGGACAATAAAGAAGCAACAGAAACTCATAAAATTAATACTAAGGCCAAAGATTCTAGGATTCCGTTAAAATCTTTAGAAGTTCAGTGTGGCACATGGGTCTTGCGTGCATGTGCGAGAGTGTGCACATACCATCTATGAGGCCAGAAGAAGTCAGCTTTTTACGATGCGTACGAGCATAATCCTGTAGGTTAGGTGCACTTGAAGAACCCCCGAGCACTGAGGTGCTAAACAGGCCCGCACAGTGAGACCCTGATGGGAGTTAGAGAAAATACATACAACAACCAGGTGTTCGTCCATTCACATTGGAGATGCATGCAGCATGCAAGCACATGGCTCTTACCACACAAAAGGCAGCTTTTGGCAGTGCCTTGGACAGGTTCACAATATGCTTGTAATGTCAGAGTGTGACTTGTAGGCTGAAACTATCATAATTTATTGCGCTTCTACTCATGAAACAGCACACTCTGTTATATGTGCAAAGAGAGGACTGGCTTTAACAAAGTAAGTTCTTGTCCTGTTTTCACTTTTGGTAAAAAAAAGTTACCAGTTAGCATCAATGTAAACATAAACAAAACAACAAAACAAAATGAAGATGATGATGATGATGATGATAATGATGTTAAAGTTGTGTCTTTAAAAACCTGTATTCCTGAAACAAATATAAACTGGAAAAATACTGCTTATTGCTTTCATCCAAATCAACCTTTGAGATGAAAGGCTGCTATGAAGTACTCATGCAGTCCCACAGACTTAGTATGTGGAAATACTTCTAACCCCAACAAAATCTTAAACAAATTGGAAATACTCTATTCAGATTTCAGCTACCATTACTAACAATGTTACAAACTGAAAAAACCTGGAAGTTCCATCAAGTTTAACTTGACTTCCTTTCCTGAGAAGACTTTTGCACAGCTCCATGCAAGTGACAGTACTCTGTTACAACTCATGCATTCCTGCCACTAGAATGGGTGTTTAAACAAATCACTGAAAGCCACAGATAAAAGTAACTTTTGTTATCATCAACCATTAATGAAACTTACATACAACAATGAACAAGATGGGGAAAAAGTTGCAAGCTTTTTCCTTTACATTTTACTACTAGTTGAAAGGAGAAGTGATTTTCACTCAAAACTTATCTTTTACATTTTAGAGGAGTGACAACAGATTTTTTTTGAAAACCACCAATACTTCCTTGCATTACTTTTAACAGTCCAATGAGGGGAAACATTACTAGCACATGTGACCAATCAGCCAAAATAAATTGGTGCCTAGTCTGTGGCAAAAGCCTTTCACACCAAATAATACCTTAATCTACATGGAAATACATCAACTTCCACAAACCATATTGTGTCACACGAAAGAATATTCATTTAACTTTAGCAAGCACATAATAAAAAACAGGACTTCAGTAAACAAGAGCACCTGATGTATGCATTTTGCTATGGGAAAAATATAAGAAGAAAAGTATCACAGAAAGATTAGACATACAAAAAACATGTATCTGCAAATAAAGGAAAAGCTACTACTAAGTTTATGCATATAGGTGATGCAGTTATCTATACTTAATATTTCCCACTAAAAGACACACAGACAAAAAAAAAGCAATATTGATTTACAGCAGTGCATGATTTCATTTTTTTTTTGCATGTGAGTCATATGTATGCCTGTTTTAATAAAGCAATAGAAAAGCACCCCTTGAATTAAGAGAACTTTAAAGAAGCCTTTGAATTATAGCATGATTCATACTAATGCTGAAAAGAAGAAATTAATTTTAGGAGAGGAGTATGTGCAGAACCCCTGATACTATCAAGAAAATTTATGTTTGTTCCCCATGCCCCTTCCCTCAGAAAAAAATCTTCACTTTCATCAACTGCCCACAGTAGGAAACAGAAATTTTAAAGAAAAGTGTTTTAACTGTTTCCAGAACAGGCCATTTTAATTCAAAATATTCTTGCAAAATCCAAAAGCTCAATCAGAAACGACATTATCTTAGAAATCTGCTTTATGTTAAAAACAATCCTGTGTACCTGTTCTGAGCAGTACAAAATCAGCAGTACAAAGGGTCTCAAACAATTTGCTCTTTTCAGTTATAACTTATTTAAAGATTTTGTTGCAAAAAAATTGTCCAGTCCATAGACACTCAGCATATGTTATTGTTAACAAGTACTATTGGGTCCTGTTAACAAAAAAGCTATTCAAAGAATATACAACTATAGAGAACAGCAGGCAGATGAAAAGCTGATAACATCAAACTAAATTTCAACTGTAGGCACATACCTAGACTCTGCTTTTGTTCCAGGATAGTTCTTGGTGTTCGTAAGTTACTATTGCTTTCTGATAGGACCTGGATGTAAGAAACAGAAAAATAAGGGAAAGTAGAACAGCAGCATGAAAAATCCATTTTACTTGATACAGCAGCCTGTTTCAGACAGACAGGTGTTAATAAGCTGTATGATAAATGTTAGTAAAAATATGTAAAGGAAACACGAGAGATCATGCAATATCCCCTTCTGAAGGGAGTCCATTTCACATATGAGTTCTTTGCAATGAAGTGGTGCAAAGCAAGCATTCAGAATGAGAAAGGACACAGAGCAAGACTGATATGAGAACAAACATTTGAGACATTTTATTTCATTTTACCAAATGCACTTTCCTAAACTGCGCCTGTATTGAAAAAAGGAGGGGAGGGAAGGAAAGACAGACAAGCTATTGAGGACACCATATGATCACTGACCATGCACAGGCTCAATCAGTATAATCTTCAGATGCTCACAGCCTTCGCTGATATAAACTTTTCCAGTGTATATAATTTTAGAATTTTCTACAATAAATTATGAAAATTTTAAAAGTAAAAGGATATGGTTACAGAACACCATCCATTGTCCTACATGTAAACAATATCTTGACATTTTGAATAGCTTCAGATCTTCACTGGTACTTCCAAAACATTTACTGTTTCTTTTTTTCCCTGCTTTTCCCTCACCCCCCATTACAAGGAACAATCTTCAAAATATTGTACGAGTCAATGGATGATGTACTGTGTTGGGAATTTCAGATACCTCCAGATATAGATGGCAAGAATTATTAGTGCTAGAGTTTTTTTCCCTGCAATAGTTAATACCAGGCCACTGAAAATATGATATATGCAAAACAAGTTTTGAATAGCAACATGAAGTACCAAATAAATTATTTTAAATAGTATTGGTTGTCATTATTATATTTTTTTTTAATTTACCTACCACCAAATTAAGCAATGCTGGTTTTAAAGTCTTGAAGGACAACTAAACCAAAGCATAACTCTCTTTCATTAGGCAGTACTCTAAGTCTTTTTTACTGTGGTAACATTTGCAATGCCTATAAAGAAACCAAATGTTTATGAAAGTGTGTAACACATTTCAGTGGAAAAACATGCACTTGATCTTTTTCCCCCAAACATTCTTGGCAGGTAATTTTAAAAAGTGGAAGGTATTGCTTGAAATATATTCCGTAACAAGGGATTAGATGTCCTTAAAGACAGTTGTTGCTTGGAATGCATAAAATGTTTAATGAAGTAAAGTTTAAAAACCTGTTGCCATGAGCCAAAAATACTGGATGTGAAAGCCAGTGATTTAGGGGAGACAGGGGAAGAAGTGATTTGTTCCCCTGATCTGCGTCTTCGACGCCCAGTACCCACACCACTGGTGTAATGCAGCCAGGTACCAATACACTCTGGGCTAGACACACTCAGGGGGCTCTCTTCCTGGAAGTGAGAAAGGGGGCAAAAAACAGCAAAGCATGCAAAGTTAGATTCAACAGAGCCAAATGAACAGAAAAGAAAAAAACCCAACCTGCTTGCACCCTTTTACATACTATCTTTAAAACTATTAAACAGCAAGAGAGAAGAGTAATAATACAATGACAGAAAGTTTTAAATTTCTCTTTTATCTCTTCATCCAACTATATCTTCTACAACACTTCAATAAAATTTATATATTTTTATCAGACTAATATTAGGTATGAGAGAAAACATTTGTTATCAATAATTAATTCATAATTTTAAGAATTTTTCACATGTTGGAAACAGAACTTCTGTTATCCTTGACATACTGTTTAATAGCTTTTCCCCTCATAAGTACATTAAACTTTCCTATTTATTACTTAATAATTTCCATTTCTGGTCTATAAGCTTATCTGAACACTTCTTTTTGAATTTTAAAATTTCCTTAGAGACTTTAGAGCTGACTCACTGGTAGTAGCACCAAATTGACTGATACTTTTTCTAAACTTAAAAATGTCCTAAAAGTTATCTGATGCCGGACACTTTATCAGGACTTCAAGAGAGTGTCAGGCTAAGCATCTCCCCATATAGACATGATTATGTATCATTAGCAATAACATTCTTTGTAATACAGAGTTTGCTTCCCAGTGTCAATGAGCTTGACATTCTTGTTTTAACACTATAACTCAGCTTTTTTTTTCTTTTCATGACTGAGTCACAGTTGCATTCCTTCTGTAAATATTGCTGACTGTAACTCAGATTAAAACTTACATATAATCTCACACCTGACAGTGTCCTTTCAAATTAATGGACATAGGTTAAAACAGAATTATCTTACAGGAGGGAAAAAAACAAAGGGAAGGGGGGAGAAAGGAAAAAAAAAAAAAAGGAAAAGTTCAAGGCAGTTGCAGTTTAAGTTGCAGTGACTTTTTAAACTTGTTCCAAAATACTGTTTAGTTTAAATATTCCAAATACTAGTTTTGCAGATTTCACTAGGCCAAATGAAACTTCCTATTTTATTGCAAGAAAAAAATGTTTTACAGTGTATGTTTTCTTTAAATTGGCTATTTCCTTCCAGCAAATAAGCAAGCTCTGAATGCTGAAACACATTCCATTTTAACATATATTATCTGCACAGTCAAAATTTGGCAATTTGTGCTTCTGGTATCTTGTGAAAGTTAACTTCCATATAATTTATGAAAATGGTTAAAAGTCTGACGTAATAGACTATTAAGCTGTGCATATGTGAACTCATTGCTAGGAGTGGAGTTTGCATGATCATCACAAAAACAGCTTCTAGAAATCAAAAATATTGATGTTGTGAGCATTTGTTTATGAAAAAACTTGGACATAGAAAATTCTAGATATTAACAGTTATTATGTCTCTTAATTTATGGAAGTCGTGAAGTTATACAGATATCCTTGCAGAAGGGAATAATGCATTTTTTTCTCTTCATACTGCCAATAACCAAGTGATTTCCAAATCTGTAATACTTTTACTGCATACAGACAACTCATTCCCAACACAAACATGAAAGAAAAAGCTTTTGGTGTGAATCTTCATTTCTGATGGTTTAAAGCAACTGAAAATGAGGCAATAAGAAGCTGTTAGTTTGCTTCTAGCATTAATATCACAGAAGTGCTTCTGTGCACCATGTGAATTTCTGAATACTCAACCATCCCAATGGTATCAGTAATACAACTGTGCATCCTCCCACCTCTGTGACATTAAGCCATATCTGTGAAACACATAGATGTCATGGCTTTCAAGACAGCAAACTAGATTGTTCAAGATGTTACCTATAGAATTTATGAAACACAAACACGAGCCACTTAAAAAAANCACCTAATCTTTCTTACCTTCAAAAGCTTGACAAGTGGAGTCAATTTCACTCCACATGAAAGCAAATACAGCAGATGTCTCATCCTGTACCTCCTCTACCACCCTAATCCCTCTGTTCCCTTTCAGCACAATCCCCCTGAAAGTTTGCTCAATTCCCAGTAGTAGCTGTCTTGTAAGGATGAATAGAAAAGCAATGTATGTTAGTTTGTAGATGTAGGTTTAGACTGAAAGAGTCTT
>WBNO01001908.1:0-25947 GCA_013400575.1 Peucedramus taeniatus | reverse complement strand
CTGCAGGCATATCACTGGTCCAGGAGCTGGGGATCATAAAAGGTAAGACCAATGATCTGTCTAGACCCAGCAGTTTTGAACTCCCTATATGAAAAAACTCTCAAAAATAAAGCAGGCTGTTTGTTGCATGGAGCTTTGATGTATGTGTGTCATCCCTGTCTCTGACCACCGACCCCATGGAACACTTGGATTTTAATGTAACACACCCCCAGCCCACTCACAGGTAGAGCAATCTGAGAGGCAGAAATGGCTTTGGCTCTGTGCAAACACTGCTCAGTGAAAATGCAGACATCCCTGTGTTATCAACACTGTTTCCATACCAGTCCAAAACACAGCCCCATACCAGCTACTATGAACAAAATCATCTTTCCCAATCAAAACCAATACAACATCATACTGCTAAATTCTAAAGGAGCATGTTTACTATTGATCTGTCAATTAAGCACAGTTTTGCAGTCATTGACAAGGAACTTTTAACTTTCTTTGTTCATTTTTTTCTAAAAATGTAATGTGTCCAATTGCATTTCCAATGTTCATGTATCTTTTTCTATGTTCAGTTAATGATCTAATATATCTTTCTCAGTAAGGAAAAAAAATACTTTCAAGACAAATTTTGAAGGGAAGTAGCAGCTGATGACAGCTACTATATGTTCTTTAAAAAAAGTTTCTTTTTAAATAGAGAAGTTTCTTTGCTTGTCATTGGGAGAAACATTCATAGAGTGACAGTAATTCACACATACACACTCACAGGCATAGAACTCCCAGTTAATTCTTAACATAAGTCATTATTCTGCACTTAATTTCATGAGTTTTGAATCTTTTGAAATCCATGCTTAAATTGAAAATCATGCTGATAAAGCGTAATTTAGGAGAACATGTTATATTTACATTTTTTTTACTATTATTTTAATAGGTATGTCAATAATGAAGGTTAGTGGCACATTTTTCCTTTTCCTCACTAGATTTTGCAAATATTATGTGACACAGATAAGAAACAGAAAGTGCTTGTCAGGTGGTGTGTATTGGAAAAACAGCAACTATATTTTGGAAATATATTTTGGAAATCCAACTATATTTTTTTAGTTTTCAATCCATTATTTTTCTTGTCACTTTTATGGTCTAAACTGTGTTTTTGTCCTTTCACTGGAGTGAAATCTTGCAGTTTGTTCCTGCCCACTGTAGTTCTTGAACACCTGCCCATCTAAACCAATTGTTTGCTTCCTCAAGGTGATAAGTATTTTAGAAATCTGTGTTTTTCCCTTGGGATAAATGTGACTAGTGGCTTAGTGACTGACAGCTGTCTTGACAATATATTTAACACTAGGAAAAACAACTCCAGATTTTAAAATATCAATATTTATGAGTCTATATCATACCTGAGGTGTTACAATTATAAGAATGAGCATGACAAGCTTAGCATTTTGTGCATGATCCCATGGGTTGCTGTGGCATATGCTTTCTTTTCCTGCTGACTTTCCTCAGGAAACTTTGTGGGTTTAATAGCTGTGTATGAATTTATTCATCGGCCTAAGATTATTTTAATCCTGAACCCTTTCTGACTTCCTTCTCCAGCATATTGAGCTACTTTGCAGTCTTCTTAGTAGAGCAGAGTAAACCCATTAAATTCTTTTGTCTGGCAGTGTCCCAGAACAGTCCTAAAGCATTGGCACCAGATGACTGTCAGAAAACAAACCTGCTGCCTGCTAGGGATATTGTTACCTTGGTGGATCCCAGCAGTAGTTCTCCTGAGCACTTCACTGATAACAGCTCTGTGTGTTAATAATTTTAAGCCTTCCCTGAGTGATACATGAGTAACATGTCTAGGATGAGTGCCCGTGTTTAAAGTTAATGTAATTAAAAAGACCAGTAACAGTATTCAGAACCACCTTGACTACACTGTCATAAGTAGCTCACAGATTCACTTACTAGTATTGGAAAATAAAACAGGAATAAAAATAACAGAAGAAAGCAGCATAAAGTGCCATAGCAGATGGGAATTCTGAATGTTCTCATCTAAAACCTTTATGTGCCTCCAGTCCCATGTATGGACCAGCAAACCTTTGTTTCCACAGCTCCTTCAGGTTTAATCCAATAATGATGACCTGGGTTCCTGCCTGACAATGCTCATAAAGTTTTCTTTTATTACACTGAGGAGTAACACATTGTTGCTGTGATATTTTTTTTGGAAACAGAAGCAGGCATTGATGGTGTTATTAAATATTTCAGTTCTTTACCTAACAATAAAATCCTAAAGGGAAGCTCAGTGGGCCTCTATGATAGGCTCCTGCACTATGATTGAATAAATCAGCAAATATAAAGCATGAGATAATGATTAATATTGAGATAGTAATCTGGTTTTATGTGACAAAAAGCTTACTGTAGTGTGTAAGCCTCTAACTGAGGTCTTTGCCTGAGCAATGTGAATTGATAAGTAAGATCTTAATTGTCAGTAATCTGTCAACCTATCCTCTCAAAATGTATTGCAAGAAGTGATACTCATCTATAATAAAGATTTTCAATGGATTTTCATTATTATAATAAATTACCTTGAAGATTTTTTCCAGATAGGAATAAGGGAGGTATTTCAGTCACTCTGGACAATTAGATAATCCTAACTAGATAATACATATGCATAAGAATTCAGGGTCTCTATTAATTTGGAAAGCTGAGGATAGATTTTATCATGAAGAGTGACTGAACCAAAGGCTTCTAACTCCAAACTACTTAGAGAGATTGTTACAGAAAGCTATTATCTTGTAATTTTTTACTTTGTCATTGTTTTAGTCTGAAATACTGTGGGAAGAAGGAGTGGACATCAAGGAAGGGGCAAGCCTTGGGAGATTGATTCTACTGAGAAAAGGAAAGTTCATGGGCAACTCTGAAGAAAACACAGAATTTTCTAGAGATATGAAAGCACTGTCCCACCAAAATACCTTTGTACACATTATAGGACATGAAATGAAAATGTGAAACCTAGAGAAGGAAGAATGAAACCCCAGACAAACAGGAACTAGTACATTTGTAGGATTCTGTTTATAGGATCTGATAATCTGCTTGTTCTTTATTTAAAACTTCCTTGATTCAAAAATAAATACAACATTCAACAGTCTGAGAGTTGATGTCTGTCACAGATATCCTTTAAACTCTGTTTAATGCAGAAGCTCCAGATATTTAAGGACCCTAAATATCATAAGGAAATGTTTGTAGGAAAAATTTCAACTGAAAAGCTAAAAAAATACCTTCGGGCTCCGAAATTTGTTTTGTTTTCCTCTAGCTCATCTTAAAAAGGTAGTACATTGCGTTACAAAAATTATCTTTGTCCCCAGCGCTGCTGGAATCATGGCTGGCTGGTAATACAGCAACATGACAAAGATCTCAAAGTATATTAGGAACAGAGGGGAAATAGGAGTGACAACACGCTAAATTCAATCTGTTTTGGAAGCAGGCAGGATCTGCCTGCTCTGGATTGCTTTGCAGATAGCTGAGTTGTTTTTTTAGTAGGAGAATGAGACATGAAGCTCTATTTCAAGACCTATAAATTCTGCTTAAAAAAAAAAAAAAAAAAGGATTTGTACAGTCTTTGTGGTGTGTCTGTCTGATGAAAAAACCTGCAAACCTGACTTTTGAAAGCACCTTAGGCACTTCTTCTGCTTTAAAGTCCAGAGAGGCCTGGAAGCTAAAAAACAGCACTATAAATCTGACAAATCTGACAGCCTTTTTGCAAAGCTCATTTTCTTATTACCAGAGTTAATGGTAGACAAGAAAAAACAAAGTGTACCCTTCACCTCTGGTGGCCTCAACCTGAGGTCAGACTTCAGAAGTGCATTGAAAACTTGGGCAAGGAATCAGAGAGGTATAACAAACAAATATGTTATTTAGTTTGTTGTTGTTGAGATTTTTTTGTCATTTTTCAGGTTTCTTTTTCTTCTAATAAATAGTAAGACAACTGAAAACTGAAGTTGTATGATGTTTAAAACCATTTAGAAAACCATCTCAAAATCAGCGCCAATTCAATCCATCCCTTTAGCTGGAATAGTGAGGAGGAGGAGGGTGTTTTTCTAAACATAGAATTCCTCTGTTCTGAAATACGCTACTCTGTTACTTTCACAGAAAAAAAAAATTACCATGTATTACTTTGACATATGGAAATGAAACATTTTACCTTTTGCTTTTGGAAGGACCTCTCATCAAGCAATAAAAAACTGTGAGCTTAAGAGTAAGGAAAATAAATCCAAAAGAACACAAAATATTGACTGAAGCTTAATTATTACTTTTTTTTCCCCCCTTCACCAACAGTTCTGAAAATTGTCTGATTCAGTTCAAATTTTTTGTTTTCTGTGCTCTATTACAGGATAGAACAAATAAATCCATGTTGTATATATTCCCAGGTTTGACTGTACTAATGGATAATAAAGGCCAGAGAATTTGCAATGTGTGAATAAATTCCAAATCCATGACAAGATCATGTCAAATGCATGAATGCTCTCTGTCACTGAAATTCAGCTAAGCTGCTATGTAAGATTCAGCTGGGTTCAGGTCTTAAGAGGAATATCATCTCTGTGTAGAGTGACTTTAAACAGTGAGGTAGACTTAGCTTTGATGCTCAAGTTTTGCCTGAGATGGACCAGAATGTCTTTTCAAAAGAACAATGGCATCTTTCTGACTACACATATTTTTAATGTACTTTACAAAAATTGGTGATATAACTGCAGTTTGAATCCAAATTCATCTTTTTCCAGTCATTTCATTTTAAAAGATACTTCTTTTTCTTCTGTGTTTTTTTGATTTCACAACAGGTGGCAACAGGACTTGCATAGAACTCTGCATGTATTTTTATAGTTAATTTCCTCAAGTAGATGGGTGAGGCTTAGAGAACACATGATTATGAGAAGCCCTTCTGAGTAAAATAAAGATGTTTCTCTGTATTAAGAACAAAGTAAACTTTTAACATTTCTTGAAAACCAGCAATCCTTGCAAGCCGTGCTCACCAGCCATGTTTTTTTATGCTTTGTCACTGTAGACAAATACAGATGGGTTTGTGTTTGAAAAGACTACTAATGGGGCATAGAAGAGGTTTTGAGCAGAGAAGCATGTGGGGGTAGGGGAAGAGCAGGAGAACTTCTCTATATGTTTTGAAGTATTTCTGGAGAAATTTTCTATTTGTGGACTTGCTCTTCTGAAAGGGAAGTCTGGAAGAACAAGAAATGATGTGCATGATGAGTAGGGGAGTGCAGGAGGTAATGAGGAAGACTGAAGAAGTGATCAGTGAATCAGAGATGCAAGTGACTGCAAAGGGGAAAAGAGAGAAAGGGAAGGGTAGTGAGATAACTGCAGACTAAGATAACTTTGGAAACAGCCAAGCAATTTTATGGCTCATTGATTAGGGATTAAGTATTACTTTGTGTGAGGGTTGGTAGTAAGTCTGATGTTTTGTCACTGATAGTATTTGGTCGCTTGCTTACGAAATACCAAGAGATGGTGTTGGTATTTTTTTTTTATTAACCCATGAAGTACACAGAGGTATGTTTTATTTCTTATAATAATAATGCTGCAGAATTTTTTTCCTGGGATAATTTCCCTTCTGAAAAACAGAATGACATTCTTAGGGAGTGCTCAGAAACTGAATGAGAAAATAAATTTAAATAGATATATGTCTGTATAGTGATAAACCACGTGAGTCATGTTTTGGTATACTCTGCAGGTCATTTTTGATAGGTAACATACCTGAAAACTGGAATGTATCAGAGACTGACATGTTATGGTTTATGGCTTAAACATCTTTATGAAGGACTTTTGTCTGATATAGCAGAGGTATATAACAAAAGCTGCATGGAATATCACCACGCCCTGAATGGGCCTTCTGACTGAGGCCCTTAACTGCAAGTTAATAGAGATAAGATACAGTGACCCAAGTTTGGGCTGGGGGAAAAGAATAAATTCACAAGAGGATTAAAAGAAGGAGGGAGGGAGCAGGGAGAGTGACAGAGACAGATTAAGTAGAAGCATATCACCCTTTCAAGGGTCCCAACAATATCTCATTGCTTCCCTCCATCTCATCTTCTTGGTGGTGAGGGTCCCTGATGAAAAGTATCTTATCCAATGGATTAATATATGTTTGGGAAGGTGGGAACACACAGATACCTCCCAGTGGGGGAGCAGGTTTGACACTGTCCCTTGCAAGACTGTGGATCTGTTGCATCATGTAGCATCACATGCAGTGCAGGGTCTGGGGACCCCTTTGATGGGGGCCTTTGATGGGCCATGACACCCCCTCAGTTGTCCCTCACATGGTTGTCCCTCACATAGATGTGGCCTTCCAGGGGTGGAAGGCCCCACAGCTGGGCCAGTCTGCCCAGTGGAGGATGAGTGTTCACTGCATCTGGCCAGAGGCCATGCCACACATCCAAAACCTCTCCTCCTCCCCTGCTTTGGTGTAGGGATCTGTGTGACCCTGGCATCAGGAAAATCTGGGGCTGTGGCCTCCGCCCCAAAGGTGCTGGGCTTAATCCTCTTGTGAATGTATTCTTTTCCCCCACCCCAGACTTGAGTCCCTTTATCTTATCTCATTATCAGCAGAAATGAAAATTAAAAAAAAAAAAGTATATTTGCAGATACTTTTCAGTGCTATCAGTCATGTTAGCATCAGTTATCAATGTAAGGTGCAAAAGTGTGGGTTATCACGAAACAAGAATTTGATATTGTGAATTTGATATTTTACTATCCAGTAAAAAGATGCAATAGAAAAATATGGGCAGAAAAGGCTGCCTAGAGAAATTATGTTCTCTTGTCTTAAATGCTGGGAAGATGTCACTGAGAAAATGTATTGCTTTCTCTGCAAAGCCAGAGAATCTATATTTCTGTACAGGCTTCCTGGCACTGACAGAAAGATGTACAGTACAAGCTACTTTCTGAAGGATTTCAGTACCTCAGCTTTATTAGTTGCTCTGGTCTGTGAAGCAGCTATATTGTCTATCCCCTATATTGGGATTCCTGTCTGACCCTCAGACATGTTGTCTCAAGCTGTCTTCATGTCCAGATTGCATCCAACAATGTAAAATTGCAGATATGTTGAACAGAATGTAAACCCATCCCAGACAAGCTTGTAATATTCCCTGGGCTGACATCCTCCAGCTGAGGAGGTACACTGGAGCAGAAAAATTATGGGAGGGTAGGAACAAAAAAATTGGGAAAAAAAAGTAAAAATTCTTTAAAATTTATTTTTGAGAGGAAATTCCTTTGCTTTCTTAGGGCTAGAATTGCCTTACCCACATAAAGAATCAAAAGAAGAATACAACATTTACTCTCTATATTTGAGCCCCCTATTATTGATGAGAAATTGAGTCCAACGCAGATAATCAGAATATACAAAAATTCACATACACATGCATATAGATATTTACATCTTTTTAATATGACTTTCTGGAATCTCTTTGCAGGAACTCTTTGGACCTTTGTCCTTTATATGCAGTAGAAACACAAAACCTTCATTGCAGTCTGATACCTGATACCTTGCTGAAAAACAGAATTTTTTTATAAACTTGGAACAAGTGAAACAGAAATATAAAAAAAAAGTTCCAAATATTTTGCAGGAAATAAATTTTTAAAAATTCTGAGATAAGATAATAGTATAACCTTAGTTTAATAGAGATGCTTGAATGGCCTTGTTGTCTCTTTTTTTCTTACACTGAAAACTTTATATATTTGCCTAGAAGAGATTTTCCTGCAATATTTGGACTTTTTCAACAACTTAGTCTTTTTACACTTATCTCAAGACACTGAAAGGACTCTGATATCCAGAATGTATACAGTACTTGGGCTTAAAGCAAAAGAGTGTTGCGTGGTCCCTGCATAAAATTATTTAAAACAAAGTCACCATATCACTAGATTGAAAGGTAGAATAAAAGTCATATCAGTATTTCAGTAGGAAGGTTTGCCAATCTGAAAACACAATGGAAGATAAAATCATGTGAGAAAAAGATTAGTCATTTTCTGTGTCATCAGCTGGAGAAAAGCTGAGATGTGGGCAGTCTGATAAGTAGAAACATTATGGAAATAGTCATGTTTGTGGGCTGTTGAGTTTTTGATTGGGATTTTTTTTCCTTTTCTTCTGGTCTTGCATGAGGTCATAAATACCTGTCAGTTTTCCTGCACAGTATTCTGAATTTCCAGAAGCAAAAATATAAATAAATAAGTAAAAGGCAGTGTTTCACCAAGAAAACTTGCCCTCTAGGTGAAAACTGTGTGTCTCCTTTGTCAGGTCCTGAGCTGTGTCACCAAGGGAAAGGAGAACTGCAGAAATAATGCTGGGAGAGGTTACAGCTGATTTCCTAATGAATTTCATTAAACCCTTCAAATTTTAAGCAGGATTTCATTGTCACATGATGAACAAGTAATCGATATTGCTCTGGGCATAATTTTAATAATTTTTAATTTATTCTATGTTGTAGATTAAGGCAGGGAACTGACTTACTTTTAATAGTACATTTGCAGTAGTGGCATGAGTTATTGACATTGCTTATTTATTTAGAACATTAAGTGCCAGAAAAATCCAAGTATAATAAATGTATATCAATTCCATCACCAATGAGGGAGGTAACTTAATCAGGAGGAGTAGAAAGATTATTACAGAAATTGTGGTTTACAAACAGGGCAACGTATATATTAAAAACATTCATTATTCCACAATAAAAAATAGCAGTACAAACAAATAAATCTCATGTTAATAAACATGAACTGTTAAGAACAAAATACCTGTCTTCAAAAGTTTTTTGTGTCTACATATGCAGTCTGATTATTGACTGGCTTTTCTTAGTTTTGATTCAGAAAGAGGATTTACCTAATTATGTGGAGTAACTATTATATCTGGCTTTTGTGGGTAATGTATGATGGCAGCGACTTTCTAAATGTATATTATCTTGTTTTTACTACAAAGACATAAAGTTGTGTGAATGTCAATTTTATTTGGCACACGTTAGGCAAAAGGAGAGCTGGTCTGAAATGTTCTCACAAGAAGCATTTTTATTACATATAACTTATGAATTTTTTTTTCTTTTTTGCATCATGAATGCAACTTTTAAAAACAGAAGTTTGGAGAGAATTTCTTGTCAGGATGAGAGAAAGGTCAGTGAGTCTCTTAAAAGATGGCAAGAGAGGGGATAAGGAGCAAGTCTGCTTCTCTGTATGCTAATTAAATAAGCACAGGAAGAGAGAACTGAACTTTGGTATTCCATGCATGATGTAGCTATTCTTTTGTCTGCACTGTGGAGTAAAAATGTTTTTCTTAATTAATACATACTTAATGAAATATACCAAATCTCACTGATTAAATTGTCTGAGTGGGACTCTTTCCAATGGGAGAGATAAAAGGAATCTTTTTTTCTCTCTGCAGACTAGTCAACTACCCAGTAGTTACTTATTGCTTATGAGATGCTTAAGGTATGAGAACACACGTAGTTTACGTTCTTCTGTGAGGATGAAGAATTTGACTTCTGCTGTTTCATCATGACTCAGAGATAGAATCAGCTGCATGAAGTTTCATCCTTCCCTCCCCCTCCACCTTTTTTTCCTTCATATTTATTAAGAGCTCTTGATTTGATCCCCAGGGAAAGTGAATAAAATAAAATAAAATAAAATAAAATAAAATAAAATAAAATAAAAAATAGGATAGTCTGAAGGGTGAGAAAATGTCTTCCACTGATGTATGAGTGTTTTCTGAGCTCTTTAAAATGGGTGAAATTTGTTCCTCTGCAACCTGCATAGCCTTTCCTTATCATTTTTATGCCCACAGGTATTGCAGGATGACAATGTCAATTTTTAATAGGATACATCTAGCTTTGAGGTTAAAAGGATAGAAGGAGGTCCATTTTACTTCTCAATCTACGTGGACAACAAAGTGAATGTCAATTCATCTGCTCATTATCATAGCTTCATGAGCAACAAAATTAGTGATTACTATCAGCTGAAGGAAGGGCAGTGAACCAACCGTGCAAGCTAACACAATTAGAAAAAACATTGACACAATTGTCGTTTTACTCAATCAGGCAAATGTATTCAATTAAACAGTTAATTTAATGCAATCAGTTGCAAGCATCTCTGTTTAGGCAACCTCGATAGCTACTAATTTACTTTTGCTCCAGGGCATTTGTTTATGAGGCATTAAGATTAGGTAGATATAAGAGCTGTAAATTTTCTGTATAATAGAGGCACCAGACTTCATACCAAAACCCCTTATACTTTTACAGAACTCAAAAGTGCTGACTGTATCTGAGATTTTTGATTTTTCCAGTGCCACAGAAACAACATGGAGTTTCTTTGCATTTTGACATGTACTTCAGAAGTATTTTTAGCCCTAGGAACTCACAACTTTATATCAACTTTTTCAGACCCTTAGAAACAGAACTAATAATTCCCATGGAAGCATAAGTCATGTTCTCTAGGTCTACTTAACCATTTCTTTCCACATATATATTGTTCTGACATTCCTCCTTTATCTTCACTTGACTTGTTAAATATTTTTAATGTGCCTGATAGAAGGGGGAGGAATAAAGGCTATAACTGAGGAGTTCCAAGAGGGTTTGTGGTGAAACGCATTCATAGTCAGAGGAAGGGGTGAGTACTAAAGTGACCAAAATTGATGATGATATTAAGTTATTGAAGAGTCTAAGCACAAGTGCTGACTGTCAAAGATTGTCAAGACACCACCTTATAATACCGAGTGGCTGGGCAATAAATGGTAGATTAAATTCAGTGTGTTTAAATGAGATACACATGGGCATGACCAGTCCTAATTTTACATATAAATGTTATGAAAAGCTTTAAGCTGCCTGTAACTACTCAGAAGCAAGATCTTGATGTTATGGAATAAAATCCTGTGAAAATGTCAGCTCAATGCTCAGGAGCCGACAAAAGAGAAAACCAAATATTATGACTTTCTGAGACTTCATCAAAAGAAATAGAGAGAACATTATTAATACACTATGGAATTCCTAGGTTGTCCATATCTTGTAAATGAAAGTGTGGGAATTCTCCATATCTTGCATACTTCACCTCTAAAAGAGAATAACTGAATAGAAAAATGTTCAGTGAAACTGGTAAAGATACATGAACAAGGATAAAGAGCGTCTTCTCTATGAGGAAATATTGGATAGGCTAAGGCTGTAAGAGAGAGAACTAGGAATTGCAGAGCATACAAAATCCTAAGAGGCATTAGGAAATAGGGATTAATTGTTCCCATTTCCTTCAGTGCAGGCAGTGAGACTCAAAACAAGCCAGTCAGAGTTGATGCAAAACACAAGATGTGGTTCTCCATATAGCAGAGAACAAGTCTGTGCAACTCATTAGAATGGTGGAACATGGATGCTTAAATTGATGAAAATTGAGGGTGAGATTGGACAAATATGTGTAAGAGTAATCTACAGACTTGCTGCATCAGAAAGACTACTCTTGGTCTGTAAGAACTTTATAAAGTGAAAATAGTTGGAGGTAAGAACACTTTTACTGGAAACATCGGGTATACCTGCCTATTCTTGTTTATCCCATGGCATCCCTTTATAGGTTTTATTGGGGATACGCATGGCACAGGACAGACCCTTTGTCTGATTAAGAGTAATTCTCACGTTTTCCTTAAGTGCATTTAAGTGCCTTTTTTCACAGTTGTTACCATCCTTGAATTTTGAGTTCAGCCTGGTAGGGTTTTTTAGGTATTTGTTGGCTGCAAACCTGTCCTCAGACGCCAAAACTTGAATGGTGCTGTGTCTAGTGGCTACACTGAATGTTTACATGTACAATATTTTCCATGATGTTTTGATTTCCAGGGGAAGGAAATCGTGGGCATACAGCTTAAAAGGTCATTGAAAAAAAATGTCAGGTGTATGCCCTATCGAACAACGGCTGCACAATCAGTTGATGGTTTTGGTCTCTGGTTTCTTTTTTAATAGATGTCTAGAAAGCTTCAGAACCACCCAAAGTAGGCTCTGTTCTTTCCTTGAATTGGTTCCAATGAAATCATATTGATGTCTTCCATCCACCAAACAGATATTTGCTATCAACTTCAGACAGCACTACTCATTAAAGACTGAATTTCTAGGCCACAAGACATTCATTTTTACAGCACATGGGGAGAGATTTGGTTTAAGTTATAGAAGTATGAGTTATTGATAAAAAGTTCTGTTGCACTGGTGGCACCTCACATTTGGCTTAGAAAAGACAAGAGTAGCTACAGCAAAAATGAGGAATTAGTACAACCTGTTTCATCTAGAATATTTGCCTGTCTTTATTTTTTATGTTTTGCATTTTTACTCCAGCATTTGTAAATCTTCTCAGAGATCATTTGTTTGGCACAGCTGTGACATACTTCTGCTCAATGCTCTGTTAATAAAACTGCCTTTGCACTGGGTTGGTGATATAATGCTTGGGAGTTTACATCTTGCCATCAGTTTTATGTCTCAGATTACACAGAGTACCTAATAAATGGCATCTATACATTTTAAGGTATGTAAAGGTTCTGTTACATTTTTTTATATGAATTAAGTGTGATGCTATTTTGTTGAGACAGATTCAGCAGTTAAATAACAGGTTGTCATGCAATCCTTTAGAGGGGTTCTTACTTCTTGCTGTAGGCAGAGATCCTAAAAGATTAACCTCTTAACTATCTTTTGTTTGGGGAAATTTTACTCTATAAAAGGAGAAATATGGAAAAGTTCTGTTTACACAGCAATTATTTCTGGGCTAGTATAATAGTCTAAAGCACTGGTATGTTTTTACTTCAGGTGCAGGTACCAGATGAGTCCCTATAAGCAGCAGTTAGCAACTTTCTGCACATTTATTCACACTTTTCACATTTCCCTGGAATCCTTGGCTATTACATAGTCTTATCTTTAGTTTATGCAATATATCACATTGATGTAATATTTTTTTTCCAATTAACTGGGCCAAAGTCAGAGCAATGCTGGGACTTCATTCACAAGGCTGTGTGCTGTACTCATCAGAGTGTGGGCTGTGTCACTTCTTCTTATGAACAGCTAAAATAATAATTATTCTTTGTCAGGGCTGCAGCCTACATATATAATGTATTAAATAAAATACATTATGCGTGCTAAAATTACACTAAACCTAGATGTATTCTCACCATATAAGATGCTGAGTGTAGATATTTCCTCTGTAACTGGACTTTAGGCTAATGCCTTTTCTTCATTAAGGATCATATCTCTTTAGGGGTGCTATGCACCCTAAAATTCTTGCTATGCAAGAAATTACTATAAATCAGTGGTTTCAGAATAAGATAGAAATATTTGCTTACAAGATTCCTTAGTTACTGAAGCCCTGGAGATAAAAGCCCTGTAGACGTGATGCTTGCTGACATGGATTTTTGGTGGACTTGCTAGTGCTGGGTTAATGGTGAGACTCAAAGAATTTTAGGGTCTTTTCCAACCTAAATGATTCTGTGATTCAAAAACAAGGCCAGGAATTTATTGTCTAAATACTCACATTTCATTTCCCACAATCCAAACCAGAGGTTAACCAACATAACTCCATTTAAAAAAATAATGACAAGGAGGTTTCATTAATTTTTTACATTTTTTGTTTGTCTCTGGTATCAGGGAAAACAGGTATCTGTTCAAAAAAATTGTTGCAAAATTTTCATATTTTCTATATCTCCATAAAAGAACAAACCTATGAAGTCTGTATGAATATGTCTTTTGACTCTGTATCCTGCAATTATTAAGAAACATGAATTAATTATCTTTCATTATCAGCTGAGTTAATACCTGGACATATCATCATACCTGGGAGAAATGAAAAATGAGAACTTGAGTAAATTCTCAGCTGATGATAGATGAGCCTATGATTGCAGAGTCCAGGCTACATCTTAATTTGACTCCAAGGTTTGGGTACTTTTTTTTTTTTTTTTTAACATCTGGACATTTTCATCCTGTACTAATTATAAAAACTTTTTGGGAAGCTTTTTTCACACTGTCTGTCATTAGGAGCACATTAAGTGCATGACATCCTCATAGCTTGGGGCAATTTTCTAGTGGTTATAAATAGTTTGGTTTTGATCCTGAAGGTGAGATGGGAACTATCAGTATAAAAACTTAATTCTACCTCCCTGTCATTTTATTAAAAATGCTGTTATAATAAAAGCTTGTATTAAATGGTGTTGCAATTAAGCCAAATATGTTTATGGTGTTTACGTGTGTTCTGCAGTTTTGGAATTCAAGATTACTTTTTGTGCAATAACACACATCTTCAATACATCTGACTAACTTACACTTAAAGTAGTGTGTCAATAGGAATAAGAGATGCTGGTATTTCAGTTTCCTGAGGCATTGCAAGTGTTTTAATTATTGTATGTGTGAGGAAAATAGATGGAACATTAAAGCTATAAATTCTTGGCTGATTCTTCATTTCTAAAATTCAGATTGAACAGGGATATTATATTCTGTCACTTAAATTATATTTTCCCTTGCTCTTCAAATATTGCTTTATTTTAATTCTTCTTAGAATTAAATGCATTCTTCTTAGAATAAAATGCATTTTATTTAAATTTTCATATCTTAGATTTTTAGTACACATATATTTGAAGGCTATTTCTAAAATTATTTTATAACCAATTGTATTGTATTGATGCTAATAAGGAAATAGTAATGATATATGTAAAACTGTACATAAATTTAACTAAAACGTAATTTATGTAAACTCAAACTTTAAGATAATTTTCTACCCAATTAAAAAAAAAAGAATAAATATTTAATACACAAAATTCAGCTTTTATTTTGATTTTTTTTATGTTTTTAAGATGAAGAGATGGATAATTGAACTCTAGAAACAGCTGATCTAATAATTTGTTTCACATCTCTGATCTATCATTGAAGAAAATTTCCTAATTAGCATTTTGACCTTTATGAAGATAATTTAGTGAATCTTTCATTAGTAATAGACCAGAAAGTAATCATGGATTAAAACACTAACTTTTTCTGATTATGCAAAGCCTACTTTATTAAGTTTCTGGAAGTTCCCGTATTTACTTTGGCATTTGATTTGCAGAAACCCATTTTAGGTCAAGCTAGGATTTGCTGACAAAATGCAAGTTAACAGACCATAAGCAAAATTTCAGCCTGATTTTTAAAGAGGGTGTTTCAAATCAGGTTTCCTGTCTCAGCTGGACAGGCATTGTTTCTTGTAATACTTTAAAAATTTTTATTAAAATCAAGATCATTAAGAATTAATGGAATCTGGTGATCAGTCTGTATAAAATTATTGTTGTAATGTCAAATTCTCAGGGGCTTCAACCTCACTCAGTACTCTTTTCCACAGAAACACTGATATTTTCTTGGAATTACTTTTCTGTAACAATTTTGAAGCACAGTAAATAACAGACTACTTTGGGGCACTACTGTAGGTAACAATTCTCATATTTACTTTTGGAGCTTGGTGCTTGGTTGCTGTGCCAAGGGAATGTTAACAAAAGTGGGGCTTCTTCAGCTGGCAATATTTGGTGCCTTTAACCACATTTTCTATTTGTGCCTATTCAGTGAAATGCATAGAAGTTTATACTCAAATCATGCTAAATATACAGGGATATCTGGTTATTTAGATTTCTGAAAATAGTATAGATTTATTTTGTTTCTATAGGCTTACAAGATCCTTTGTGTAAGTGTTGCCACTTCTGAGCTCTAGGGAGTCCTGGGAAGCTCAGACCAGCCTGGCTCCCACATGTAAGATGGCACAGTCTGTCATGGGAATTAAGAAAACTGAGTGCATGGAAATGCAGCCTGCTGGGAAAGTGGCAATATGGCTTCTGTAAATACTGACTCATTCTGAAATACTGGCTCAGCCTGACAAGCCCAGGGCAGGGCAGGCACAGTGGAATCTCCAAACAGAGAGGTTGCAGGGGTTTGCGAAGTCATGATGTAGCATGCAAACTGAATGTAGATTTCCTTTTCAACAGCCACAGCACAAAAGCTAGGAAACACTTGGTGAAACTAGTGAGATTGATTGGAGACAGATAGTTTACAAAACAGAAAATAAAGTTGTAAGGCTTCCTGCCACAGGAAATTGTTGGGGGAGTTATAATTAGCAGGTTCAAGGGATTAGATAAATTCCTGGATGGCAGGTCCAGAAATGAATAGCAGGATTAGGCAGAAACATACCAGGAACCCTCCCACATTTATGGCTGCCCAGGAAGTATGAGAACAGAGCTCAGAAGATGATTGTTTTTACATGCTCTGCATAATTCTAAATAGCATTTCCTAATGCCAGCTGAAGAGATTAAATATATAGCCCATGGTTCTGAGATATTAGGACCTATCATACATTCATATTTTGCAAGTCGCACTACTCTGCATTTTCTCATTTGATGTTCAGGTAGTTTGGAGTTCAATCTATTATTTCCTGAGTAACTCTGCTTTGCTGAAGGCCATTTTGTGCCACCTTCCAGAGAGCACTCATTACTTTAAGAAGCTTCACTGATTTTGGCCTTTAAAAATTTCTTTCATTCTGATAGACTATGACACAACAGAGTCCCTGGAAATTTCTTTTCTTCACTTAAAATACAGAAAAACCTACTGAGTCAAAAGGAAAAGCACTATAAGTGTCAAGACATTTCCAGTGCAACGTCCTTGACTTTGTGTGCTTCTAGCTCTATAGTCCTCAGGCAAGTGCAGTTCTTTTTTTGCAGTGATGGAACATGACCTGTAGTGCACATAAGCTAAAGGTTTGGGTTCCTGCTGTACAGAAAAAGCCCTGCATATTGGCAAATCACTCTGTGTTTTACACTGGAGCCAGGTAGTTTTAGGCATGGGTAAAGACATTACTGATAAGGCCTGTGGGCAGTGGGAAGTGTGACTTACATGGTGGGAAAACTATGAGGAAAGGGTAGAAACAGACATTTATTTGTAACTGGAGCACAATTTCTATGAGAACTGAAGCTGCCCACAGCAGTTTTTAATGAACACAGTCATATTTCCCATGTAAAGACTTGCAGCCAGACATACTTTTCAGCAAGTAACCTGGTGCACACATTCTGACTGCTGATACATCCTGAAACATGATAATGTTTATTTGCTTGCTTATTTATTTTACTATTGCACTTCAGTGAAGGCTACTACCTCTGTTGGTGCCCAAAGTGCAGTGTGTTGTGAGAACTGGTACAAATATTGTCAAAGCACATCATTACTGCCTTGGTTGTGCCATGTGCAATTTATCATGGAAGGTCATATGGTAATATCCTAATAGAATGGCATATTACTTTTTCCCAACAATTTGACTTGCAGCTATACATGACATGTTTATAATTTTGTGGTAATTCTTTATTAATAATACCAAAAAAAAAGTACTCGAAAATGACAAAATGTGATAGTGGGATAGAGCATTAGATTTCAGGAAAAACAGAATCAAACACCTCATGAGAAATGGTTTTCCTTTCTTCCTTATATGTTCCTGTGTGCATAAAAAAACCTTGTGTTTGTGGAGATAGCTGAGTTCAGACAGTGATATTAAATTATCTGGTTAATATTGGGAAAGGTCTGCTATTCAATCAAGTTTTTGGACAAATTTCTACTCGCAGCTTTTTACCCATTCCTGCATTTTCTAATGGAGATTAGAGGTTTTAGGCTTTTAAATATAGAGTTCAGAGAGTCTTTGCCTATTTCTTTCTTGTTCCCACAGTTTTTCTTCCCTTTTCCCTTCCCTGTATCCCCACATTACTCATATGGACAGAGTGACCAAACATAGGCATGATATCTTTATTAACCCAAGTAATGGAAAATGTGTTACAGAAAAGTTCCACAGTTAGAATAAACAGTAAGAGAGCAAACTCTGCTTTAGCTCAGCAGATCAATAAGAAAAAGAAAAAGAAGAAAAAAATTTACAAGGGCATCTTAGAAAATGTTCTTCATAAGTTTTTGCTGTTGTTTGGATTTGTTTAGACTGCTGCTAGACTATTACAGCAAGAAAGTGCAAGCAAAAAGAGAAGGATCACATCTTAAATTCTGGGCTAGTAAAAACTTGTTCTTGCTGTAGAAATGTTACACAGAAATAATGATGTATTTTCTTTTACCAGTTAGGCTGCTTCAAGCAGTAAGTCTAAGAGTAACAGTTAATACAAATATCTTTTTCACATACATTTTTAGATGTGTCAATAAAAATATTTTTAAATGAATGAATGAATGGATATTGGTTTTGCAATATCTTCTTATACTTCTTCTTTTGCAATGGTTTGTGACTGGTTTGCTTTACACCTGAAAGAATAGACTGAAAGGAAACCTGAGGAAAAGCACTGCATTATTGTCTCCATGCAGAATGGAAGGTAAAGCCTGCAAATATCATATGTTGTAATTAACATCATTAATCCATTTTAGTGAAGCCTGGGAGAAATGGAGCAAGTTTTGGTAAACAAACTCCAGATGGAGATAACAGGAAAAGTGTAGAAAAATGGCACTCAGAGGGAATACCTCCAAAGTATAATTAAGTGGGCAGAATGATTCAAACAAGATGAATGAGCCAGTATTTTAATTGCAGTTTTGAGAGACTGTTTTGATGTTTGGGGTTTTTGAGGATAAGAGGTTATACATATTACTCAAAATAAAATTTAACTGCTATTTTAGCACTAGCATTTAGTTTTGAGATCTGTTGACACCTCTAGTGTTACTTTATGACAGCATTTCTACATCTTCCACTTTTTTTTATATTAAGTAATACTGATTTGCATACAAACCCCTGTTCTCCCCAGTTACAATAGCAGAATTAAACTGTGAACCTTTGCATTGCCTTGGAATCTTTTGACCCTGCCTGCCAAGTATGATGAAGATTACTGAAATAAGATCTAATTATGGTCTGCTGCCATGGGCAGGGACACCTTCCACTAGACCAGGTTGCTCAGAGCCCATCCAGCCTGGCCTTGAACACTCCCAGGGATGGGGCAGCCACAGCTTCTCTGGGGAACCTGTGCCAGGGCCTCACCACCCTCACAGGGAAGAACTTCTTCCTAATCTCTAATCTAAACCTACTTTCTGTTAGTTTGAAGCCATTCCCCCTTGTTCTGTCACTCCAGGCCCTTTTGAATAATCTCTCTCCATCTTGCCTGTGGGCTCCCTTCAGGTATTGGAAGGCCACCATCAGGTTACCCTGAAGCCTTCTCTGTTCCAGAACAATCCCGACTCTCTCAGCCTTTCCTCACAGGAGAGGGGCTCTGTTCCCCTCACCATCTTGGTGGCCTTTTGTGGATGGTGGATGTAGTTCTTCCTTTTAAGCCCACGCATTTTCTCCTCAATGTGTATTTCCCACCTTTCAGCCCTTTTTGATCACTGTAGAACTTGCAGCTATAGCACATGAAAAATTTACAGCTGAGCTTGAAAAAAACTAAATAGAGAAATTCATAGATGTAGAACCCATTAAAGCTTATTAAACACAAAGATATCACATTTGGCTCAGGAAGGATCTAAGCCTCAGGGTGGCTGAAAGTCACATCTTACTGTAGCAAACATTTTCTCTTGCTTGCACTCTTTTTAAGTATATCTTGCAGACCACAGGATTAGACTTTTGACCCAGTATGTCTATTCTAAAAATAGACAAAAATCACTCCAAAATGTGTGTTCAGCTGAGAAAACTAGGGTGGAGTTACTAAGGGTGAACTTTGTAGAGGGATTAGGGAGAGGCAGAATTTTTTTGCTCTTGGTTTCCTTCTGATTATGGTGCTTCTGAATAAATATAAATACAGTCTCTATGACAAGTAACATTTTTCTGAGTGAACATCTCATTGTGATTGGCCCATGTTGTAAGATCTTTCACCAATAGTGTCATTACATGTATGCAGTATAGAGGAAAAGTAATTTTCCTCTATATTTCTTTAGAAAATACTTCATTAGAATGAATCCTGCACAGAAAAAAATCCATAGTCATAACTTATTTCAATTTCTTTTAATAATCAGGTGAATATTAGGGAAATAGAAACATTCCAAACCCCAAACAAGATTAAAACAAAAAATATTCCCAAATAATAAATTAAAAGAGCAAAACAGTAGGTCCTAGCAAAACCTTAAACCTCATTCTGCAGTTCTCAAATTTTTGTTTTGATACACAGACTAAGCAGGATAGCAGCTGTTTTGGAAGATAGGATCTACAATCAGGAGAGTCTTGTTAAATTAGATAAACAGATTGAATTCTGAAAAATGAGCAGACATGCAGAAGAAAATGGGAAGATTTAAGTAATAGGTTAGTGCCAAATGCACAATAGTAGAAGAGAGAAGTTGTCTAAATAATTGTACCACAGAGTAACATTTATGGGTTAAAATGAATGAAGAAGACATTTGTACAGATATGGTGTATTAGGATTATCACATCAGAAAATGAAGGAAGATTGCTCTGATCTACTACTGAATCTGCCAGAAACTAGATGTTTGATGTATGTTTTCTGTTCAGTGCAGGTCAGAAGTCTTTTAAAATAGAAAACTAGAAGAGTTTGGATAGTAAGGAACCTTTAAAGGTCAGATAGTCCAACCTCACTTGCAATGAGCAGTGATATCTTCAGCTAGATCATGTTGCTCAGCTGTCCAGTCTGACCTTGAGCCAGCTTTGTGATGGATTTATGCCACAAAATAAACCCTGGATCCAAATTTGCATTTAAATAAAGAATTTGAATTTATCTATAGATATCCACTGGGGTTCTTTTGTTATTTTGTATTTATCTAAAATAGAAGCTGTTGAGTGGTATTTGCCATTCTGGATTCAGTACTGAGAAAGCAAGAAAGGAAAAGAAAAAGTAAACTTCTCTTTTTTCCTTTTTTTTTTTTTTTTTTTTTTTAGTGACAAATGCCTGCTATGGTTCTTTAATGTCCCACAGGAATGTCAGGTGAGCAGTAAAATAAAACTCTCTGAATTCAATGAATGGTTCATTCACATTAAAAAGTGTACAGATTAAAAAGGAGGAGGCACACCGTGTGAGTTCAAAGAGTATAAAAATTAAATACTGACTTCTAATTTGACTAAAATATCTGATAAATCCTAAAATTTATGAAAATTACTTCTGTAAAATTTAAGGAGTGTTTTTATGATTACTTTATTAGACAATAGCAGAAATAATACAATTCTCTGTTTGGATTGCATGTTTAACAAAAGCTAGTGAGCGGTAGTAGGCCAATCGATTATAGACAGCAATGTAATCTTCCCCTTGGTGCCTGATCTTTCATATCTCTGTGAACAAAATACTTTTCTTTTTTTGACAGTTTTTGAGTAAATAAAGCTCCTCTATGGCCAGAACTTTCCAGGATGAATAAATGGAAGACCAACATTCTGCTAGATTTCGCAGATTATTTAAACAGACTTAATGGTATTCTCTTTTATATATATATATGTAATGAGGTGAAGATCATGTACTTTAGAATTAAATATATATAATATTTAATCAGGAAAATGACATTGCTAAGATATCTGTTTGTTCTGAAATAATACACTCTAAAAACAAACTGGATACAGTCTATGGTCTTCTGTCTGCAGCCTTTTGAGCAGTTTGGAAAAATCATATCTGAAATTAATTTATACTGAAAGTTTACCCCCCCAGAACTTTTCTGCCATAAAATATGCACTTTTTAAAGAGCAAGTACTTAACTAATAAGGTTCATGGTCTTTTGAAGCCAGCTTTATGATGTTCTTTCTCTGAAGAACAATTTAATTAGATATCAAAATGTCACCTGCAGTGAATAAAATCCCTAAATGTTAAAGTTAGAATTGTGTGTTGCCTACAGAAGTGAAAGTCAGTTATACATCTATTTTGCCCTATTGCTTTAGAGGCTGAGTCCTAATATTTGTTTACAACCAAAAGAAACTTATTGTCTAACCTAGGATCTGAGTCATTATCCATTCACACATTAATTTCCACTGGGTTTTGCATATAATATCAAAGCTTTTGTTTTTGGCAGAAAATATGGGATAATTTTCCATCAATTAATGTTTTAATGATTAATAAGGATGAATGAAGGGAATTTATGAGACTATGCAGTAAATTTCTTTGACTATAAACAAGGCAACACTGATAATCCCAATAGGAGAGAAAAGCCACCTCTACCTCTGTTAACTCCTTCTGCAATTATTAGAATTTTTTCATTTATGTATTTTGGATTACTATAAATAATCATAGTCATAGACTATCCTGAGGTGGAAGGGACCCACAAGGATTATTGAAGTCCAACACCTGCCCCAAAATCCCACCATGTGCCTGACATTACTGTACAAATGCTTCTTGAACTCTGCCATGTTTGATGTTGTGACCACTTCCCTGAGGAGCCTTTTCCAGTGGCCAACCACAGGATGAAAAATATTTTTGCTAATGAACATTAGTGTCTGTTACTCTACATTGCAAGGACTGCATGAAATCAAAAGATTGTGGTGGATATTCATGTCAAAGTTGTTCTACAGCAAACAATCAAAAAAACTATTCAAATAGTGAAAGTTCTGAACTAACATGCTTTGTCTTTTGCTTTAAAAAATTAAATTAGAAATCTTACTTTATTCAACAGAGGGGATCAGGGGGAATCCAGATACCGTTCCATCAGGGGTATTATTACTGGGTATTAAGCATGATGACTAAATAAACCAAAGTATTCCTTCCAATTATTTAGTACAGAAAAGGCAAACAACTCCTTTGAAAGTTGTAAATTATATAGAAACAAGTATTCCACGTTTGCTCTTCAATCTTTAGACAAGCTCTAGTGCTAAAACTTGTAAAATCAGGATGTCTTTCTCAATAGAGCCTCAAGATATAATTTAATAAAACAAAGAGCTTTATAATAAAATGGAATAGGAATGTAATTTTAAATGCATGTTAAATTTTCTGCCACTTCAAACAAATGCTGACATTTTTAATCTTATTCACATTTTCTGTGTATATTAATTATAGATGTAATTTAACAGCCACTAAGTATAGACTCCAATCAAATTTTCGTTGGGCTATGAGTGCAGAATTTCACTGTTAATTAGAGGACATAAAAGAAAATAAGATATTTTTTTAGGATCCAGGATCTCAGTCTCCCTCTTGGAAGGCTCTAGCCTGTTTCAATTGCTTTTTTTTTTTTCCTTCACATTCAGAAGCTTTCCAGATAAAAGATACATTTCAGACCAAAACCTGTGCCTTAGCTTTTACATAGCTGAAGAGGAGACAGCAGGTAGTAACAGCAAATCCATAGAAATGTAAATCCTGTTGCATATACTGCAGCAGGAGTGTGAGGATTGGTGTGTCTGGTGCTGAACACCAAGGTCTCCCCTGCAGCAGAGAAACTGATGCCTCCTGGCCACCACCGTGTAATTCAGTACAACTGGTCTGGAACAGGATGTAATTGGAAAAGTAGAAGTCCATCAAATCATCTTGGAAACTCAGTGAGGAGGAGGCAGACATGACACAGCCCAGAGGAGAAGAAAGGAGACTGAGGATGTGCTTCCTTCCTCTGATATATTTTCAATGTCCATTTTCTCCTGCCATTTGCATTAGTTTATTGAAGCTGCTACATGGATACAACACATTTCTTGTGGCCTTTCCATTTTTTGTTTCTCATTTTTCTTCCAATCTATAAGTTTAATTCACACGTGGGCAGGCTCAAGCAGTGCTTCCAAATCCATTGTGTATTCCATGAGCTGAAACTGAACAAGCGAGAGCATGAACTGATGTTCCCAGGCTTGTCTGTGATGTTCAACAACTTGAAATGCTGCCAAATCTGCTTACTTTCCCCTGCTCTCAGAAGCCAGTGAACCACATTCCCATGGCAATCAACTGCAAACTGCCAGGTGATTTCATTGGATATAGGACTGGACCCATAAAGTTGAAATGGGGGTGGAGTATTTAGTGAAATTACCTCTCAAAATCTATTTGTAAACAATCATTCAGTCTGTGGGGTGAATTTGCAACTCTTAGGCATGATTAAACAGATTGAGACCTTTGCTTGCATTTCGCGCTGCCTTTTTAAATTTTCCAGCAATGGCTCTGTTTGGAGCTTGTGGCTTGTCACAAAGTTCTTTTTTTATTCTGTGCTAACAGTAATTTAATGCAAACATCACCTAAGAAGGAGAAACAAGTTTCTTTTCGATGGTTGACTCTTCACAATGAATTACAAAGGGAGTTAATACCGTCAGAACATGTATGCAAAATCTTTAAAACTACATCACCCAATGTGTCTGTTTGGTTGATATTCTTTCCTCTCCATCAGTTTTGGGTACGTTTTACTTCTTTCTCAAACCCTCTAACTGGCAATATTTTAATGAGGCTGTTTAGAGTTAAAAGAAAGCACAGATTAGACCAGATATCACCGGATGTTTGCACAATCAAAGCTTCTTACCCTTTGAAAAGTCTAATAGGTTGCAGTGAAACCCAGTTTCAATTAAATAAAAATATTGACTTCTATTTAAGGCATAATATTTCCTATCAATTTTGCACAAAACATTTTAGCATTTTTTTTTATGAACGTGTGAATATTGATTATTATAAAGGAGATAATGGATACAATTTAGTGAAAATTTTTGTCCAGTTTTTTTTATTGACAAAGAGCTAACAAACCCCAGTTGTGAGCACATAGTTTAAAAGTATGATGGAATCTGTATTTACAGGGGTTTAATAGAGCTTGGCATTTTCAGAAGTGAAATAGCAAATTAAATATTTAATTGCTTTCATAATTATTAATGTCAGTGTGTTTCTAGAAGTCTTGATCTGCATTTTCTTCAAAGTAATCTGACATAACCCTCAATTCTAGTAACTCATTTTAAAAACAACAACCTAAAAATCATGATAAGTCCTCTTCTATTGTAAAAAGTTTGGTTTTCTTAAATGGATTTTTGACTTTGCATACTTTAAAGTAGTTACTCGAAAATTTTATATTAACCATCCAGGACAATGAAAGAGTAATTTGGCAAAGCTCAAGAAATTCTCAAAGCTACTCAAACTGTGAAATGCTAATGTTATTTCATAATATAAAGGGCCATTGTAATGTTAAAAACATCTGCTGCAGGAAAAAAATATAAAAGAAATAATTGAACATTTTATGGATAGGGCACAAGCTGAAATAGTAACACTGAAATGTGATTAAAAAACACATGGATTATATCATTCAGTAGCATTTTAACAAAATGTTAGGAGACCAAATAGAGTATATTCATAAAAGGAGAAGACATATGAGAATAAACCCTCTTCACTCTATTTTGTAATTTTGAAGTATATTTCTAACTGTTTCCATAATTTTCTCTATATTATTTTAAATATTTTAGAAGTTTGTGTATATAAAATAAGCTTACAGGATGAAACAGACTTTTTAGAGGCAAAAAAACTGAGCACTCTCATCAAATAAGTTAAATAAGCATTTTGTAAAAGGAAATGTTGGTAGAAAACATTTCATAATGCACAATATCTCTTTAGAAGAACTTAATTGTCAAAGTAGATTTTTTAAAAAATAAATGCATTATCCTTTTTTTTTGTTTCATTTTGTTCCTTTGATTTTTTTTTTAATTTTAAAATTTTAACCACTTCAGAATCTGAAGTAAGATAATCTTTGATTCCTTATAATATAAGGTTTTAAAATTCTGTTTATGTTTGAAATCTATCAGAAGTCTTAAAGCTAATGTCAGTGTTATACTTTGCTTTTATTTTGCTTCAGTTAAAGTACTTATATTTATCTTAAGTGTTTTCTTCTAGAAATATCTGAGATAATTGTCTGTAAAAATAATGAAATCAGGAGACTGATTAGGGAAATTTGCTAGGCTGGATCTGAGAAACTGCATTTATCTATTAACCTCCTAGAGGGATCCATCAGGAATCTTCTCACCACAATTTCTCAGTTCTGCTTTGAAAATATCTATTATGGCCCTCTCCTGAAAGGGTAACTCAGGTTCTTGTTAATAAATCCCTTGGGGAGAACTAGAGTGAAAAGACACTGAATGATGGTACTAAAATTTTTTCATATATATATATATATA
>WBNO01001906.1:25307-36143 GCA_013400575.1 Peucedramus taeniatus | reverse complement strand
CCCCGGCCGACCTGGCGGCGCGCGACGCCGTGCGCCGCACCTGGGGCGACGAGAAGGCCGTGCCGGGGCTGTCGGTGCTGCGGCTCTTCCTGCTGGGCGTGCACCCCGTCTTCGGCGCCGAGCTGCGCCCCGTGCTGCAGGAGGAGGACGAGCTGCACGGGGACCTCCTGCAGCAGGATTTCCTCGACACCTACAACAACCTGACGCTCAAGACGCTGATGGGGCTGGAGTGGGTGAGCCGCTTCTGCCCCAACGCCAGCTACGTGATGAAGGCCGACAGCGACGTCTTCCTCAACCTGGAGTACCTGGCGGGGCTGCTGCGGCCGCTCAGGACCGACTTCCTGACGGGCTACGTGTACCGGCGGACCGGGCCGCTGCGGAACCGCGCCTACAAGTGGTTCGTGCCGCGCGAGGTGTACCCCAACGACACCTACCCGCCCTACTGCGGCGGGCCCGGCTACGTGCTCTCGGGGGACCTGGCGCTGCGCGTCTTCGGCGTGGCGCAGACGCTGCCGGTCATCAACATGGAGGACGCCTTCGTGGGCATCTGCCTGCACGCGCTGGGCGTGGCGGTCACCGACCCGCCGCCCGGCGCCTTCACCATGTACCGGCTGGACTACGACCGGTGCCGCTTCTCGCGGCTCGTCATGGTGCACCACTACGGGCCCCAGGAGCTGCTGCGGGTGTGGCCGCACTTCCGCAACGCGTCCCTCACGTGTCCCTAGGGCGGGGCGGGGCGCGCCGGCGTGTCCCTCTCCGCTGGATGGGAGCCACTGGTTGTCGCTGGGAGATGCTGGTTGTGACTGGGATCCGCTGGTGTTACCGACTGTAACTGGGATCCGCTGGTGTTGCTGACTGTAACTGGGATCTCCTGGTGCCACTGGGATCCACTGGTGTTACTGACTGTAACTGGGATCTCTCAGTGTCACTGGGATCCACTGGCTGTAACTGGGATCTCCTGGTGTCACTGGGATCCACTGGTGTCACTGGAATCCACTGGCTGTAACTGGGACCTCCTGGTGTCACTGGGATCCACTGCCCGTAACTGGGATCCACTGGTGTCGCTGGGATCCACTGGTGTCGCTGGGATCCGCTGACTATAACTGGGGTCTCCCAGTGTTACTGGGATCCACTGGCTGTAACTGGGATCTCCCGGTGCCAGCCTGTGCCTGGTCCTGGCTCCGGAGCAGCCGCTGAACCTCGGGGTCCCCCCGAGGATGTTCCTGTCCCTCTGAGCCTGGAGCAGCTGCTCCATCCCTTCACTGAGCTGTTGTTTGGTTATTGAGGATCGATCGGGGCCGGGATCCGCCCGGATCTGGGATCTGCTGCGCCGCGTTAACTTATATCCAATGTTTTTAATAAAAGGGCTGGAACCTCGTCTGTGCTGGCGCCGCCATCCCGATGGATCCGGGTCGGGAAGGGGCCCCGGCGCTGGAATGTGCCCCGCTCTGGGAAGCATTCCCAGTGTTTGCCAGGCCGTGCCCTGTTCCAGGCGCCATTCCTGGTGTTTGAGGGGCCCTGCCCCATTCCAGGCGCCGTTCCCGGTGTTTCCCAGGGTCCAGAATGCATTCCAGGTGCCATTCCTGGTGTTTGAGGGGCCATGCCCTGCCTCAGGCGCCGTTCCCGGTGTTTCCCAGGGTCCAGGATGCATTCCAGGTGCCATTCCTGATGTTTGAGGGGCCGTGCCCCATTCCAGGCACCATTCCTGGTGTTTGAGGGGCCGTGCCCTGCTCCAGGTGCCATTCCTGGTGTTTGAGGGGCCGTGCCCTGCTCCAGGTGCTGTTCCTGGTGTTTGAGGGGCCGTGCCCTGCTCCAGGTGCTGTTCCTGGTGTTTCCTGGGATGTGCCCCATTCCAGGTGCCGTTCCCGGTGTTTGCCAGGCCGTGCCCCGGCTCCAGGAGCCATTCCCGGTGTTTCTCGGGGTTTGGGATGTATTCCAGGTGCTGTTCCTGGTGTTCTCCAGGATGTGCCTCATTCCAGGCATTGTTCCTGCTGTTTCCTGGGGTCCGGCTCCAGCACGGAGCAATCCGGAACCACGGGCACAAAGTCCATCCAAAGGAGCCCCAGTTCAACCCCAGTTCAGCCCCAGAATGGCCCCAGTTCAGCCCCAGAATGGCCCCAGTTCAATCCCAGTACTCTGAACTTCAGGGGTTTAAGGGACAAATACTCAGAATTTAGGGGCTTTTTTATGAGAATCCTCCCAATGTGAGGGTTTGGAGGTGCAGAACAACGCATGGGGAGCCCAAACCATCCCAAATTTTCGGTTTATTCACCTCCTCCACCCCACCACCCCACCCCGACCCCTTCCCCAAAAAAACTGAAACCACCAAAGCCAGAAAATACCGAAAAAAGCTCCTTTTTAACGCACTTCACAAAAGCAGAACAACGAGGGCCCGTCCCCCAGCCGGGGCCTGGGAAAAGGCTCCAGAATTGGATCGACTTCCCCGAAAAAAAACCCAAAAAAAACAACAAAAAAAAAAAAACCCAAAAACGAAAAAAAAAAACCAAAAATAATAATAATAATCCTATTTTGACCAAGTCATCGTGGCAACTACGACCCATTAAATAGAGGCCCAGGGGCGGCGGGCGCGGGGCGGCCGCCGGTGACGGGTCACACAGAGCAACGGGGGGTGGGGGGAAAAGGGATAAAACCCGGGGGGATCCCGGGGGCAGCGCGGCGGGACACGGGGGTTTATCTGTACTGGTAACTCATGCTGTGCTCGTTCCTGCCGTATCCGCCCTGGGACGCCTGGTAGGAGCTGGGGGGGCCGCTGTAGTTCTGGGAACCCGGGGAGTTGTAGTTGGACTGGGAGGAGTATCCACCTGTGGGAGGAGGAGGAGGAGGAGGAGGAAGAAGAGGGAGGAATTAGGGTGGCCGTGGAGCTGGAGCAGGGCCCCAAACCTGGTGGTGTGGGGGTGTCAATACTGACCTGCCTTACCTTGGTACGAGGAGCCCCCGCCTCCGGAGCCCCCGTAGCCCCCGTGGGAGCCCGAGTTGTAGGAGCCACCCCCGGAGTAGTTGTTGCCGCCACCGCCGCGGCCGCTGTTGCCACTGTAACCTGGGGATGGGAGAAAAGTGGGGATGAGGAGGTGGGAAGGGACTCCCAGCACCCTCAGGGTGCTCAGTTCAACTGAGCCAAGCCCCCCTCAAGAGCCCAGAATTCCAGGAGGATTTGGGTGCGGAGGGATCTTTATCCGACCCTGCCAGGGGCATTCTGAGCCATGGATTATCCCCTAGGAATGTGCCCAAGGCTGGGCACCCACCCCCTCTGTCCCCTCTGCCTGTCAGACTCATCCCAGCTCCAGCCTCAAATCCATTTAAGCCCAAACCTTTCCTTATCAGCAGCCCCAGATCCTGAGAGGGGCAGGAAGAACCCCCTGGAGCTCCCCAGTGCCTGCCCAGTCCAGCCCCAGGACAGAGGGGTCACCAGGGTACCCCCCAGCTGCTCCAGAGATGGGGACAACCCCAAAACAACTTTGACCCAAAAGCCCTTTGGGATCAAACCCAACCTCAAACCCTTAACTCCAAACCTTTCCCACCCACAGCTCCCCCTCTCCACTCACTGTATTTGCTCTCGTAGTTGTAGTCGGAGCCACCGCCGGGCGAGTTGTAGGAGTTGGAGTAGGAGTAGCCACCCTGGCCGTGGCCGTAGCCCTTCTGCTTGCCCTGCCCGGGGCCGTAGCCGCCGTACTGGCCCTGCCCGTAGGACTGCTGGCCCTGGTGGGTGGCGTAGCCGGAGCCGTAGGAGGCCTTTTGGCCACCGCCGTGCTGCTGCTTCTTGCCGCCGTGCTTGGGCGGCGCGGGGGCCGTGTAGCCGTCCCCGCCCTGGTAGTAGGAGCCGTAGCCCGAGGAGCCGCCGCCGCCCCCCGAGTTGGAGTGGCCACCGTTGCTGTAGAACTGGCCTGGACAGAGAGAGGAGGGTCAGCGTTCCCGGGGGTTTCAGCCCCTCCGGAGGGGGAGGAGGGCCTGCGAGGCCGAGCGTGGTCCGGAGCTGATGGAGACCCCTCAGCTGGACGGGACCCCAGTGGGACCCCCTGTAAGTGCAGCAGGACCCCCCATGTGGATCTGTCCCTGTGATTCCATTCCCATCCAGACCTCCCGTGTGGATCTGTCCCTGTGATTCCATTCCCATCCACACCCCCCCATCTGGATCCATCCCTGTGATTCCAGCAGGATCCATCTGGATCCATCCATCTCTGTGATTCCAGCAGGATCTCCCATCCGGATCAATCCCCGTGATTCCTGCAGGGTCCATCCCTGTGATTCCTGCAGGGTCCACTCTGTGATTCCAGCAGGACCCATCTGGATCCATCCCATGATTCCAGCAGGATCCATCCTGTGATTCCAGCAAGATTTCCCCTCTGCATCCATCCCTTGATTCCAGCAGGATCCATCCTGTGATTCCAGCAGGACCCATCTGGATCCATCCCTTGATTCTAGCAGGATCCACCCTGTGATTCCAGCAAGATTTCCCATCTGGATCCATCCCGGGCCTCCCTCAACCCTACAAAGTCCAAACACCATCCCGGAGTGAGAGATGCTCTGGAATGAGGGAGAATCCTGCTCCAGGAATGAGGAATCCACATGACTGCACCGTTTATCTTCCTGGGATTTGGGTAATTCCATCTGGGATCCAGAGTTCATCTGGGTTTGATTTCATCTCTTCAGGGTCCCACAGCCAAACTCTGAGTGCTTCTTTTCCTGTGCCCAATTCCTGTCATTCCATGGAAAAATGAGAGCATCCAAAACGAAACTTATTTTTGAGGAAAAAAGGCCACTGGAATCTAAAACCCTGTGGGATCAGGAGGGATCTGCCAGCAACAAAATGGGGCAGAATTTGGTTAAAAAGGAGCCAAGGAGTGAAATTCTACATGCTTCACTTCCACAGATCCCAGGTGAATCCCAGCTCTGTCCCCAAATCCCGTGGCCGTGCTGCCAAGAGCTTCAGGAGGCTTTAAATTCTGGGATCCCTTCATTCTGGGCTCGTTTCGTGGATTCTCTTCCACGTCCCCTTCTCCACGTGAAGTTTTTATTCCTCTTCCACAGGAAATCCTGGATTCACTCTGCAGAAACGAGGCTCTGGAATAATTTTATCTCCAGGGTCGGAGCAAAATCTGTCTCTGCTGGACCAGAGTCACCTTGGGCAATCCCAGTGAAAAATCCTGGGGTTTGGATCCGGAGGGAGTGCGGGGATTCAGGCTGCAGAGCTGGAAGTGGAGCTCTCCCACCTCAAGAGTCCCGGATTTTCCACTTTATCCCAACATTCCAAGTGTAACTCCAAAGCTTTCATGCCTGGCACAGGATTAGCTGTGATTTTCCCCCAAATCAGAGCTCAGGGACAGAAATATCCAGCACATGGTGGCTTGGGAAGGGCAGTTTTTCAACCTGGGAGAGGGGCTGGGGTGGGAGGGATCCTAAGGATCATTTCTGGATCATCCATGATGGGATCTGTCCCCTGGATAAAGAGTCAGCACCTCCAACAATGGGTGGGTTTGTTTTTTTTTTAATGGGATAATTATTATTAAAAATATTTTAAGGATCCATTGAACCTCTTGGACTCAGTTTAAACCTGGAGCTTCCTTTTTCTTCTTTTTTGGTTAAATTATGGAATTAACTCAAGGGCCTCAAAGATGGGAAAAACAGTGCAGCAAACCCAGCAAAGACAACTTTCAAACCCAAACCACAAGGAATAAAGGACCAAAATGCTCAGAATTTGATGGATTCTGAGACTCAATTCCAAAATCCCCCTCAGTTTCTGATTTTGGGGCTATTTCATTCTCCAGGTGATTCCAGCACTCTGAGGAAGCATTTTGCTCCAAGAGCCCATTTCCATGGCAACCAAGGACTCCACAGATTTCCCAAAGCATCCAAGACATTCCCCAGTGCCTGGATATTTATTGGATTGGGATGGGGAGCACAGGTACAATTCCCAGTGCTGAGTCCAGTGTGTACAAAGGATTTGCTTCAGCACACAGGCAAACCCAAGCATTCCAGCAAATCAGGGAATTTCACATCTTTAAAAAGCTGGGCTGGACCACATCCATGTGGAAAAGTCTTCCCAAGACCCAGAGGGGTCTGACCCAGTCTCTGGAATTTATTAAAAGGCTTGGATTTTGTAAGAAAAAACCTTTGTAAGCTAAGACAAAATTGATGAAAATGCTTCGGTTTCCTTAAAAACCAAGCACTGCTTTCCATAAAAAAAGCTTCCCCTCCCTAAAGTGATTTTCCCAGGAATTTTTAGTCCCCAGCACGACGACACCTGATGAGATTTTGGGTGGAAAAAGGGCACTTACTGTAACCAGCAGTGGCAGAATTCCCTCCGTAGCCGTAGCTCCCGTACCCAGACCCTGGAGAGGAAGAAAATGTTGGAATAAACAGAGATTCCAAAGGTGAAATGTTCCAGATTTGGAGGGGGGGGTCATTCCCCCATGGAGGGCTCCAGGAAATCCAGCTGACATGAACACAATGCCAGAGGGGAATTTGTTCCTTCACATGGATTTGTGGGGCTCTGGAATATCCAGGAACCATGGACACAACACCAGTGGGGGATCTGTTCCCTCACAGGGATTTGAGGGGCTCTGGAACACCCAGGAGCCATGGACACAACACCAGTGGGGGATCTGTTCCTTCACAGGGATTTGGGGGGCTCTGGAACATCCAGGAGCCATGGACACAACACCAGAGGGGAATCTGTTCCCTCACAGGGATTTGGGGGCTCTGGAACATCCAGGAACCATGGACACAACACCAGAGTGGAGGGAGTTANTCCTTCACAGGGATTTGGGGGCTCTGAAAAACCCAGGAACCATGGACACAACACCAGAGGGGAATCTGTTCCCTCACAGGGATTTGAGGGGCTCTGGAACACCCAGGAGCCATGGACACAACACCAGAGGGGAATCTGTTCCTTCACAGGGATTTGGGGGCTCTGAAAAACCCAGGAACCATGGACACAACACCAGAGTGGAGGGAGTTATTCCCCTATGGAAAGCTCTGGAACCTCCAGGTGCCATACCATGGGGGAAGGTTGATGCTCAGGGGTGGTAGGGGGGTCTGAGCCCCCCCCAGGTGTGCTGCTAGCCCTCACCTGTGTTCATGTAGCCGCCGTGGTTGCCGCCGAAGCCGCCCCGGCCTCTCCCACGGCCCCGGATGTTTCCGCCCCGGCCGCGGCCCCGCATGTTGGGGGGTGGGGGGGCCTCGTTGTGCATGGGCCCCCCCCCCATCCCAAAGCCTGGGTTGTGCTGCTGAGGGGACAAGGAGAGGGGATAGAGGTGTCACTTGGAGCTGGGGTGAGTGATTTCCCAAAAACTTCCCAAAACAGAGCCCCAGGACGTCGCTTCCCCCAAGAGCCACTGAGGTGGACCCCAAATTCAGGCACCTCCAAATCCAGAGGGTTTTTGCTGCAAAACCTGATGGGTTTTGTGCTTCTGAGCCATTTGCTCTGCTCCCAGAAAAGGATCAAACCCCACAACCAATGAGTTAGACCCCAGAGTTAGACCCCAGGTCTTTTCCCATTCCAGAGCAGCTCCCACTGGTATTTTCCCATTCCAGACCAGTTCTCATCAGTCTTTTCCTGCTTTAGACCAGTCCTGATCCGTATTTTCTGATCTCGGCCTGGTTCCCAGTGCTCTTTTCCCACTCCAGACCAGTTCCCACCCCTCTTTTCCCTTTCCAGAGCTGTGGGATTGGGGATTTCACTCACTTTGACTGGGAATTTGGGGCCGCCCCTGGCTGGAACGGGGGCTCTTTTCTTCTTGTTCTGCTCGATGGCAACGGGAGCATCTGGGAACAGCTTCTCCAGCGCGGCCAGCGCCGCGTAGGCTTTGGCCACCTTCTTGTTTGAGCCAGCACCTTGGAACTTCTGCCCGTCCACCTCCACCTTGGAAAGGGATGGAGCCACACATTGAAGTGGGAAAGGGCAGGAAAAGATGGGAGACTACAGGGAATCCCAGAGCTGGCAGTGTCACAGGCTGTCTCTGCTCATTAATGAGCTTTAAAAGGTTTCTCACGAGGTTCAAACCTCGTGGATTTGATGGTTTAAACTCTTGGGAAGGGGATGAGGTGGCTTTCCAAGCTCTTTTCCCACCCGAGGAGCTCTGGATTGGAGCTGCTGGGAAGGGCAGGAGGCCCCGTGTCCCCTCACCTCCATGACAAAGCGCTTGTCGTGGCTCCCGCCCGTCTCTGAGATCAGCTCGTACTTGAGCCCGCGCCGCTTCTCGTTCAGCTCCATCACCGGGTTCTTCCCGTGCTTCGTCAGGATTGGTCCCTGCTGCTTCACGTTCTACAGGTGCAGAAAGGCTGGATGAGCCCCAAAACATCCCCAGCACACACGGAGATGCTCCCCAACTTTTTTGGGAAGGACACCCGAGGAGCCACTTCCATCTCCTGCTTTAGCCAGGAGTGACCCCAAAAACAACCAGCACAGCTGCCATGGTGCCACATGTCCCATCCCATGTCCCCCCACCCACCTCAGGGGTCTGATCCGAGGGGGGTGAGGCTGCTGTGGGCGTTGACACCGTTTCCACCACGGGCGGAGGAGCCACAACCACCGGCTTCGTCTCCGTCTCCTCCGCTGACTCGTCGCCCTTGCTGGAGTCCTTGCCTTCCACTCCGGTGGGCAAACCCATGTCCTGCAGCACCTGGAGGGCAGCAGGGAGGTCAGGAGCTGTGCTCCAGCACCACCCACTTGGGAAAACACTCCAGGAAGCTGCTCCAGGCCCTTTATTGACTCTCTCTGGTGCTCGGCATTCCCGAATCCTGTGGGCACTTCTGGGCACACTCGAGGCTGGGAGCTCCTGGTGCTGCTCCCACCCCATCCTGGAGGTTCTGGCAGTTTTCTCATTCCCCTTCCCATTCCCATGCTCACCTTCACAGCCACGTGAAGCTTCGCCGTTTTCTTGGATGGCCCCGAGGCCTCGAAGGTGCTGCCATCGATCTCCACGGACATGGTGAAGATGGGAGCGTGCACGGGGCCGGTCTGGGACACCAGTTTGTACTGGAGCCCTGGTTTGAGCTGGTTCAGCTTCATCAGCGCGTTCATGGCCTGTGGAGGTTCCAGCTTCTCCTCTGCACAGGGGAAAAAGCGACACCGAGAGTTTGCGGGTGTTTGGCGGCTCCGTCGAAGAAGCAAAACTGATTCCAGGCCAGTAATTTCCACTCTGGGGCCAGTTCTAACTGGTATTTTTTCATTTCAGGCCAGTCCTGACGGGTGTTTGCTAATTCCAGACCAGTTTCCATGGGTCTGTTCCCATTCCAGACCGGTTCCCACCAGTACCTTCCAATTGCAAATCAGTTTTGACCAGTCTTTTCCCATTTTAGACCAGTCCTAACCAGTATTTTCTGATCTCAGACCAGTTCCAACTGGTCTTTTCTCTTTTTAGACCAGCTCCCACTGATCTCTTCTCATTCCAGACCACTTCCCATTGACCTTTCCCAATTCCAGACCAGTCCCCATTGATCTTTACCAATTCCAGACCAGTTCTGACTGGTCTTTTCCTATTTCAGATGAGTTCCCATCAATCTTTTCCTATTTCCAGACAAGTCCTGACCTTTTCCTCCTTGTTTCAATTCCAACCAGCACAAATCTCCCAGTTTCAAGTTATTTTATCCATCCCCACACTCTGTACCCCCCATCTACAGCCCCCCCAAGCCCCCCATCCTGCACTGGGCACCATCTGTACCCCCAGTTTCCACCCTGTTTCCCCCCCAGGCCGTACCTACCTCTCGTTAACTCAATACCTTTTTTCTGAATCTTCTTTTTCTTTTTGCTGGGGGATTTCTCCTCCCCATCCTCCTCCATCGGCCGCTTCATGGGGGTCACGGCGTACGTGGTGCTGGGCGGGATCTGAACTGCAGGAATGAGCACAAGCACTCCCTAAATCCCGTTTTCCACCCAAATCCTCGGGACAGGACGTGGGGCCGTCCCCTCCCGGTACGTACCAGTATAATCGACTGGGTTCTCGTTCTTTGGTTTCTTGGGCATTTTGGAGGGCAGGGGATCCATGCCCAGGACCTTGTGGAGCTGGCCGAAGGCGGCGAGCCGCAGCGCGTGCTGGGGACAGGAGCGGGGGTCACCGGGAGCTGCCGGAGACCCCCCTGCTCGCAGCCCCACGCATCCCCCCTGCACCGATCCATCCTCAGCGGGGCTCTCCGACTGAGTCTTTTGGGGACTTTCGCCCAAAAAGGGGCGTCGGGACAATTCACTACTCAAAACCTGATTCTTTGCTCTGGGTGGCCAAACTATGGGGCCCACGTGGGTGGCCTGGTGGAGTAACCGTGGCACCGAGTGACCACAGCACCGTGTGGCCACAGTGCTGAGTGACCACGGGTCTAATCTATGCTGGCCAAGGGAGCTGGGAGCGGAGCGAGCCGGGGATTGGGAAGGGCCGGATGGAGGTCACACTATACCTGAGCACTCTGTGTGATATCTTCCCTTTGTTGTCTGTCTAGATGCCCAATAGCATCAGTGGCTTCTTTTTCACAAGGGTCATAAATACCAGAACCATCTGAAGGCAGGAAACAAGGAAGATATGCAGAGAATTATCCCGGGTCTCTACCCTAAATTCCCTGGGGCAGCTCCGAAGGCGCGGATCACCGGGATTTCTGTGGGATGGGCCGCGGGAATGGCGCTCCCCGGGAGCCAAACTCCGCTGGCGCCTCTCTCTACGGGGCTGAGGTGGCTCCAGAGCACGGGAGGGCCAGGAATCTCCGCGTGCCCGGGGGGATCGAGGGGCTCCCGACCGCCGGCACCCCCCGCGCTCCTCCCGGCTCCGCTCCCGCGGGGACGCCGCGGTCGGAGCTCACCTGGCCGGGGCTCACCTGGCCGGGGCTCACCTG
>WBNO01001906.1:6668-18081 GCA_013400575.1 Peucedramus taeniatus | reverse complement strand
GGCGGGGGGGCGGGGCCGTTGGGAGCGCGGCGGGCGCGGGCCAATTGGAGGGCGCGGATGGAGGGTGACGGACAAGGGGTAGAGCCAACCGGAGAGGGCGGAGGGAGGGTGATGGACAGGGGGCGGAGACGAGAGGAGGACGGGCCAGGAAGGCGGGGATAAGCGGCGGGGGGGCGGGCGCGGGCCAATGGGATGGTCCGGCTCGAGGCGATGGACAAAGGGAAAGACCAATGGGAGAGGGAGGAGGGAGGGTGGTGCAGCAGGGGCGGGGCCGAGAGCGGTGGCGGGAACGGGTCCGGGGGGGGGCTCGGGCTGAGGGGACGCCGTGAGGGGAGCGATGGCCCGAGAGGATCCCCCTGAGGGGACATGTCCGCGCGAGCCCCCGAAACACCTGAGCCCAGCCAGGGTTCCACCGGGAAGATCCTTCTCTGACAAGGAATGAAAAGGTTTGACCTCAGAGTGCCTTTTTTTGGAGGGCGTTTGATGTCAAAATCGCCTTTTTACGAGGGCGACAACCTCAAAACCACCTTATTTGGAGGGGGTTTGGCCTCAAAACCACCTTATTTGGAGGGGGTTTGGCCTCAAAACCACCTTTTCTGAAGGGGTTCGACCTCAAAAATGCAGATTTTTCAGTGACTTGACCTCAAAACCATTGACTTTTTGAGGGGAACAACCTCAAAGATTCATTTTTGGAGGTATTTGACCACAAAAACACCTTCTCCTTTTGATGACCAGAGAAGCAGCATTAAACAGGTGTCTGAATGAGCACTTTGCTCTTTAAAATCCCCTCTCGGAGACCCTGCCGCTCAGGGATTGTTGGAAAATTACTCAGATTCAGCCAAAACTCCCCAAAATCAGTAACCCCCCGACTTTGAAAACAGCGGAACAAATGCTGAAATGGCCGTTTTGGGGTGAAACGTGGCAGAATTGGTGTCAGCCCTGTGCCATTAGAGCCCTGTGATGCCACACAACAGAACGAGGTCCAAACAGGCACTTTTTTATTGTTGGTCGCGACGCTGACAGAACCGCGCAGAGACTCTGGGGCGTCACAGCACCCTTAATGCCTCAAAAACACATGAAAAATGAGCATTTTCCTGTAAAACATTACCCCTGCGGGTTTTAGCATTTTTTTTAGGATTTGGGGTTGTTTTCTTTGCCCGCAGAACAATCAGGTTTGTAGGGACAGAAGCCACATTTCTAGACAGGGGTAAAAAGCGCCGTTATTCCTAAATTCCATAATTTAATGCCTTGAACACGGAGCTTTGCCTGGAAGTAGGAACCCAGTCTTGGAGTGAAGCTTTTCCGGACACCAAATTCCCCCGGACAGCTGCCCTCACTCTGAGCTTTCCAAAAAAAGCCTAATTGACAGGAATATTTCCCTCACTGCTCCCCATCACCTCTAAAAAGCCACTTGGGTTTATTGGGAATAAAAATCCTTAATTCTCCTCAAATCCTCTGTTGCTGGGAGGCAGCCGAGCCAGCCCGGCTTCCCCTGGAACACATTTTCACAAATTTCTTCTCTCCTTCACCACTTTTCCTTCCAGCCTTTCAAATTCCTGCTGGTTTTTGCCTTTTTAAGCAAATAAAAAGTTCCTGCCACTCCTCAGCTGCTTCCCACAGGGTTCCCACACCCAAAGGGTCAGGATCTAGGAGGACAACAGCTGAAAATCAAGGAGTGAGAGAGAATTCACCCCCAACACGAACATTCTGAACAGAAATAAAACAAAATCCACCCTGAAACCTGCACAGGGAAAGAAAAAACTGAATTAATCCAGAATGAGCATCAGGAGCTGCAGGACACGTGCTGGAGGTGCTGGAATGGCTGTAAGTGGAACAAGGTCTGGTCATTATTCCCTGAATTATTCTCACTTATCCCAAACAGGGAGGATTTGCCTCCTTTTAGCTTCATTTGACCTTTTCTGTTACTTTTTAGCTTTGTTTTTACCTTTCTCTTCATTTTTCCACCTTTCCCTTCACCTTTCTAGTTTTACCTTTTCCTTCTTTTTTTTTTTTTGCTTCAATTTTCCCTTCCACTCCTCTGTCCATTAATCAGCTGCACTAAAAAACAAGGGGAAAAAGGGAAAATTTAGGGAATTTTAAAAAAGTAGGGAAATTAGAGTGTTTGATTCCAGCTAGGGAAGCTCTGCCCGGCAATGTCAGAGAAACTAAAAATGTGCCCTCAAAAATTCACTGGAAAAGCTCCAAACAACCATAACTGAAAACATCCTGGAAAAGCAAAATATACAAAAGCCCCACAAAAGATTGGATAATTCCATAGAAACGTTGATACAAAACCTAAAGGTGGCAGGGGAATTGGGATAAAAAAAAGCCAAAGGGATCCCTCAGCATCAATTTCTGGAGCCAGGTGAGCACTGGGAGGGGGGAAGGTGGGACCCCCCCCAGCCTGTGGGAGATGGGAATTGTCCCCCAAAGACTCAGAGTGTTTCTTTAAGTTCTTTTTTAACAAATGAGCCTCAAAAAAAAGCCCAATTGCTGGTGGTGGCTCTGCTCCAGTGGCTCCACAGGGTCTGAGGGTTAATTCCGTTACATTTTAGGTTTGAGTTAGTTACATTTTAGAGATAATTGACCCCATTTCCACACAAAAAAAAAATTCCCTTTTTCCCCCTCCTGGCAGGAGGCAGGTGTTGGCTGCCACTGGTTTTGCTAAAATCACCTGGAATGAAACCAAAAACCCCCCAGGTCCATCCACGCCCCCTCCCCATTCTCCAGGGGGGGTGTCCCCAAACCCCTTATGCAGGTGAAGCGTTTGGGAAGCTGGGGAAGGGTTTGCCCTAAACTGACAACTTCAGGGGACCCAGATGCACATTTTGGGGAGGAATCTGTGGAAGCTGCAGGTCCTCAAGAGGTGCAAGAGCTGGACAGAGCCTCGAGCCCCAAATTCTGCTCACAGCCCCCTCGTTCCCCTCCACCTTCACCCCTCGGAGTGGCTACAAAAGCACTAATTAGCTTATTCCTAAAATAATTAATTAATTAGGGCCCAAAACAGGGCCCTGTGGTGTCGACAAAGGACAGCGAGGGATGGGAAGTGCTTCCAGCCCGTCCCAGCTCTCCGGGCAGGAATGCACAACCGTAATTCAATATTTAGGGGGGGCCACAAGGAAAACACCCCACCAGGAGCTGCCTGAACCTCCCAGCTCGTTCCTGCGTCACCTCCACGCCCAGATCCCCCCCAGACACCGAGGAAGGCCGACCGCAGAAAGGTTTACCGGGACCAAAACGGGATCAAACACAACTAAACTCACTTTGGAGTCGCTGACCCCCCGGAAATTGGGATTTTTACCCCAGGAGTGGCACTGGCGACTGCAGCTCGTTAGTGGTGACAAGCTCATCATCGTTACCAGCGCAAGGATTTAAGGCCGAGTCATCAAAAAATCTGCATTTTACCGACCCACCCACACTGCCAGGGGTGGTCCAAGGTCCATAGAGGCAAATTCCACGTGGGACAAAGTGGTGCCGGGCGCTCTCCGACGCGGCGCTACGCGTCGGGCTGGCCTTTGTTGGTCTTCTTGAGCAGCTTCCTCAGGTCCTGGGACATGAAGTAGGGCTTTTCCGCCGAGCCATCGTTGCGCTCCAGGTCTTCCACTGCAAAGAGAAATCCCCGGCCCCGCGGCGGGGGCAGATACGGGGTTGGTGTGATGGAGGCTCCTGGGATCCTCTAACAATGATTCCCAGGTTAAGTAAAGTCACCGGGCTCATCGTGGAACGGGGTTTTTCTCTGTCTGACACAGCAAACCTGGGAATAGCCCGCAAGGATTGAGAAGAAAGAGGAAATTTGGGTGTTTTGTTTCTCACATTTGAAATTTGAACAGAGCCGAGGGCAGGAGGGACCCCTTAGCTTTTCCCAACAGCTCTGGAGCCAATGCAAAGCGATTCCCCTCGTTCCTGACGCGCCAACGAGGTTGGAAAATCCCAGACGTGGAAAAACAACACCCCAAAACCAAACAAAGCCACAAAGCTCTGGGCTCACAACGCCCAGGGGGTGTTTTGAGAGGGATTTGGATCTTTCTGGGATAGAAATGGGAGCATCAACACCACGGCTTTGTCCTGGGAGGGTCTGGCTGGGAGCTGCGGCTGAGGCTGAGCCACAAGAGCTGTTTTTTTAAATCTTAATCATTCTGGCTGTGTGGAGGCAAAATTTCGACCCCTCCCGATGCCTGGAGGGAAACCCTCCAAGTCCCAGCGGCCACCAAGTCCCAATGGCCACCAGTGACAGCTCCTGCAGTGGCTGGGACAGGGCACAGGGACAAGTTGGGCTAAAGCAGCGGGTGTGAAGCCAAAGCTCTGCAACCTCGCCCGGAATCCTTCAAAATTTTGTGGTTTGCATAGAGACAGGGGGAGGAAAAGGGTGAGAAGATCACAAGGAAAGGAGAGGGAAAGGGCAAAGAAAGTTTCGCTGCTCTTGGCTGAAGCAGACACGGAGGAGATGCCCAGAGACCAGTTTGGGGTGGCGGAACCCACTCGGCCCATCCCACAAACCCCTGTCCCTCCACACTGGATCCCTGGTGCCAGCACTCCCTCAGGAACAAAGATCTCTGCCTCAAAACCACGATGATCTCCAGGCATCGCGCTCCTCGCTGGGCGCTATCGGGACCCCCATCCGACTCCGGGTGGGTTCTCTCGACGCAGGAACACGGATTTTTGGGCAGGAAGGTAGATTGGACACCATCGGGCGCTGAGGGCACCTGCCACCCTCGAAGGACTTCCAGGGGACACAGTGGCACCGCGGGAGTCACTGCTGGGGTCAGGGGGCCGGGAGGGTCCCGCGGCCTCCGCCCGGCGCCAGGCCCTAGCCTTGGCTATCGGCGCTTTTGGAAGGTTCTAGGTGGCCCTTCAGCAGGATCTCGCTGAGCTCGGGGGACATGTAGTAAGGCCTCTCTGGAGATCCATCGTTTCTCTCCAGATCTTCACCTTTTCCAGCCCCAGGAAGAAGCGGCCGTGAAGGGGAAGAGCGAAAAGCAGTGGAGGAGCCAGGGAGAGACAGGGCAGAGGAGGAGAATGGAGAATGTGTGACCAGAGACACGGGAAGGGTGGAACAGAAGGAAAATAGGGAGGAAAAAAAGGGAAATTGAGGTTAGTTGTAGTTAATTCCACCGAGCCCAAAGCACCAAAACAGAGGGAGAGATGCAGGAGCCCACAGACAGGGGTCTCTGCTGGAGCAGGTGGGGGAGAGCAGGTAAGAATGTAGGTGAGGAGTCAGGGAAGGAAAAAGCAGGAGAAAACCACACAGAGGGACCCCGGGACTGGGAGCAAACCTCCAAACTGGACACTCTGGGGATGAGCCTGATGGGAGAGGGGTTTTTTGCTGATACTCACAGAAGCAGAGGAAGAGGGTGTCCACGCACATGCCGTACACGCTGAAGAACCCGTGGGCAATGAGGTAGGAGCCCACGATCACCGTCTGGAAGAGACACCGCACGCTGATGCCGCGGCCAGCAGAGAGCCCGGAGCCCCCGCCAGGAGCAGCGGCAGCAGGAGGAGGAGGAAATTGCTGAATCCCACATTCCCCAGAGGAAGGAGGAGAAGGGAACAGGGCAGGACTGTTTGGAGCAGCCCGAGTGGGGACAAAAGGCCTCAGCCACCATTGGATGGAGGCCAAAGTGGGCAGCGCAGGCGGGCGCAGCGCCAACAGCAACCAACAAAGGGCTCATTGCACTGGTAACCGGGAAAACACCTCCAACAAAGGAGCTCCTTGAGGCACTGGGTGTGAGGAGGGGTTGGTGTGGGGCATCGCTGTCCTCTCCTAAAGTCACCCCAAAGAGAAAGGGCAGCTCACCAGAATTGGGACCCAGTAGTAATTCAGCGGTGGTGCTGTGTCCTGGACCAGCTTTATCCGGTGGGTGAAGAAGAAGAAGGCGAGGATTCCTGGGGAAGCAAGGGATGGACAAGGGTAGGCAGGATGGAAAATGGGATGGAAAGGAGCAGCTTCACAGGAGGGGTGACTTGAGTGGAGCTTTTGGGACAGCCCAACTGGTGATGCCAGTTGGATGCCCCGAGGAGAAACTTCCAGAACCCAGTACTTACCCACGCTTCCCACAATGAGGAGCTTCCCGAGGAAGAAGAGGAAATCTGTGACTTTATCTAACACGGCCACCCTGGAGACAAGAGAGGGATGAGCCTCCGCATCTGCTCCCCGCCCTGAGTTCCCACAGAAGCAGCCAAGGCACGTATGACAAACGGTCTGGGGTGATTCCCTCAGGATCTCACCTGATGATGTTCCTCATCAGCAGGAAGAACGCGTTCCGGGCCGAGGTGCAGAAGTTGGTGCCGTAGATGGCGATCTGGGGCGGAAAAATCGGGCAGAGGAGAGAGAAACGGGGCTGCACTGAGTCCACCACCCATGGGAGGGTGCAAATCCCACCCTGGAAGGGCTTTCTCATCCACTGCCGGCTCAGGCATCACAGAGACCCAGAGCTGAATACCCCCACCCACAGAAGGTTCTCCCCAAAGCCAACGGGATGTGGCTGAAGTCAAAGTTTTTCAGCCAAAAAGCCGAAAAATGCTGCAAAGCTCCGTGTTCCCGCAGCATCGGGAGACACAATTCCCAGGGAAATCTCCAAGCTGCCCCTGTGGCAGCCCCAGCCCTCGGAGGGCGTTGGTTTTGGGCGACTCTCACCATGATGTAGGCGTTCCTGTTGAGGAACTTGATGAATTTTTCCAGGCACCAGAAGCAGCACTTGAGGCAGCTCAGGAGGAACTTGGCAAACTTGTTCTCAGCGGCTGGAGGGCGCAGGGAGAGGGGTCAGCACCAAAGCCAGAGGGGTCGGATCTTCCAGCAGCCACTCTAAGGACCCTAGTGAGACCTTGTTGCCACAGTTCCCCCACCCAAGCCCTGTTCTCAGCCCCCTGGGCGCCCAGTGTGAGGCTCAGACTGCTCTTCCCACGCCCCCACTCGCTGTTGACATTTCCCAATGAACCGTAGCACGGCACAGAATTCCCTGGCACCGGGGCGGGCTGGCTGAGTCCCTTGGCTCCTGCCCCGGGAAACACTTCACAACATCATGGAATGGTTTGGGTTGGAAGGGGCCTTGCAGCTCATCCCATTCCACTCCCCCACCACAGGCCAACCCCACTCATCTCCCCATTCCCATCCCAGCCCTGGTACCTTTCAGCCGGTGGTCCAGGTACTCCAGAGTGACCCTGATGACCTGGACGATGGCCAGGATCAGCGAGCCGAAGGCCAGCGAGCCGGTGTGGTACCTAGGGATGGACCACCCCAGTTATAAAGGCACAACCTTCCGGAGCTCCCGGCCACCCTCGCGGGGACGGACGCACCGGAGCGCGCGACCGAAGGCGGAGAAGAGCGGGAAGGCCGGCATGTCGTCAGGCTTCTTGAAGGCCCAGTAGTAGGAGGCGAAGGCACCCGCCAGCGTCACCTGGCCCAGCGCAATGACGAAGTTGGCGAGCCAGAAGAACATGAAGACGTTGAAGAACTGGAGCACGATGAGGTACTTGTGATAGGCGGTCTCACCGCCATAGAACGCGAAGAGGCACTGAGCATCGGGGCACAGCTTGGTGACGTTGCTGGTGTTGAAGGTCTGGAGAGGACACAGGACACTGCCGGTCAACCCAGAGCAACCCCCGTGGTCTCATCTCCGACAGGTTCTGAGTTTCCTGAGGTCCTCACCTCGGGCTTGCAGGTCTGCCCAGAGAACGGGCACGCGGACTCATTGAACACCTTGTAAACAGCCTCGTTGGAGGTGGACAGGAAGCTGCAGGTCACCGTTAAGGAAAGGTCATTTTCCAAACCCAGCCCTAAATCCAAACCAGGCTCCACTTTGCTCTCCCCAAGCTCCCACTGCTGCTCCTTCACCCCAGGGTTTGTTTTGGGTTAAATCTTAGAGATTTAAGGTGGATCCGCAAGCGGATCCTGCTCCACGCCTGGGGAGGGGAACAGGGATGCAGGGAACAGGAAGAGGAAAGGATACACGGCAGTGCTGGCCCAGTAGGCGATGCAGAGGCACAGCAAGAAGAAGGTGCACAAGGGGAACAGCAGCGACGACATGACATGACCGACGGCCCTGCAAGAAGATGGTGAAACCCTGGTTAAATCCTGGTTAAATCCCAGTAAAACCCCAGTTAAACCCAAAAGCGATGGGTGCCAGCGGCCGTGGGGACGGGGACAGCCAGACCTGCTGGCCTCCTTGATGAGCGCGATGGCGATGAGGATCCTCTTGCGCAGGAAGATGAGCAGCAGGATGATCACCAGCTCCAGCACGCACAGGATGATCACTGGGAGGGGAAGGGAGCCCCAGGCAGCGTGAGGGCCACCTTCACCTTCCCCAGGGAATCCCCCAACACCGAAATCTCCTCCTGGGATCGTCCAACACCACCCCATGGCTGGGAACCCAGCAAAGTCCCTCCTTCACATGGGAACAACCCAAAAACCCGCTGCGACCCTCGCTTCCCATGCCCTGTCCTGGGTCCCATCCCAGTTTCAGAGGAGGATGGACGCTTACGGAACGCCAGCCATGTCTGCCGCAGGTGGAGGTAGACACGGAGATCGGTCTGGAAGCCCAGGTCTGCCAGGGACATGTCCGACCCCGCTTCCCCTTTTAACTTCGCATATTCCATGTAACAGTGGAAGATTCCTGTGGCAAAAAGCAGGAAATTGTCCAATTTGCACGACAGAGGCGGAGCCAGATGCCAGCCAAGGCGGAGACACCCAGAAGGATGCGGAGTGTGAACTTCTGCAGTGCAAACCCCACTGGAAATAGGGAAAGGAGAAGGGGGAAAAGCCAGGGTGAGGCTCCCAGCCCCTGCTCACCATATCCCAGCACCAGGATCACCATCACAATCATCACCCAGACCATGATCCCAGCCAGGAAGCGCAGCAGGACGATGAAGATCAGGCTGGCCACCATGGCAATGACGAGGCCTCTGCAGGAGGAAGGCAGCCACATGTCACCACCCTCCCACTGTGCCCCAGCATCCCCTAAACGTGAGAACCACGGCGGGGATGGATGGGAGGGATGTCACTGCTCGTGCTTTGCTCGATGGGAATTGTAGGAAAGCCAGGGGAATCGTGGAATAATGGAAATCCCTTGAGTTTTGTCCCATGCTCACATGATGATCCAGTACCAGGACACCGTGTAATCCTCGAAGATCTTCATGGCCAGCTGCCGGGTCTCCAGCACCACGTTGGCTTTTCTGCAAGGAAATGGGAAACGCTGATGCAGCGGGAGATGGGGGGACCCCAAAACCAAGAAAATTCAACAATTCTGCACAGCCAATTCCCTGGAGCTGTCCGCACTGTGCCTCCTTTGCCACTCTCCACTTTTCCAACATGGGATTTTGGTGCAGGGTTTCTGGCAAGCACCTGACACCTCAAAGGGGCGAAGCAGCGCTAACGAAGCAGCTCTTAACGAGGGGCATTGGCCCAGGACTCACTTGGCCCCTTCCAGCAGCTCGGTGACATTCCTGCGGCCCCCTTGGCCATCATCGTAGGTGGTCTCGTTGCCCACCATGATGACGCCCTTCTTGGCCTGGATGGCTGGGAAGCATCTCCGTGCCACTGGTGAGACAGAGGGGGCGGCTCAGCTGGGAAAACGGGAGTCCCAAACCCCCGCAGGACCCCCGGAACCCCCAAACAAGCCTCCAAAAAATCCCGACGGAAGCCGGCAAATCGTTAACGAGTTCCTTGCTAATTCCGGACGTACGTGGGGTGCTGGGAATGAGCATGGCCGGACACTCCCTGTCCCTCAGCACCTCCAGGGGAGCCTGGGTGGGGACAACAAGCCGGACATCAGCACTCGGGGCGGGAATCACCCCACAACACGAGAACACCGACCCCACAACCCACCTTCCGCGAGTTCTTGAACTCGGGGGTGCAGAAATTCCGGTAATATTCCAGCGACGCGGGGTTCCCGTGGGCGGTCCTGTACGTCATGAACCGGTCCGGGCATTTGCTGACGCAGATCTGCACGGGAGGGGGACACGGGGGGGCTGCAGGCCCGGATTCCGTGGGGAATTTGGGGAACGCCACGGTCCAGAGGGGCCGGGCCGTACCTGCGTGGTCGGGCACTGGAATTCCAGCAGCACCAGCGGGCTCGCGCACTTGACGATGTCAAAGTAAAAAAGGAAAGGTTTTTTCCTGCAAAACAAACCAAAAACCGCCCGGTTTGGGGAAACCCCCTCCACGCTTCCCCGAGGAATTCGGGGTCTCTCCAGCGGCACGTCCGGCACTCACTCGTTGGGGGTCCCCTGCTGCCCGCAGAACTGCCCGCGGCTGTCCGTGGGGTGGATCACCTTCCGGGGGTCCCCGTGGGTCCAGGCTGGGGGGCACAGGAAGATGAGGCCATGGTCACCCCCCTCTGCAGCCCCCAGACCCCGCCCGGACCGTCCTGAGCCCCCAGGACGTACCCACGACGCCGACCACCACGTAGCCCACGATGGCCACCACCAGCAGGACGCAGCAGACGATGTCAGTGCAGCCCCTGGCAGTGGGGACAGCAAGGTTGGGGACCCTGGATTTGGGGACCCTGGATTTGGGGACACTGGATTTGGGGACCCTGGATTTGGGGACACTGGATTTGGGGACACTGGATTTGAGGACCCTGGACTTGAGGACCTTGGATTTGGGGACCCTGGACTTGAGGACCTTGGATTTGAGGACCCTGGACTTGCGGACCTTGGATTTGGGGACCCTGGACTTGGGGACACTGGATTTGGGGACACTGGATTTGGGGACACTGGATTTGGACACATTGGATTTGGGGACCCTGGATTTGAGGACCCTGGATTTGAGGACCCTGGATTTGGGGACATTGGATTTGGGGACCCTGGATTTGAGGACCCTGTACTTGAGGACCCTGGATTTGGGGACCCTGGATTTGGGGACACTGGATTTGGGGACCCTGGATTTGAGGACACTGGACTTGGAGACCCTGGATTTGGGGACACTGGACCTGGGGACCCTGGATTTGAGGACCCTGGATTTGGGGACACTGTGGGGCTCTGCTTACCTGTCATAGATGGGACCTTTGAAAGTCGGGTCATACTTCTGTGGTGTTCCTGTGGGGAAGAAGAGGAATGGGAATGAGGAATGGCTGGGGCGGGAGGAAGGCGCTCCTCATCCTCCTCGCCCTCCCCCCAGCACGCAGCGAGGAGCCAAAAAAAAATCCTGAGGATAAGCGGAATCAGGAGGAAAAACATCTTCCACTTCCCGGGCTTGGAAACAAAGATTCCCTTGGAAAACTCATTTCCACAGGTGGCTCTGCCCAAAAAACGTCCCCAAGCGGCGGCGAGAGGGACCCGGAATCCCAAGGAAACACCAAAGACACCAAATTCCACGGGAGCACCGAAGAGCTGCGGGGGCCGAGCGGGGCTGGCGGCGGCGATACCGGGCCGGGAGGGGTCACCGGGGGTCCCGCCGAGCCCCGGGGCAGCCCCGGCC
>WBNO01001903.1:0-55106 GCA_013400575.1 Peucedramus taeniatus | reverse complement strand
AATAGGTGATACATTAAATAAAATTTTAAAGATTGAATTGAAATAAAAATTATGCAGTTGTAGAAAACACAATGGCGTGTGGTTGGAACCACCCGTCTCAAGGATCTTTATCTTGCTTGCCCTGTCCTGCTCTCACACATCACTGTTGGGGAGAAATTGGGAGGGACAAAGAGAACAGTGTATTTGGTGGACAGAGTTCTGAAAATCTGAATTTGATGATTTGGGTAATATATTGAGACAAAATTAGTCAATCTGTCCATATGGTCTTCCATGAATTCGGCCCTTGTATTTCTCTAAAAAAATTATTTTGTTGAATCTAGGTGTGGATTTGGTCTCATCTCTTTTTTTTTATATAAACCCACAGAATACAGACATTCTAGGATTGATGTTTCATGCACCTGGTTCAGATTAGACTTGTTACATCACTAAAATAGGATTTTATGGCTTTCCTACTATAGCTGCATTTGAATGCTTTTAAAAGCTTTTTTTTTTTTAATTGAACAGGACAATATTTGAGGCAGTATTTTGGCTAATTGTTTAAATCTGCATTTAGAAAATTGTTAAAATGAATGCTATTTTTATTATGTAATATTATAAACCACACATGCCCTATAGTCTCTTCTCTAATCAGGAAACAATTAAAATCCCAAAAAGTTTACACCTTGACACCAAATTTTAATGACTTTATGCTTGATTTGTATTATAGCAGCTCAGGGGAATGCTAATGAGACATTTTGATCCCTCTAAAAACTTTTATGAATGCTCATGTAGGGGTTGAAAATAAATATTCTTCCAGTCTAAATGACTATAAACTACAAGGACTGTTCCTGACCTCAGTTGCCTCATTTCTGACATTCCACAGTGTGTAGTTGTCACAAGGTAGAATAGCACAAAAGTTGACTGACACTTTTTTAGGCCCCATAATAGAAAAGAATAGAATGTCTGACTTACATAATTGAATAGATTTCTAAAATATTCAAGTTTGGAGACTGAATTCCTATGCAGACCAAGCTTTTACACTGGGAAATAAGACTCACCAATATATTTCGTATCTGTCTATGCAACACCGTATTCACATTTTTTAAATTCACTTCAGTTCAATATTTTAATTATATGTTAAAACACAAATACCAACAGGCCCAAATAATTCTCGTAGTGGACTGCTGATTTTTTTTCTTTTTTAGATGATGGCAATTGCCTGGAGTACTGAGACAATGGAAAGTTTCAAGACTTCATGTACAAAAGTCATGGAAGAAATACTGGAGTGTGCCCTAAAGCTGATTATTTCATTCCCTTCCTTTCTTCCTCACAGAACAGATGTATCTCAGACCATGGTCTGAGCATCTATTGAAATATTGCTTGCATTTCTAATATAGCTTTTTACCTTTTTGTTAAGGTGCATAGGTTGGACAGGAGTTGCGGGTGAGATTGAGGTCATGGTTCAGCCTTCTGCCAGCTCTGTGACACTGCCCATACGGAGTCATGATTCATCCTTCCATCAGTTTTGTCTTCCAATAGCCCTGAGAATGTCTATGTAATAGCTTAGAGCGTGGTGGAAGTGTTCATTAAAATGTTGCTCATGCCCAAAAGCCTTAGGCAGCCTGACTGATCAATTCTCTCTGGGCTTCCATGGCACAAATTACATCTCCATTGTGTGAAGAACTTTAGTTCTCCTGTCTACATCTAACAGTCTTTTCTCTTAAAAAATCTTCAGTTCGATTTGATCTTTTCTCAGTCTTGAGGTGGATTGGATTTACATAAACTACAAGCACAGCAAAAATCAGTACTGGCTGACCACATTGTTTTGGTTTGTAGGGCAGATGGGTTGCAAACTCCATTTTATACACGGTCTTCATTTACCCAGATATGAAGGTCCACATACTCAATTCCTGGCTTTATTAAAGCACTTGGACATGGTAAGACATTAATCAGGGCCTTCATATAAATATGGCTATTTCATGGCTTTGATGGAGTTAATGTCCATCCTGAATTTTTTGAAGTAGTTACTGTTATGAAAATATTTGGTCTTGTACTTGAGCTGAAGCTGGACATGCTCCAGTGAGTGGCTTTCCTTGGGCCCAAACCCACAGTGTTAGGCATCAGGTAGTTGCTTGGAGGACTGAATGAACAGGAAGAAGAGATAACTTCAGGACTCAAGTTCTTTGATCCAGAATTTATGATACTAATTTGACTTCAAATCACGATCCTGTTTTATTGTCTGGGTGGATATAATTTTTACCCTACTAAAAATAGGGGTTGCAGTAACTATGACAAGGATTTTGGGTTGGAGGCCGGAGTTCTAATTTGTTTTTGACTGACACATTAGAAAATTAGTGAATGATTTTGTAGCTCAGAGTTGCTGTATTCCTTGTTTTCAGCAGCTCCAGAATCCTTTGCAGCCAAAACTGCTGTTGTCAAACTTCAAGGACTGAATCCAAGAGATGTGGTTTTCAAATTCTTCCCAACTGGAAGCTGTTTTTTTCTTTCCAAAAAACTCACATAGTTTTTTGGAAAGTAGGAGGGTCTCATTTATCCCCCACACCATTAAGCTCCCCATACTCTTACACCACATTTTTGTGACTTTGAGAGAGTCGCTCTCACCAGGTGGATTACTAACAAGGTTGGTATATGAGCTAATAAACTGCTTCATGTTCTGTACTCACAGCTGGGCTGCTCCCATACCTGACCCTCACAGAGCTATTGCACTGTGTCTAGACATGTCTTTGGATCTGTGTTACTTGCCTACATGCAATGGGAGCTCTGCATTCTCTTCCCTTATGCTTGCAACGTCTTCAGTTTTTCCTCCTTTCCAGCTTCTCTGAGTGCATTCATACAAGGACAAAATTCTGTCATTTCATCCTGCATTCTTTCTCAGTATTGGCTGCCAGATAAATAGTGTGTGCTTCCTGTTCATTTGTTGTCTTAGACATTGATTTTGCCTGTTTTAAAGGACTTTAAGGTTTGGCAAGGCTAATGTTATAGTGACAGTTGTGTTCTTTCACCAAGTTCTTCCTCTTAGCTTAACTGCTTTTCTGTTCCAGGGGAGAGCAATAACCAATTTTCATTTTTTGCTTTCACTGCTCAGCTTGATGCTAATCTGCCAGCATTGCTTTCTCTGATCTCTTATTGTCTGCCCAGCCTTAGTCTTGCTTCCTTCATTCTGACAGCTGCTCCAGGCTCGCCTTCTTTTATGTCCTTCACATATTTGTTTGTGTGTCATCTTTGTTGGTGCCTTTGATGTTTGGCATGACCTTACTGAGATCTCTGCTTGAAGGAACTTGCCTTTCTAGTGGCCCAGAAGGCACCAAAGAAGCAAATGAAGGGGAGGAATCATCTGGAACCAATGAGTTCATGGGCTTGTTATCAGCAAATAGTTCTAGGCCTTATCCCTTTTCCACTGTATGGGACAGTGTGGCATTATTTCATCCTACATCTTGCACTCTCTGTCTACATCTGCAGTGTTAAGAGAGACCAGATGCCAAAATGGACTGGGACTTGTAACTGAATGTTTTCTTTGGTTTAAGCAGCTGGTGGATTTTTTTTTCTCCATTAGGTTACAATCTTGTTTTTAAGGATAAACATACTTAAGATGCCTTTCACTCTCACCTTGTAAGATGGAAGTATTTTTTTTCCCCAAAATATGAGGTATTAGATTTTAAAATACTGCATTTTTAGACCAATTGTGATGATTTCATCCTGGAATTATAGACAGGTTCCAAAGTTATATTTTACACAATGAGGTTAGAATATGCATCCATTCACTGTGGTATTTTAAAGAACTGATAGGCAGACTTCTATATGGAATTCAGCATTTCATAATTATATTGGATTGAATTTAGAGTATTTGGTCAAGAAATGGGATTATGAATAAACTGGTGGAGTAACTGTATAGCCAACTGCTTTGAAGTAGTGCTCAGTCATTTAATTTCACAGGAATTTTTAATAATGATTCCACCCTGTTTATTGTATTAAATTCCTCTTGGTGTGGATTCTTAGACCTCTGTGGTCTATTGGTGACAGAAGGACTTTGAGACATTAACTGTTTACTTTCTGAACTTTCATTTGCTTTGTGCTTTATTCCTTTTAGTATTTAAATGGTTGTTTAATATCTGAGTTTGAGACTGGAAGCAGTTCTTTTTCATCTGCTTCTCACCAGCACAGTTGAAGTTTCTCAAAAGAAAAGCCATAAGATCTGAATACCCTAAACTATCCAAATTAGTGTACTTTTTCTTGGTGATAAATAGCGCTCTGGAAAGTATCAGTTAATTCAGTCTTAAATCTTTAAGAGGTAATTTTGACAGGGTTCTGTAAATGTAGAAAGTTCAACAGAGTAACCAGAGAAAGGTTCCTAATGAAATCCTGGCTTTGGTGGTGAAAATGTCTGTCTAGTTTTAATAAAGGCTTGATTACACTGCATTCATGAGGATTTCTGCAAGTCTGCCCTGATGACATATAAACTTCAAATTAGGCATAGTCAATAAAAGGCCGCCTAATATGGTTTCATATTTTGAGAGGTTTCCCCGTAACTGCCCCTGCTAGTTAGTCTGTTTTCTAACCATTTTGGCATCTGCATGTGCTGAAAGAAATCATCCTGGAAAAGATGGAGCTTGTACAGCTTGTAATGATGTGAAGTGACCTGACAGAGACCTCCCTCCTGCTGCCTCCTTATTTAGTGACCTTCCACGAGTGATGCAGCCTTCTCCCAGCAGCTGTTTTCTAAATTTGGTCTGACAAATAGTATCATAAAGGTGGCAGGTGAGCTTAAGAGATCTGATCAGAACATACTGATTTAACAGCCACCAAAAGGTACAAAAGAATATAAGGAAAAACAATCAAGTGGTGTCTCTTTATCATTGTATCAGTTTTCTCAGCATGGTCCCTTGTGAAAGCTTTTACTGATGGCTTTCAGCTATGTATCATTATTATACCTCCAATAAGCATTACATAATAGGAAAAATATGCTACACTGAGCAATGAAACTGGTGTTAGCCAGTCCTGTGGCCCATATCAAAATGCTCTCACTAGTATTCCCTGTAACAACACTTCCTCAGATGAAATGGACTACAGCATATCATCAAGTAAGAGTTCATACATCCACTTTAATGTTTTTTGCATATCCCTGTTACAAGTAATGACTGTGACTACTCAAGAGAAAAATAATCCATTTTTTCTCTCTATAATAGTTCAGACAATTTTCAAGCTTATTCTCTGCCATTGCTGTGTTTGCATGGCTAAATAGGCAAGCACTCTGTGTGTTTGTTCTCTCAGGCACTGAGGAAGGGGAGAAAACACAGTGATGATAAAACCACAAGAATTAACCAGAACAACTGGGTAGACAGCAGCACTTAACTGGTTTTTATTGTTGATTCTCTTACTGACAGTCCAGTGGATTACAAGTTGTCTCCTATTAATGGTGTGGTTTATTCTTCAGTCTAAGATAAGTCAGGGATTCAGGTGCTTACCTGAAATGGAGCTCCTGTACGCAACTTCTGTCATAAAATGATTCTTAACTATTTGCATTCCCCTTACGTTAAAACATTGTATTTTTAATGGTGCTAACTGAGAAAGAAAAAGTCGCTCGGGTATCTCTATTTGGATGGTTATTTCCTGCGTTTGCTTCTGTTAAAACATAGAAGTTACTTTCTGCATGGGATTGAAATGTTGCAAGCTCTTTACAGGTTACAGATTTTCAGTTGTCATCTTGAAGAGTTTTGAGGACTGTTATTACAGATACAGGTAGGTAGGATATATGTAGGCTTAGAGATCTTTTGTCATAAAGCTTCAGTATAAAAAGTACACTGAAAAACGAATATATTCCAAAGATATTGAGTTACAAAAGACACATGCCTCTCTGTATGAATGATAATTTTGGACAAATGCAAAATAATGGAGTAAGTATTGATGTAACAGATGGTTAGATTTGTCACATTTATGACACGATGAATTCTAGCACATGGGCATTGTAAAGGGGAAGGTGACTGGTGGCAATAGAATGGAAAGATGGACTTCGAAATGCTTGCAGTGAGAGCTGGAGATGACTATTTTGGCCATGACTTTTTTTTTTTCATTTAAATTTTAGATAATTATCTAAGAGTAAATTGACCCCACAAAAAATTATGAAGGATCATAACTTAGAGAGGATGGAGAAAGGCATTGTTCTGTAGCTACAAACAGGGTCCATCAGGCACTCAGGACCTGAAGAAAAGTTGGCAGTTGTACCTGTAGCCGTGCTGGTGTTCGCACATAGTGTGGGAGTGATTTATTTCAGCTGGCTGAGAAGCTCAGCATCTGCAGAGTGCTCGTGGGTCATCACCTTCTGGGCATAAGCAGGCACCCATCCTCATGTTCAGGCTGTGCCCTGGTCCTGCCAGGCAGAGGGGTAGGAAGGGCAGCCCATGGGCCATGAGTGCATCGCAGCAGTATCTGCTGTAAACATTTATGTCTGCTTCAGCCTGCACACGGGGAAACAGGACATAAGAGAAACCCTGCTACAATCCCGTATAACCCAGTCAGCATATTTGAAGATATAAATATTTTTATTCTTTTTCTTTTGGATATTTTTCAGGTGCGTTTTGGGTTTGGTGGGGAATTGATGGTGCAATGTTTGGTAGCAGTTGTACATTTTGAGGATGGTGCCATGAGAAGCAGGATGTCCAGGTCCTACCTTATTTGAATGATCTTTCTAGGTTTTACTGCCATGCTCCACACCATGGGATGCAAGTGCTTCCCAAGCCCTCTGACCTGGAGAGGCAAGGGCGGTCTAGGCACTGTGCCTTATGTTTCTTAGGGATGGAAGGTAGAGGCCATTTACTCTGTACCGTGGAAGAGTTTTCTCTGATACAGCAGGGTTTTTTGTTGCCTGGGTTCTGAGGTAGAGTTCTTCAACTACCTTAAAAGTTGTTGGTAAAGTGACCTTGAAGAAAATTGCCTCAGGTACTGGGGGATGACAGAGTATTAATGTGTCAACCTAAATTTCAAATCCTAAGATGGAATAGGGTGGCAGCTGTGTAAGAAGCAAGTTCACCAACCAGTGTTGTTAAGTGCCTTTGTCCAGGGCATACTGAGGGCCAGTCAAGATCTTCTGGGAGCTGCTTTGCTAAACACAGTTCAAATTTAAACAGGCCTTGTTCCAGAGGACTCGTGGACAGTGTCAATGGAAGGAAGAACGTGGGGAATACAAAAGTAAAAGCAACTGTGCTACACATGTGAAATCATATTCATGTTATGATTTTTGTTGTGGGGAAATAGAATGCAAGATGGAAAGGCTGTTTTAATGAAGAGGAAAAAAACAGAGAGAATGAAGGCAGAACAGAGAGAGCCAGGCATACTGTTAATGGAGCCAAGAATAAAATAAGGCACAGAGGTTATTGGAGGCAGATAAACACCATGTTTAAGTAAGGAATAATGTTTGTACTAAACTGTAGATTTTGAAGAGTGCATCTTGACCTGCACTCCTGCAATATTTTCCTCTGAAATGTATTGGAAAGGATGGATGCTGAACTGTCCAAAGTAGTTGTGCCCATTTGATGAAAGCTTGAGCTATGGCATGCCTAGTCACTGCATGGATCTAGAAGCAGCTTTCCTTTTTCTTCCCAGCCTCAAGTCCTTCACAATCAGAGTTCCTATACTGCAATTATACTGTTATAAGAAAGCTGCAGACCTCATATCTTGTTTCTGTGTTGGCTGTAAGAAGAATTGGACTATTCCCTAGACACCAGTTTCACTGAGACTAGGAGCCAACTACTGTCCTACAGTCTGTCCCAGGTCTAGCCCCTGGCTTTGGAGTCCAGCACTTCACAGCTTTCTGCCCCTTCTGGGTGAACTTGATCTTCTCATAGGATAAGTCCCAAACTCTCCAGGTCCCTATGTGCCTCCAAAGAAGCTCTACCCTCGGCCTACATCCCTTCCCAACTTATCCCACCCTAAGATATATCCCAAGAAACAGCTTTAGGCCATTTTTGTCTGCTGAATGAAGGATTCCCTTCAGTAGTCAAAAAAGTAGAAACCTGAGGGACAGAAAAGCAGCACTTGATGTGGACTTCTGATTTAGAAACAGTTGAATGTTTTTCTGTGTGTTCCTGGCACTGTTGCCTCCTACATAGGATGCTCACAGATCCTCCATTGTACATGGGCAGCTTTGTAGGTGTGCCCATAAGTATTTGCAAGGAATAGAGAAGGTAAGTTGTAAAAATCTGATGGCCAGTAATATTGATGAGGGTGGGTGAATCTCAGGAAGAAATTTATCGCTATTTTTATCTTTTTCACTCTGGCCTTGCCTCCCATTTTGGTACCCAGAATTTATAAAATGAATCAAATTAAAGTATTTTGGTATATATAAGTATATATTATATATATGTTTTTGTTTTTTTTGTTTGTGTTTGGTTTTTTTTTTTTTTGGTAATGTAAGTTGTGCTGCTTCTGTAAATATACTGGAAAGAGCACCTTCACAGCCTGTGTCCCAGTCTCTCACAGCTATATGTCAGCTGGATAACACCACCATAACAGAGCAATTCAGCCTCCCAACAGTTGTCCTTGCCATTCTGTTGCACAAAATGGTGTTTTCCACCCTTCGTCAGAGATGGAGACGTGTGTTGCAGCACTGCAGTAAATAGTACGACAGCTTGTTTTCTTAACCTTTGTCTATCTGTATTTTAAAACTCACGGTTTATCTAGCAGCTTCATCAGGAGGCTGGGATGTTTCTAAGGCAGCATAAGCAGAGACACCACATAGCAGAGTTTGTTGGGAGAGCGTGACTAATGGATATAAGAAGATGCACCATGACTGTGGTTTTAACTCCCAGATTTCCAGTGGGAACTTTGTGAACAGAAAGCTGCCATCACCTTCCAGGCTGTGTCCTTCCCCTTGGTGTGCTGGGACCTCTCTGACACAGGGCTCAGCACACACCCCACTATGTCTTCTTCCAGCCAGCTCCTGGTTTTCCTCCCTCAGCCATGTGCCTGCTTCAGCTCAGGTGCTTCTGTCCCACAGTGACAGATACAGCAGACAGCTGCAGTACAGGTGTGTAACTGGAGATATCTGTTAAATATTTGCAAATATTTGCAAAGGAACAAGCTGCATGTTTCAAATATAAAAGCAAGCATTATAATGGGTACTATGCCAGAATGCATTTTTACTTTTGCTTTTAATAGCCCCAAATGCATTTAGTAATGTTCCCTGTTTTTGTTTTGGTGGTTCTTTTTTTGCCTTGTCTATGCTACATTACTACATTCTATGAATATATAAATTCAGCCTATGTAATACATGTTATGGAATAATTCATGCTCATACGAAATATAGATGTAATAAGTTGTGCATGTATGAAAAATCTTTGAAAGTCTTAAACCCACAAGCAGCCACTGGGGAAAGATTGCTTTACAGAATTACAAAACCATGGCGATGATTATTCGATAAGTATCTATGATGGAGATAACCAGGGTCATTAGACCATTGCATCCCCATGCCAGGTTCCTGTAACTAGACATCAGCATTCATTGCTTCCCAGAAATGGTTTTGTCCAGCCCAGCACAGAAAAAAAGGAGACTACATGAATACATGAAGCAACATAAGAGTAGGAGAACCTCTTCCCCAGGTGAAAAAAAAACTGTATAAAAACCAAGCTGATGGAGGCAGCGTTTGTGAACAGAGGGGGTTTGACATGGTAGAGGTCAGACCAGAGCTCACCCAGCGCCGATCCTGGGCTTGACGCTGTCTCTATAATTGTGGCTATCAGGGACCATATCTTGGTCGCAAAATAAAAACTCTATTTTTGATTATTAATTCAGCTGTATCGTTCATTACCTGTAACAGCCTACAAAGCTGAACATGTACACATATTAGCAGTGGGAGAGTTGGGGTTTTTTGAGTTGAGTGTGTGTTGGGTTTAAAGTGTCTGGTCTTCTCGTCTTGAAGACATTTGGGATGAGATTCTTTATTCCTCTGTGCATGTTCTGTTCAGCAAGCTGACAGTTTGATATTGATTAGGGTTTTAGGTGCAACAGGAGTACAGCTAATAAGAAAATAATGAGTTGATGTGTATTTCTGTGCTGTGCTGCTCCCTACTGAAGTGTCTGATTGCCAAATACATTAAGGAGTTAGCAACTGAGAGGTGTTCTCCTGGAGGGGAGCTGATGGAGCCTGGTGGTTTTACAGCTGAAGAGCAGGGGTTAAAACAAGCTGTGCCAGCCTAAGAAGCTTCTCTCTCTCTATTCTTATCATAAATTGTGATAAGAATTACCATAAATTATCATAAATTAGTTATGCTAAGATGATACTCAGCAAAAGGCAGCTAGCAGTGAGCGCAGCAGGATCTTTAGATGGTTAATGGCAGGGTAAAGAGAAGGAAAGGTGATTTTCCAGTATATGCTGCATGTTCCAGGGGCCCTTTCTGTGCAGGAAACAATCCCACGGTCATAGTTAACTGTCAGTAATTTACCCTGTTTGGATTCCCAAAACAAAATGCAATGTGTAGTTCAGCTTTGAAGGGCAAACAGTTCGTTATGGAGCTTAATTGCTTTGTTTACATGTAGGTAGTTACTTATCACATGGCGAGAACAATAGGCTGAGTGCCTCGCTTAACCCATGATCAGAATGAGATAAAACACTGAAGACAGCGAGGCTGTATTTCTTAAACACACCACAGTCAGATGCAGCCTCCTTAGCTGGCTGTCTCCTGGAAAACCTGCAGCCTGGCACATCCTTTGTCTCCAGAGCAGCTGTGTGACTTTGCCATGTGTCCTCACTGTCTGATCTTCAGCTAAAAGCAAGTGGTGTTTCTTGGGTCTCTCTATTTCTCGTGCACCAGGCACCTTCCTGAGGGCTGTGTGACTCACTGACCGATCCTGGCATGGTGCATGCACTGAACATCAGACCATCATCACACCAGGCTCTGACCTCACGTTACCCCATGGCTTAATCTGGACCATGCCCAGTTTGCAGCAGAGGCAGCTGGGTTTCCTCCTCCCTGTAAGGAGGCAGGGCAGGGCCTTGGGGAGGCATGAGCCTTGATTTCTCAACCAGCCACACCTTTCTTGTGGGATGAGGAGAGAAATGAAGTTTACTTAAGCCAGATCTCTGCCAGTCAGTCATGCCTGCTACTGACAGGAGGCCTTTTAACAAGGCTGCTTCAGCCATGCCAAAACATTTTTCTTGTTGTCACGCAGTCCTCCAGCCACAGGCAGTACCCCGTGATCCAGCGTGACAGGAGTGCGTGACCCAACACGTGCTTTCCCTGCCCAGAAGTTGAGAAGTTCATTGTCAGGTCTGCCAGATTAATAGAGACAAAAGAAATATTTTGGTTGGGACTACAGCTCTCATACCCTCAAGGAGTCCCTTGCGTCTTGGGGGAGTGTGGGGCTCACGCCAGGTCTCCCTGCATAACTGAGTACTTCTGAGCAGAGAGGACATTCCTGAGATTTTTATCTGTTTGCTTCTCCCTTTCACTGGTGTCTTTTCCCCTCACAACATCTAAATTAAAAGTCAGAAAGTTTGCTGAGAAAGACTCCTAGTTTGTTCCTCAAACTAGGAAACTACTAGGTAGTTTCTTTTGGCAGGAGGGAATTCTCCATTACACCTGCTTGTACCAAAGGAGTAAGGTAGATGTTCTCCATTAATTTGCCAGAAGTTAAATAAGCTTCAGCCATCCCTGCAGACTGGAGAACAAGTTGCTAACTTCTCTTATTTTGTGAATCTGTGTGCAGCTGGGAATGAGAGAAAATATGCTTAGAAAGTTTAAGTGCGGGAGAGCACCAGCAAACCAAAAATCTTCTTTATCTTTTTCCATGTGTGAATTATTAACTGGCACAGTTGTGTGCTCAAATCTTAGGTACAGTTTACAGTTATCACTTGCACTTGAAGGGGTGTAAAGGGAGGCTGATATCCTTTATAGCAGTCATCTCCACAGCTGTTCCTCTTCCCTCTGTAGGCAATCTCTCAGTTGCAGAGGGCATGCAAGGCAGAAATATTTCCTATTTTTGTATGTTTGTGGTACAGAGGAACCAAATCATGCAAATAACAAGATCACAATGACAGTTGTATTCTAGAGAATACAACAAATTTTCGTTACCTCCCCAAGCCTTTAGACTGTGAAAATAAACTTTAAAAGCCTACTGAAGATTTAAGCACTAAGAACCCCTTCCCCTCCACCACCACCTAAATATATGAGCTGCTTCTAGAGCTGGAGGCCTGCTCAGTAAGACTACCACTTATTTTGAGCTTATACAAGCATTTACAGCTACCATATAAATTGACGTTAGCATGTCTGCTCTTGCCTTGTCATTCTTTTGTTTGTGTAACACAGAGCCCAGTAGTCATCACAAAAAAAGAAAACCTTTGGAAATATGTCTTTGAGGAGGAAGACTCCACACAAGGATCAATCATATTCCTCACAAGAATTCAGCATCTGAGTCAGGGGTTCCCAGAGATTAACCTGAAAGCTGCTAAGTATGTGACCCTCAGAAAAATTTTCAAATTGTGGCTTTTTTGCACTGTCATGCTGATTATTCTTCTTTTTTTTTTTTTTTTTTGGTTTTGCAGCCCCTAGCCTGATGTGCCACCCATTAGGTCGCCCTCCCTGAACAAAACTCGGGAAACTCCTGAGTTCATCGCCCAATAAAACCTTTTTTTTTGGAATACAGACTGAAAAAGATAATCTATTTTGTCAAGTGTTTCCACACCTCTGTAAACATGCAGTCTCCCTGTCTGGATGATCTCATGCATATATTCATCAAAGTTCTTACTTTGCTTTGAGACCACATTTGCAGCAAAACAGTAATATATGCAATATAAAAAGGTTTTGGGTGAGATCCAGTACAAGCATCTCATAGTGAAATCATTCTTAATATTATTTAACGGCTACCTGGTGTCTGATCCAGAGAAACTGGTCACAACTACACCTTCCTTTAGACATTCAAGTGAATGGCACATGTGAGCCTTGGATGTTACATGAATGTAGTCAAGGAGAACACAGATCATAATTTGTCTCTCACGTTGTTAAGCTCATTCTTCCTCTGTTTTTTGACAGTGGATTGTTGCTAGAGTAGCACTGCTAAACAGGTACGAGCTCATCAGCACTCTTTACCAAAGAAACCTTGTCTGGAAACTCTTACCTCTCTCACTGGAAGTAGAGGGAAGGAAAACTGGAAGTCACTGGCTTAAGGAAAACCATTTGGTACTACAGAAATTAAGTGAAGATCAGCTAACCTGCTGGAGCATCACAGGCTGGAAACCTGAATGTTCTGGCAGATGCCGTCATTTTGCCAACGGCGCGGTGGCAGTCCTGCAAATTCCTCATGGTCTTTATCACGTAGTAGGAAGTGGCAATGCTGCCCTGGATACAAACATCCTAAAAAAGAAGTGGTTAGTTAGTGACTCCACAGAAATAAATTCTTGGACGCGGTTGACACCACGAGTATTGGAGTGCAAGGTCACAATATGAGTACTGTAGAAGGAGTTATCGGTGTTGCCAGTGACAGATGTTATACCTACCAAAGATTATGTCTTAAAAACAAAAACCCTGACACCAAACCCAGCAGTCTTACAGACTCTTTACTTTTCAGCTTCAAAACTCTTCAGGAGAGGTTTTGCAAATGTGTGGTCTAAAACCTAGGCTGATTAAATATATGCTTTGCCTCCTGTCACCTTGGAAACAGGGAATGCCTACTGTGAAAACAGTCTGAAGGATCCAGGACGGAAATTGAGATGTTCATGTACAACAGACTTTTCCCCCTTTTTGTTGCTCAGAACAATACGTGAGTCCACAGCAAGGTCTGCATTTCCAGCTATGTGCACAGTGTAACAAGTAAATTGAAGTAGCTTATGGCTGGCAACATTTCATGGTAAATGCTGCCTGGGAACTAGGAGTTCCCATGTCGCTACTGCTGAAAGTAGGGAAAAAACTCACTTTCACACTCCATAATGCAGGGCCTGCACCCACGCAGTTTTAGCTCCTTATTTGTTATAACCAGTTTCTTGTGGGCCATGGTAACTATCTATGTTATATGTCTGTTCTTGCTTGCATCTCTGGGAGATAATGAGATTGTGTAGTGGTTATATTGACAGCAAGGTTTCTTTTCCAAATTCCTTTGCTTCTGTTCTGTTCTTTGTGCAGCCCACTGAAATAATCTCCTTCTATACTGAGGAGTTCTTCCAAGAGATTTTTCTTTTTCATTGGGTACATCCATAAAAAACAAGGAATTATACCTTGCAGTTTTGTTCCCTCAAAACATCAGTCTACATCCACCCATTTAAGTCATCTTACTTTTGTCCCTAATCTGTCTTAATATTGTAATAGATAGTATGGATTAATTCATGCTCCTATGAAATATAGGAGTGATTGTGAAATAACTCATGTTCATAAACGAGTTGTGCATGTATGAAAAATCTCTAAAGGTTTAAACCCACAAGCAGAGGTGGGGGAGGATTGCTTCACAGGATTGTGAAACCAGGGACGGCAGCAGAGGAGAGCTTAATTTACAAACTAAAAGACGTGGCTCCAGCAGAGACGAATCTCTTCCTGGGACTGACTGGGGAACACCTGACAAGTTCCCCCGATGGAGATAACCAGGGTCCTTAGACCCTCACATCTGAATACCAGCTTCCCTAACTCGGCATCTGATCTCATCACTTCCCAGAAAGGGCTTTGTCCAGTCCAGCACAGAGAAAAGGAGACCTCATGAATACGTGAAGCAACAAAGGAATAGGAGAACCTCTGCCACAGGCGGAAAAAAACTGTATAAAAACCGACCCAAGGGAGGCGGCGTTTGTGAACAGAGGGGGTTTGACACGATAGAGGTCAGACCAGAGTTCACCCAGCGCCGATCCCGGGCTCGGCGTTGTCCCTATTAATTGTGGCTATCCAAATTGTATCTTGATCGCGAAATAAAATCTTAATTTTTTTATTATTACTAAATTGGCTGAGTCACTAATTTACCTATAACAATATCTTCAGGCAACCAAGAAACTGGCCTTTCATCTATCTTGAACTCTTGAGAATTGCTCAGCAGTTGCACAAAATTGTTTTTCCTCCTCCTGCTGTGAAGATAGTACCAAATTAGGAGTGTGTTATGGGCCAGGCTTTTCCCAGTTGCCAGTGGCTGTGATCTTGTAACCTAAAGATGGAGACATGTTCCTTGCTGTATTTGACATGGAGGCCTGAAAGTCCTGTGCTCCTTTAAGCATTTTAGGGTTCTCAGTGTCTTACAGGGACTTTATTTCCCAGCTTTCTTGACACTTAACTGTATGTGGCCAGGTAAATATTACGGGGTGTGCACAGTCAAAGAGTACTGTACCCCTAAAAGATAGTGGAAAGAAATGGAGCTAACATTAGGCCTGATTTTCTTGCTCCTTTGTCAGAGGCCATTATGGACTTAGCAGTTTGTGATAACTAAAATGTTGTCCTTCTAATCCTGTTTTTTCACTAAATTTCAAGAGAGATGCCAGGATTACCACCTTGGGTTTAGTTTGGGGGTTATAGTCTCAACACTAGTGATTAAAATAAACTAGGATCCTCAACTTCAGATCACTGCTTGATGTCCTCTTATCCTGGAAATTAAATTATGCTAATTTGACTATCTGCATCCGTTGTCTTTCTAAAATGCACAGCTTGGTTTTAAAGATAAATGCTTGCCATTTTGGGACAGACTGTGTGCTAGGTTAAAGTTCACTTAGCAAAGCTTCTTTATTGGAGTGGCTCATGTAACTTGTTAACATGCAAGAAATTACTAAGCTTTCACTTCCTCCACTCCCATTTCCTGTTTGGATGTTGAAAGGAAGCCCTGATTGCTAATTTGTGATTAGCCAGCAACCCAGAGTGGACTTAATCCTTGGGTTTGTGTGGTGCTTGCCTATGCAGATACAGCCTCACTCAAGAGTGGGACTGCTGCAGCTCATGGGGAGAGCTGTAAACAATCTGCTCTTCTTTCTGTGAATTCACTGCCTGCCTTCTGAGAACAGAAGTAATGCCTGGCCTGCCGGAGCTTGGGAGGCGACACTAAAACGTGTGATGCTGCAGTAGAGAAGGGACACATGAGGGTGTTTTTCCAGTCTTGCTTGCCCAGGAGGTGGCACTGTGAAATAGTTGGATTTTTACCTGCAGCATTTGTTGTCTCACCCCACTGTGATAGTTTGAGACGTGACGGAGGACTGAAGTTCCTTAGTCAGTAAGAACAGAGTGACTTGTACTTCTTTTAGGATGCCTCAGTGCTCTCCTGTGTAAAACACATCGTCCTATCTGCTTTGCACTCCTGTGTTAGGGAACTGACCTTCAACGTATTCTTGTGCAGCCAGGATCAGAACTGGGTTTGTGGGTGAGATTGTTCTGACCACAAAAGAAGTGGTGATGTCTTTGGAACATCTTTACTTCTGAGGCTTTTGTGCGAGTCCTTTGTGTCCTCCTTGACATTTCCCAGACCTTCTGACAAAGCAGCCAAAATGAAGAGCTATATACATGTAGTATGTGCTAGAAAACTAGAAAGTTTTGAGCAGTCTCTGTGGGATTTCTCTGTCCTACACACATTATGCTATGCTCTGTTAGATTACTGCTCACTGTGGTTTAGTGCCTATATATAACACACACAGAGCTTTTTTTAAGGGATCTCTGACCCCACCTGCAAGTGCCTGACCTGACTTGTGCTGCCAAATGCAGGCCAACACAGCTGAGATAAATCTAGAAAATCTTCCAGGTCTTTCATTTTTATAATGTTGATAAACTGAGACCATTTTCATTTCTCTCTCCAATAAAAGCTTGAGATTAGGAGCACATATGAATCTGTGGGTAATTTTGATCTTGGAATGGATATAATACTTTACAAAATCTTAGGCAAGCTTATTAACCTGCCTGTTTTAATTCTCAGAAAGGTGAAAACGTGTAATGCTTTCGCAACACAAGAAAAACAAGAGCATATTTGTAACACAATGTAACAAATATGTTCACAATATACCTTGAAGCTAGAAATGTTACAGGAATGCAAAATACTTTTGTTATTATTAATCAAATATTAAGTGGCCTATACATCTATAACAAAGGCTTTTTAGCAAACATCCTTTAAAATAGCCTGACCCTTTCCACTTTTTCAGAGACATTAATAGTTTCCTGGCTCAGTGTTTTAGGAAATGTCATCATAGTCTGGACGAACCAATAAAAACATAAGTCACCTATTTTGTCTGATCATTTTACGCCAGGATATTTGAGGCTGGAAACTGTGGAGGGATAGGAGGGGACTGCTTCGTTTGTGTGGATGGAAGATGTAGAGGATTTAATACTGCTTTAGTATAACTTTATATATTAGGACTCTGAGACTGTGTGAAAAATAGGATTTTTTGAGTTCATAGAGGCTTTAGATAGTTTTTGTAAATATTTAATGATTTTTTTCTCCTTTCATGCCATTTATTGCTTCAGTGCCTGATGAAAGGGATGTTGTCTTTGGGGAAGAGTGTTTTGTTGGTTTTAGGCTTTCATTATCCTTTAATAAAGAGGTGAGAGCTCTTAAGAAATGGCAGCACCTTAAAACAAATGTTGGTAGCTGATTATGGCAATATGATTGGTGAGGCAATAGCTTATTTGGTATGGTCAAAGGAGACCATTTCTTACAAGCAGAAAATGTAATTACTTAAATGAAAGTACTACTACTGTATGAAATCTTAGTACAAAGCATTGTTCATGGCATTGTGAAAAGCAAACCGTGTCTGCAACAGGCATCCAGTGACACTTTGTTCTCCATTATAAATGCCAGCATTTACAGTGGGACAAACCCTGCCATCCTTTCATGGTTTTGATTCTCTCCCTTCTGAGGCAAGCTTCCAGCAAGTGTGTTAGTCCCGACTGTGATCTCTTGGCTGTGGAGAGCAGATATGCATTTCAGTTTTTCCCCTACTGTGCTGTTGTCTGCTGCAAACTTCACACAGCCCCTCAGCGGTAACATCTCTGCTACTGTTGATTTGTGCTTGGCAGCATAGAGCTGGGAAAGGCTGTTCTGACCCCATTTATCCTCTGCCTCTTCCCGGAGCATCCTCCAGAGAGGACCAAAGATTTTGCCCGTTTTTGGGAAGTCGTGCTCTGTGTTTTCTCTTCTGTGTTCCATCAGCGTTGGAAACCAGTGTAATGTTTGTCAGCAGTCTAGAGAAACTGAAGGATAACACTTACTTCATCCTGCATAGCTGTCTTTGCAGAAATGAGCTGCGGCACCAAAAGAGACAGCCACCACCACTGCAAGCTGCACCATAATGCATTATGTGGACTCTTCTCCTCACCTGCCCCCCAAAGTAGAAAAATCAAACATGATTTCTTTATTTCTTTTCAGCTTCTGCTGTAGCCTCAAATGGAAGTTACCTGCAGCTGTCAGTGGTTCACTAAGAGTTCAAACCATGTTCAGGCTGCAGTTCAGGGTTTGCAAAACCCCATTAAAATGTGCTTTGGGATTTCAGAAAGATGCAAAAGGAGGGCAAGGGTACCAAGATACCGTGATTAGAGTCCAGTCCAAAGGGGAAATTGCTGCTGATCTAGTGCATTTGTGTGCATTTAATGAATCCAACAAGATGTTATCTCAAGACTTATACAAGAAGCCAACAAATAAACCCCACAAATGAACCTTTTTGTTAATTCGTACGAGCCATCTGCCCTTTATGTTTTTGTAGGCTTTTCTCTCCACCTTTCAATTTAATGTGCTGAATGCTGGTTCTTATTCTTTTTCAAGCTGAGTGTGCATCAGGCCTGTGGCAAAGAGACTGTGCCCTGTTGCCTTCCACTCCTGACAGCCACTAGGAGACGTTGCCACAGCAGAGGCGTCCCCTTTGTACCTGTCAGTATGGCTTATCCCTTTTGTGTAGATTTTAGCAGGCCAGGCCTAGACTTGTTACTGTGCACTATGCCATGAGATACCCTTTTGAAGTTCCTTCTTAAGCTGGAGCTGGATCTGTGTGTGGAGGTGTCCCTGGAGTGTCAGTATCCCCTAGCACTTGGTGATACCAGGGTCACTGCTCAGTCCCAAAGCACAGCATGCAGGCAACAGCCAAACTGAGGCAATTTCTTTGCCAAGTAACACCACTGGAGACTTGAAGAGACGTGTATTGAGCAGGATGTGTAGGTGAAGGGGTGAGTACAACATTGTTATTGTTGTTGCTTGTTCCCACGACAAATTCAGAACAAAGTGGCCGTGTCAAATGCTCCTACCAACTACTCAGGGGCTTTGGAGTAGACAAGTCTCTCTCTGACTTGCTGTCTTCCATGCTTGGATTTCATCTCATTCATCAGGGGGTGTAGGCCCTGATGGGAGAAGTGTAGCTTTTTCTGTCATCCCTGTTTCTTGGGTGTTCAGGGTCTAGAGAAGGCAGAGCTTTTCTAAGTTAAATCCTTAGTTCAGTCATTTGCAAATGGGAACTTTTTAATTTTTATTGGTGTGTGGTTAAACTGTCGTGAACTGTGCACATATTAATTCTAAAATAAACACCTCTCTCATCCAGCAGAGCAATTGTGACCTCAGGAAGAACCAGATTTAAAAATAAGACTATAATTTTAATCCTCAGCTTGTGCCCTTCTCCCCTCAGGCTTTTGTGATGATGGCTGGAATTTCTTCATTGACTGTAGGATTTTTTCCAATTAATGGCAACATTCTCCCAAACCAGAAACTATCCAATCCTGCCCAAAGAGATTTAGTGGAAGTGAAACTGTAGAGAAGATGAAGACAAACTATTTCTAACATTTTTGTCTTATTCCTACATCCTACCATATGGCTTGGCCATAGCAGTCGTGTGAAAATGCGTGACCTGTTCTGTGAAGCTGAACACGCTGTGGTCTCTGTGTTTACAGCAGATACAAGGAAAAGGTTTTGTCTTCAGGCATGTCTATGCAGGGCCTAGAACACTTTTGGCTCTACATAAGAAATAATAATAATAAGGCCAAAACCTCTCTGCCAGCTAGTGAAATGAAAATGCTCTACTTCACAGTTATGTCATTGGAGAATTATATTTCATTAGAGCTGATATTAAAAACCCTGATATCAGTAGTGAAATGTGGCTGACTTCAAATTTGCAAAACACATAGGAAATTTTTTTGTAATGTGTTGTCACTTTAGAAGTCTGGCAGTCCTTTAGGTTCACTCATAAAAGTTTAAGCTCTCAGAAGGGGAAAATCCCAAGGCTATTTCTCCTAAGCTTTAAAAGCTTTGCTTTTACTAGTAAATGCCATTTTTACAAAGTATATGCAAGTAATGTTCTGGATGCTTCAAACTGCAGCAGCTGTTAGGACTTTCAGTTGGAGAACTGGATTAAGTAGTCATGAGAAGTAAGTTATTCTAGATCTTTAAATGGGAGCTCTTAAAAAGTCAGTGAAAAGGATCGAGAATAGCAGTCCAAACTGTTTCTGGTTATTAAATGCAAAAATATACCTGTTGTTTTGCTGTTTTCCCTTCCCATTTGGTGGCTCACAGGCTTGTGTTACTGGGAAGGACTGTGTGCACAGCACTTCTGTTGAGTTGGTTCCAACAGGACACTGATCTACAGAACAGTTTCCATGTTAATTTTCACAAATTAATGAAGTAGTTGTAAATCTGACTTTTGTGTTAGTCAGAGTAAAGACATGAAGAGGTATATGTGAGTATATGTATTAGCTCTTATTTTTACTTGATAGACAATATTTAAATGTCCAGTGCAGTATGTAAGATTATTTCTGTTACAGTTACATTTGTTGTTGGAGATGGTAAATGATATTTGATTCTAGGCAGGATTTTCTGCTTTGAGTTTTTGCTCAGATGTGGAGAACTTGTGAACATAAATGCATAGTCATTTGCTAATAGAAAAATATATTATGGTTAAACAAGCAAATGCAAACTGTTTGTGGCTTGAAAATAGGATAATGATTAGATGTGTATTCTTTTCTGCTTGGATATATCCAACTCCACCCTGTTCTCCCTCTTGAATACTGGGCAATAGCCATTGTCTGCTACATCCTCTCAGAAGCTGTTTTGGTGCTGTACCACCAAACAAGACAGACAGTGGCACAGTTCACATTTGGGGCTTTTTCCCTGCACACTCTGCTTATCGTCTCCTTTCTCCACATTGATTTTTTTACCAGGTTTTTAGGAGTTTGCTGTTTTCAGGACTTCTCTCTCTTTTGAAATCTGCTAGCAGTGATAAGGGACAATATGATATACAATTGTAAAACATCCTGTGCAAGATTTTCTTTAGGAAGGAGTCTCCAATCAACCTGGTACAACCTTTCTTACAGGTCTATCCAATTGTGTATAGTATTTCTTAGAAATTCACTGGAGTTAATGGCTTAATTCACTGGATTAAAGTGGTGAATCTTAGTAATGTGAAAGCTGTTCAGTGGACAGAAGGGCTGAAATGCCAGTTAATCCCTGGCTGGACAGATACAGCTGTTCCTTTTTTACTTTGTCAGCCTACTTATGTGAGCAGGTCATTGTCTCTTTGGTGAGACAAAAGAGTAGGATGCTTGTGTGTAAGGGTTAGGTCAGCCTGTGGGATCAGGGTCTGGTTAAGGGAGTTTGTTTTTATCAGCACATTCTGAGGCAAGTGGAAACTGGATGGTTTGGATTATGGAAAGTCCCTGAAGTGTGCATATGTTCAGCTTGTTAGCTTCATGTACTTGGGGACTGCAAAATCAGTGTCAAACCCACCTTTTCTTTTTTTTCTTTCTTAATTTTTTTTTTGGTTGGTTGTTTTGGTTTCTTTTTATTTTGGAAAAAATAGTAAAGGCATTGAAACACTTTCTGGAAACAGAAAACATTCCCATCTTTTATGGATATGTGGTCAGCTGGCTCTTGCTTGTTCCCTTATAAGCAATATTCTTAACTATTCTTATTCTTAAATATTCTTACTATTTCAGGTCAGTGTGTGTGTTTTATTTTACAGTTGCCATGGCACTGGTAAGACAGATATGTTCTGTAGTTGTTTGTCTTGTTATAAGATGTGAATTTTATTTTCAGCAGTGTATTTGCAGCATAATAGAGTGTGCAATAGTTTTCCATACTTCACCAAAGTTGTCCATATTGGAGTTACTGCACTGTATTTTTTCTTGTTTGACATGTAATGTTTTACATGCCCATCTTTGGTGCACTAGAGTCAATAGCTCCCACATACAGCCTTTGAATTTTGGATATTCTATTCTAACCTAGTGGATACTTAAGGTTAGAGACATTATGTCATGGTTGCAATCTTACATAAACACAAAGCAGAGAACCTAATCTAGTTTTTTTTTATGCAGCTCAATAAACTTGGCTGAGCTACGGCTTATCTTCTGAGGAGGTGCCCAGTATTGATTTAAGGACTTCAGGTGATGAAGAATCTAACCAAGATTAACTGTAAGTTATAGCTACTAAATTTTACTGAGCTCTGTCAGTGTTTAAAAATGTAGCTTTACTTAAAATAAAGTGCAGCAGCAGCCATAGCCAAGATTCACCATATCTCCCTTGTTTTCCTCATGTTTTCTCTTTTTTTAGTGAGATTTTCATCACACTGATTGGAATCAAATCTCACAGTACTCCAGCTTTTACTTATTGCTATTACAGAAATAATTTTAGGGGAGTCTGTAGGGTTTTCAAAGTAAATTTGACAATCTGACGTGTGTTGGCATAACTAGAAATGAGTCAAGCCCGAGACACTGACACTGGCGTTGAGCCGCAGTTTTTCCCTGCTGCGGGTTCCTGTGACTTTGATGACACCTGTCGTTGGTTCACTGAGAATCAGCTTTACTGACTGACATGGGTCTGTTTATCATACAGGAAACTGCAGTGAGGTGCCTGCAAGTGTCACAAGGCTCTCTTCCTTTTACCCCCACACGTGGCATTCAGCTGGAATATATTGAAGAATTTTTATGTTTCTGTATTGTGATTAGCCAGATCAAGTAAAGCAAACCTGTTTTGTCTTTGCATCTCTTTGGCCTTGCCTTTTGTTTTATTTGTTTTAAAGAAATAAATATGCTTGTGGGGGTTTTCTTTAGGGTTTTTTTGTTTGTTTTTTAAAATAGCTGAAAATATGGATCAGCTGTGGAGGAAATAGTGAAAGGGAAGAAGCCCTTAGCTACCAAAACAAACTTGACTGATGCTGAGTCATGAGAGAGTGGTAGACCTGTTCATCAAGTTTATTAGCAGTGCATATAAGAAAAATGTAAAAGCATTTTCTGCTGTCACAGGATGCTGGGTTTGAGAATAATAAAAATAAAACCCTTTCAGTTACAGCAGTGACACAGCCAGAGGACTGGTTTGGGGGTGGCACCACTTGTATATCCTTTCCACAAGGTATTTAAAATTTAATTAGGGAAGGGGGATACACAAAATACCCACCTGTTTAGTAGAATTTGCTTCTTGTTGGACAGTGTTTAGAGGCTTTTGAATTAAAAACAGTTAAAAACGGTATTGCTGCTTTCAGCTGTTTCCTTAACCTCGCTGAAGTCATCCCTTAGCAGATACAAGGGCAAAGAAATGCTTTGCCAGCCAAAGATATTTACAGAAGAGGGAGCTCATGATGTCTGTCACACCTGTTTATACCAGTACGCCCTCTTGGATTGTTTTCTTTTAAGGTTCCATGAGATTAACAGAAGAGATTGTTTTTCCTGTATACGTATACAAGAGTTAAGTTTCTAAGCTTGAGGCTTTGGTTTTCTGAGCATCAATATGATCAACTCTCATTCAAGCTAGCAGGAACTTGACTGAGAGTAAGAATTGACCCAAACTCAAGTTCCAGGAGTAGCAAGTGGGTTGGCATCCTCTTTTTGGATGAGCTATTTCTCATCACAGATGTAATCTGAAGAGTATTACCATTGTTTTGTTCTTAATTCATATGCAGTTTATAAGCCAGCTTTTATACCTGGTAAAAACATGTCATCTTGAACCATTTAAAATTTTCCAGGATTTGGGGTTTATTATTGCTGTAAAAAACTTCCATAACAGATTTCCTTCAGTTGGTTTTCTGTATTTATTTTATGCTTATTATTTGAAATTCATAGTCATCACTGCCATTTCCTGACAAATTATGAAACGCGCTTTCAGTTAATCAGTTTGCTGGTTTTTGTTGAGAGAGATCCTTCTTAATTGCCTCTGTTTTCTTTTCTTAGCATATACATCTTCTTTTCATGATACATATTCATATTAGGTGGTATAAAAACAATGAACTCAGCTTCTTCAAGGGATGTGTTACAGACTGTGAGTGTAAATCAATACAATTATGTGCTGGCAATTAAGAGGTTAAATACATTTCCAGTTTAAGAAACAAGGTGGGAAGGTTGTCTGAAGACACTTGGGGCTGTGTCTTTCCAGGAGCCACAGGTCAGCAGGGTACCCAGTGTCACATGGAATAACCAGGTGCCACACAGTGCCTGGGCCCTGTGGGGCGTACACAGTTCAATGCTGCTGCTGCTGCTTTTGCTATGTACGACTTGATGTGCCTGTGTTCCCAAAACTTGCCTTCCAAACAAAACACTTTGCTTGATCCTAATGCTATAGGTGGCTTTTAGGACTGTGGTGTAACTTTTCAGCAGAATGTGTAGTCAATGGTGGAAACCAAAAGAGCATCAGAGTGAAAAATGTTTTGGCTCCTTAACTTAAATGCTAACGTCAGCTCAGCTGAGCTCCCAGGATCCTATTTGGCAAAAGACAGATTACATAAGCAGCAGTAATTTTTCCCCATGCTTGGAAATAATTGGTCAAAATGCTTAGCAACTCCCCACAAGTGCAGTGGGCTGCTGCCTGCAGTGCTTGGTCAGAAAGCTAAAATACCTCTTGGCAGGACTGTGGTCAGCCAGCCCAGCTCTGCCTGCGTGGGCCAGGGAGGCCTGTCTGCTCTGCTGGCCACCACTCCTCCTCTCCACCCAAGGGGATGTGCGGGACTAGCTGAAAGCATCCTGTGTGGCAAAGCCAGCTTGGGAGCTCTGGGTGGGGTCAGCCTGAAGGTACCCGCAGTTAGGGTGGATGTTGAATGAAGTTTATGGAGTTCTTTGCCTGATAGTAAACTAAAAGTTTAAAAAATCACAAATACTCTATGCATCTCCTAAAGTGAGGGGGACTGGCATTTGGAAAATTCACCTTTGCATTTGTTTGGAATTTATTTTCATGCTCTCTGTGAGGATTGTTTTGTCTGAAATGAAGTGCCTCTGTGCTTCCAATACAGATGCCTTTCATTCTTCCTCTAAATTATACCAAATGCTCAGCAGGAAGAGCAGATGTTCACCAATTACAGAAAAATAAATTAACTGAAAGGGAAAAGAAATCTGGAGGTGGGGCAGGGCATTTCAGTTGCTAGGTCACTCTAGCATGGGACAATCTGCTACATTTTGTGAGCACAAACAAAGGCAGACAGAGGATCCCAACTGGTACCCTGCCCTGGACTCCTCCCATGCCATCACTGGGGCCATCAGCCCACCAAAGTCCCACCTCCCCAGGCCCAGAGGAGCACAGGAACACAATGACAGGTAGAAAACTAACTAAAGACACAAAGGAAGGGACACCAGGTCTAGAGTCCTTTCCAGGACTGCCTCAGCCCCAGCGTCCAGATCTGAAGCCCATCAAGATGAGTCAATGCCAGAGCACTTTTTGGAGATATCTGGATATATGTGTAACAGTCTGTGCCAGCAGCTGGAGTGGGCTTGTTTGTCCAGGTGCCAATAGCTGGGAGCCCTGGGATCCAGAAGTGGCTACTGGGCAGACTGTGAGCCCAGCAGCTGAAGGAATCTGTATTGCTCATGTGTGTGGATATGCATGTGTGTGTATAAATATATACACACCTGCATAATAAGGACAGGTGTATGCATGTAAAACAGACATATTCTGACCCTTCCTGCTCAGCTGAGGAGAGGCTGTGTGTTCTCTATTGAGAATACATTTTCAGCTTTGCTGCTGGTTGTGCCTGGGAGCATGGGGCTGTGCAGCCTCAGTTCTTCTGACAGCACTGTCAGATCAGGCCTATTCCACTTATTCTCCTGCTGAGAGCCACCTAAAATCAAGTAGATGAGGAACATGCAAACAGATTTTTTAGAGACTGGTAACCATGTGTGTTTTTAGACTTTGTATGGTACCAGGTGAACAGCAGGAGCTTGAGCTAGTGGTATGGATAGGCAGTGAAGGAAATTATATGGCCAAACTGACTTTTTTGAGCATTGACAAGCAGTGACATCCAATTGTGCTTCCTTAAAGCTTTTTCTCTTTCCTTATGAAAGGATGGCCTTTAATAACCTTTTCATGCCCCTGTGCCTTGGAGTTTTGGATGTTCCTCATAATGCTGTAATCAGTATCCAAAATACTTGAACAAGAAGAACAGTAACACAACATCACAACTTTCATCTCTTGATGGATATTATCATCAAATTCAGTGGAAAATATGCAATTAAAATCTGACAATAAATTCCAAAGATTGTTTTTAAAAAAACTTTTAAAAAGTGGTGCTTATTTTGCAGCTGGATGCCATCACCTCTTTCCTTTACATTGGTCAATTTAGCTTGTTAGAATTTGCCTAGTGGGTAGGTTTTATTCACTGCTGCTCTTGTAAAACCATCTGTTAATCACAGTTACTTTCCTTTGAATTTTAAAATCTTGCTCATTTGGATGACCCATATATCATGCATTTTTAAAAGTTAAAATTAAAAGCAGTTCCCTTGCCCCAAAACAAGTTTCTAGCTTGACTTTTCCTCCGTTTGAAAAACATGGGCAGTTCAATTAGGAAAAAGATGTTAAAAACAGGCTTGTGTGGGGAAAATAAAAGTAATTGCTCAGGTATCACCAAAGGGGAAATCTGATGAGGCAGATACAATCTAAATTGGAGTTTGAACAAGCTAGCAGCTGCATAAGATGGATAAGTTTCTATATTTTAGTGCAAATAAACTAAACGGCCAAGGCTGAAGTTTTATGTCTTTAGCAGAACACAACAGCCTGAAGAGCTCAGTGGAGGAGGTTATATGGAAGAAGAATGGCTTTCATCATTACTTTAGGAGAAGGAAGCAGTAAATCTGCAGCATTGATTTTAGTGCCATATGAGGTGAATTCACCCATGCTTGCTTGCTGAGATCACATGAGATGCCTAAGTATGTTTTATGATAACTCACGTTTTTGAAGGCTTTGTGTAAGCTCCTATGTAAGAATCCTTTAGTGCCAACCTGTCTGTTTAATACTATCCTATCAGGTGCTGAAGTTAAATTTGGATCCTGCTTTTGAAAGGTTTTGATAATGGATTGCCTGGAATCTGTGAGCCATGACTCTGGAAAAGTTTTATTTTGAAGCCTATTTTTTACATTGATACTGAAACCATTAAATTTGGTAACTGAAGCAGCATTTTTTTTATTCTAGCAATGGGAGCTGGATTTAGAACATTGTTTTTATAGCAATTAAGAAATCCCTCAAGGAGGAGCCCAACAACATCTTACTTAGAGGGTTAACTCCTTGTTATGTTAGTCAGCTCTCATTTAACTCTGATGATTGTGTGGGTTTTTGATTAGCAACACCACAGCTGCTCCCAACACCTTCTGGTGCATCAAATGGTTGTGGAAGGTGTAAGTGCAGAGTAAGGACTCAGCTAATGACAGTGCCCACTGCTCCTTAAAACCTGCACCGCTTCTTACAGAAATCTGGCCACTTAGGTTTTTTCAAAGGATAATATGGCATGTATGTGCTTTATCTTAATTTTATACATGGTTAACTTGGTTTATGTTTTAGTCTTTTCTGGTTATCCTTTCCCAGTTTGCCTGCATAATTAAAAATTTACTTGAAACAATTCTGCACTTCAGTTACCACTGATTAGTACCAAAATTAAACCATGCAGTACATCTGATTGGGGCAAGTTGACTTTTGGTTTTTTAATATTCTACCTGAAGTGTTTTGCCTTCGGTGTATTAAAATATGAGAAATTATAAACCTGGTAGCGGTCAGTTGGTTTGTTTGTAGTTTACAATTGATGCTAGTTGTCTCTTCACAAAACAGACACAGCTTGACTGACTTGGAAATAAATTACCCCAGTTTTCAGCCAATAACTGAAATCAAGGAATTCTGTTTTCTTCAGGAAAAGCCACAGAAAGAAACACCTAAATGAAACAGCTAAATATATTAGCATCTTTTGGAAGCAAATAACTGTTCAAAATATGCAATAAAATCTACAGTTATGGTTACAAGATTATAAAATTATAAATTTCATTTATATTTTGCAGATGCGTATAAGGCCTACTGAGGCAAGTCCAGCCATGTGCAGAAATTTAGGAACTTATTTAATTTCCTGATTGAGTTTCTTCTTTTGGTCATTTTGATTTTAGGGGCCTTTGGGTCTGTTTTTTTTTTTAAAAAAAGCTTGTTAAGTATCTGTATTTTTTTTCTTGAGGAATTAAGAAATAATGTTCTAGTTATACATGAAGATCTAAAATGCTATTTTACATTTATTGGGGGAAAGACTGACTTAGCTATTTAGAGGAAAAACTACTCAACTGACTGAATTTCTGAATTCACTTTCTTTGAGAGAAGTCTGCTGTATCTGATGTGGTGTATATTTATATGTGGTATGCTGTTTTATGATGCAAAGATCTGCTTGTAAAATACCAAGAGAGTGGGAAGGTAGAATACTGTGTAAGAAATACCAAAGGATGTGAAATTTTAATTTTGGAAGAAAAGTTTCAACATTAGGTGCTTGTGAGAATGTAACAAAAAGCTTTACAATAGTACATATATTGAGTAAGTCTAATGTCAGATTTCTTCTGTGTTTTTTAATAGATAAGTGTCTGTGACTAGAAAGTAAGTTCTGAATTCCACAAAATCAGTAGAAAGTTTGCCGTTGAATTCTGTGTGACTAAGATTTGGCTTATGGTGTTCATGGCACTCAGGCTAGATTCCTTTCTTAGTCACACTGGTTACTGTACAGAAAACCCCTCCAAATAGATGAAGCATTTAATAAGGAAAGCTTTGGAAAGACCAGCTCTGCTGGGGGCAAGTCTCAGGCCATCTCATCAGACAAAGAAAGGCGAGGCATTCCTTAACATAGCACAGAGAAACAGAGAACTTCATTGATCAAAACCAGCTTTTTAGGCTTCAACCAGGAATTGCTTAAGCGTAAGTACAAAATATGCTTCAAATCTGCGTGCTTTCCCTTTTCTTGTTGATCAGCAGTGAAGTGTTAGTTCAGCTGTTTTTAGGAAGACTCAGCTTTATTTCAGATGTTTGTTATGAGTCTGTGCTGTCCATTAGGACAGGTCTCTGTGGGCAGAAGTAGATGGAGCTTCTGCCATTGTGGAAATGCTCCAAGTGGGTTCAACACCAAGGCCATTTCCAAGCTAAATGACTCTGTGATTCTATGATTTTGTCAATGTGATAGCCAAAGCAAGCACGTGGTTATAATTCATCCCTTCCACTGTTGGCATTAATTAAGAGAACGGAATTGATAGACACATTAATTATTCTGTTACATTCTTTCCAAAAGAAAAATTCCCAAATTATAGTAATTTCATGGAAGTATTGCAGCAATGCTTTTTAATCAGAAGTCTTAATGGCAAGAGGATGAAAATTACTATCCATATTGGGAATGCATAACACACCACCAAACATCAAGAAATATCCATAATAGGAACTTTGGTTTATAGTCTTTTTAGTTTGAAGCCAAGAGATCTAACAATCCTGTTACACAACATACTTATGCAGTTTGCTAAGTTTTGATCATTAGACTCCCCATGGAGTTTGAAAGAAAGGAAATAAAAAGCCCATTACACTAGTTTTGTTGACCCTCTTCCAGCCTGCTAACAGCTCTTGTTATTTTTTATTGTTTAAGGAAAAAAAAATAGAAATTGTCTTGCAAGAGCATGGGATTCCAGCTATTCTGCAAAAGATAAAAAATCTGAATATTTTATAGGATGTGAATTTCCAGGGCTAGAGTCTGTGAGATTTAGACTCTGATTTTTGAAACACAGCTTCAGAAAGTTGCCAGTGAAATACTTTCAGAAATGTGCTTTACCTAGAATTGTAAATGAATCTCACAAGGCTTTAAATGACCTGTGTCACAGAGTCCCTGTGGTTACATGTGAGAATACTTCATAATGCTGTGTTCAATCTACTACGTGACTGGCGGAGCTTCAGAAATACAGTGTTTTGGAAAATCACGTTAAATATTTTCCCATGCTTCAGTTGACTCTTAAAAATCTTCTGAAACACAAAAGAAATTATTAGTCACTGCAAGAAGATGTAATGGATCTAACTGTTGTATTGCCTCATTTTTCACAATTGCTGTATTAAGCCATAAGCATACGTATTGGCACTATTTGAAGACTTTGGTCAGGATTTCTTTGCACCAACAGAAAAATTCCTATTTAAGTCAAAGGCACAGTAAAGACCCCCAGTAGGCTAGCTGAGCTCACAAAGTTGAGATGTGAGAGAGTTGAGAATGATCAGGATCATTCACAAAGGATGGGAAAAGTTGCCAGATGCAGGATGAGAGATTAAGGAGAAAACAAGAACCAGTTTTATACTAGATTACACAGCAATGTAGAGCAGTACAATTACATATGGTAGATCTTCCTTTACTGCTTTTGTGGGTGTTCCTCCCATGTCTTCATCATCCTTCCTAACAAAATGGATGGCAATCTACTTCCTTCACAATATCACAGTTTCATCCTGCAACCTTTTAACTGGATGAACCAACTAAGATGTTTCAGTAGAAAAAGATTTGTGAAATACCACATAATTTGAATTTTAGAAACATAAATGAGACATTTGCCTACCTGACTCTGAATGCACTTGCCTGCCTGCATGACCTTAAAGTCCTGACATGGTGTTGCAAGATGTTTCCATCCGACAATTTATTTAGGTTAGTGCTACTTCCTTAGGAAGTCAATTTATTGGTTTTATGTGACAAGCAGGTCAGAGCTGTGTACTCTTAGACAAAATGAGCTGTGTCTCTTTGTCACTTATGAATGAAAGATAGGAAAAATCCCACCACATTAAGCTATAGGCTTTTCCCCCTCACCTCTTGTTTCTTTATGGCTTACAGAGGTGGTGGATCTCTTCAGCAGCTGCCAAGAAGTGATCAGAGGGTGTTACTGTGAGCCAGCTGTGAAGAGCTCCTCTTTCCATGTAATGTCAAGTCAGTCTGCAAATTTCACCATCATTTTTTACTGCAAAGGCATCTTAAGGAGACAGAGTTCAAGGGCAAGTTAAAAGTAGAGTGAAGCAGCCCTGTAACAAGTAAATGTTAGCTATACACAAGACAGTTATAGACTGTGTGAATATATTTTTCTCATTTGTGGTTTGAATGAAATAAATATTCAAATGAGGCTTGGCCTCAAAATTAAGCAGTTAAACAAAACCCATTGAACTATACCTCCTTGTCTCTTTTGAGACAGACATCAGTTGTCTGTGTTTTTATTTAGAATGTGTTTTAAACTGCTTACTACATTTTCCTGGGATTTTAATTTGGTTTGGATTAAAGTTTTCAGATGGTGGGACTGTCTTACTCCTCTGAATTAAACATTGCATAACAAATCTGAGTTGCTCAGGACTTATGCACTGAGTAATAGCTGTACTGTTGCTTTGTTCCTACATAATTCTACTCACTTTCTTTGCCAGTGGCTATAGAAAAGCTTAGTCCATTTATTTCAATTTTTTCTTTGAGATGTCTGCCATTCCTAATGACCGCATGATTTGTAACTCCACATTCCTCGCCACCATGCCAGTAAAAGAAGTGTCATTTCTTTGGGATGAAGCTGTTGCTTCCAAATGGTTTTATATAAACCCCCACATATATCAAAACAGCTGAAGGAATTCTTTTGACAATCAAGGGTAGGATCTCATGAATTTACTTTTAATTTAAAAATGTGTGCCCACTTTAGAGCAGTTCCTTTTACTGGACTGTACAAACATTGCCAAAAACTGAGGGGAGCTATTGAACCACTCACTATCTATCCTGAAGTTATAAAAAAAAAATCCAAACCTGTAAATTATTTAGAGGAGAAGCTACAGAACAGAGAATAATCTGCCAGATAATTATACATGGGTACTTGGGAGTGTTGTAAGCATATTATGTTGTATTAATGTTAAGGGTCACCCAAGAAGGGAAGCTGCTGGAGTTCTATCCCTTAAGTGTCCCTGTGCATGGAGAACCCTGCTGGCACTCTTGATCCCTGACAGTGTAAGATCAGTACATCAATGGCTGTGTAAAATCAGCTCATCAAAGGAATTTGTCCTAATAGGCTGGCTAATCTTTTAAATTTGTTAAGTCAAACAACTACAACTCTAAACTATGTTTGGTAGGGAAAAAACATATTCTCTGTAAGATGTATCCTAGAAACAGATAGAAGAGACCAAGTGCTCAATATTCTATCCATACATGGGGATAACAGTGTTTCCTTAGTTTGAAGCACTGGCTGTGTTCAGCAGTGCTTGGTGATTAACTTCTCTGGGGAACAGACAGTAGAGGGGCACTTGGATCCTTACCTGAAAATTCATAATTCTGACCTATTTTGCATCTGGAAGGAAGGAAGTTCCAAATTTTGAGGCCAACCATATTAACAAACCTCTCTAGATGTATTTTTAGTTCACTGAAAGAAAGTCAGATCTGGCTGGTGAAGAATGTGTTTCCTTCTGCTAAGTGTGTTAGCTGATACTTTATTACAGAATGAAGTGGGTTTTTTCTTTTTTTTTTTGCAACTGGCAAAGTGTAAAACTTCCAGTTTGCACTTTGCCCCAGAGATGACTTTCCCCCGCTTTCTCCTCAAATTTCTGTATGTAGCTTGTCAGTAGCTTTTGTGGTATTGTGGAAAAGTCACTATTATGGTGAAGAAATAAAAAAATTGCTAATTCTTGTATAGATTCAAAGTAGCAGATGTTTGCTAATGTCTTCTCAAGAATGACATTTAATTGCTACATGCTACTAGACTTTAGGATCATCAAGGGACCATTATCTCACTATAAAAATAATTAAAACCTTCTTTCAGGATAATGCACGTGTGGTTAATATAAATGTTTGCCACAGGCATTGCATCTGGGGATTTTATGATTCAAGGTATTTTTGAGTGCCACATTGTGATCTCATGTCTGTGAGTATAATTCCATTGACTTCAGTTGAAATTGTTCTGTTCTCATCTGTGAGATCACAGTTCCTAAAACCCAATTCCTAATATTTTTGCCATGTTCTCTATCCGTCTCTTAGGACACGAGAACATGTTAATGGAGCAACTTTTGAGTACATTGAGTTTTCACAATGGTGCTTTGAGCTGGGTTTATTTCAGTTATATGTAGAATTATAAAGCCAGGGGGCCAGAGCAGCGAGTTGGCCTTGGGATGCCCTGGAGTATGGTTCTATTCTCTTGCAGAACCTATTGTGTAAATGTTTATGGTTTTTCATGTGTGGACTCAAAACCAAGATGATCTCTGTGCTCTGTCTGTGGTGTACCTGTCACTTGAGATTCATGTGTCCTATCAGCTTTTGAATAGAATTCCAGACTTTGATGAATTAGGTGTTTCCAGCACCAGGATAATACCCAGATATCAGTGTAGTACAGTTTGGCTACATCAAGAGAATGATTTTTTATTAGCTGGGTGTGTGACTTTGGCTGCATTAGATGCAACTGACCAAAAGCTGCTTTTCTTCATCTTTCTAAGGCCCTAAAAAGTATGATTTTTTTTTGGTACTGGAAAAAGCAATTTTTTTTGGCCAAAAGCTGGTGTCTATTGTGAAAGGCTGAGTAGAGGCATGTCCAGTTTTCTAGAATTGTAATTGATAAGTACGTAAAAAACCACTTCTTTGAGTTGCTGACATTATATAACAACTGAGTATTGTACTTTTAAAATTATTTCTTCCTTAGTTATTAATGTGCTTCTAAGGGAAGAAAACACAAAAATGTTGATCTCAGAGTACTGAGTATTCAGTAGTCCTCAATTGTTTGCAACAAATGGCAGTATACTGGAGTGGGAAGTGGGGGCGGGGGAGAAATATTGAGGGGAGATCACTGTAAAAGTGTTTAACCCAAGCAAAAGCCTCTTCCTTGGAATAGTTGCTCTGTGATGTTCTCCTGATATGATTGTTCTAGTTTAACTTGGCCTCAAGGCCAGTTTGGTGGCAGAGGACCAATAGACCAATACAGGGCTTGTACTGTTTGCAATGCAGTCCACATGAGCTTGTCACAGACTATATGAATGGAGAACAGTGCCAGCTGCCTTCATCTATGGGTCCCAACATTGCAGCTCAGGCAGCTGAGGGGCCTGTGATTTAAGGCTTACAGAATCTTGTCTTTGAGATCATCACAGTAGAAGAAAAGTGAAAAGATTTTAATAAAAGAATGTGGCTTGCTGCAGTGATAGGTGTGAAAATCCAGGCCCATCATATGTATCTTCTGCTTTTTTTATGTATTGTTGATGTTTCTCAAACATTTTATTTCCCAGTTAATTTCCCCTGAATGTCTGCAGCATGTTAGAAAGACAATCTTCAGTATTAGAGAATATTTAAATGCAAACTTTATAGAGTAGATTTCTTTAATGTATTGAGGGGAGAACTCAGGTGAGGCTCATCTGCATGGGACAGATCTCAAAGTGGACAAAAGCTGCAATGTTCTGACAGCTCACACAGGTTTCTCTCAGCAGAGCATGCATGTAGGATGGGGACTTTCAGGAGTGCTCATCAGGAGCTTGATTTTCTGCTCACTGAAATTTGTTGTTTGTTTTGGAGGTTTTTGTTGCTGTTTATCTTCTACTGACTTCTCTGGGAATGGATCTAGACCAAACTAATTCTTATAATGTAGTGACCATGTTTCTTCAAGAACATTGGATACCTGCATCTCTAGTTCTCTCTATACCTTCACTGGTGCATGCCCTACAAGCGTGGATTTTCTTGTGGCCTGTTACTCCTGTGCTCCCTCATTGGATTAATGTATTGCTTTAACCCCAGCATGATTTGTATGTGGGGTTTGTGTTTTAAATTTATCAGAATAAGTGGTTTTAATTCCTGCTAAATGTTGTTTACTTCCTGCCTATGAATAGTAAAACCTCAATGCCTGTTTTTCATATACTGTTTCAGGAACTTCATGTGATACTAAATGGAATGCCCTAGGGAACAGCAGATGAGGTCAGCTCTGCTGCTTGCTTATCTTGGGATTCAGCCCTTCCGCCCTTGTTCTTCAATAGTAACATTCTTGGTTCTGAGCCACTGTTAAAAGGTGAAGATCCCATGGAGAACCCATATAGTCCACCTGTAGCTGGTGGAGCTGCTGTGGGGTGAAGACCTTATTACAGAAGGGCAGCCATCATCCTCAGGGGCATTTGGTAACTTCTTGCACTCTGAAGTAAAGGTGCAGAATTTTTTCTTTTGATGAGGATCAGATGGAATTTCAAATATATTCACCTCTCTCAGGTTATATATTAATGTGTATCTCCATCCTTGATCTAGAGCATATTGACAGGCTGAAGGGTGACATGCAGTACTTTGAAGAGCATAATGGCTGAGCAAGCTCTGAGAGAGGAGGGCACTCAGCCACTCTTTGAAATGATTGTTCATGTTTCTCTGCAAGATCTGCCTTGCTTTTTCTGATCAGTAACTTTTGAAACTTTTTCTCATGCGGTGGCTTCATTGTTCTCTATTTATTGCACATCTTAACTGCATTTTAAGAGAACTTGAGCTGATGCCAAGCATCAACATGTCTGAGGAGTTTTGATGAAACATAGGTAGCTGTAGGCCTGAGGTCATATGGAAAACGTTACTTTAGGGACTAAAGTCTTAAATATTATACCAGCAGGAGTTTCCGTAGAGATTTCAAGAGAACTGGGCAAGTAATTCTCTAGAGTTGACTGCAATAGCTTTTGTTATCTGCTTCATAAACTTTGGGATTAAATATAGTGGGGTTTTTGGAACATATATTGAGGAAGAGATAGGGGGATGAACTTGGCATGGAAGTTAACATTTTGCAGAATATTGATTCTGATATTGAATAACAGACTGTCTAAATTACATTATCACTAGGAGAATATAGTCTGATTCCATTTGCAGTTAAAAATACTAATAGTAATAAAAAAAAAGATGGTCTATTTTCAGCTAATCTCCATGTTTGTGCTCCCCTATTTTTTCTCTTGAATACTTTTCTTATGGCTGTTGGCAGATTTCAGATACCAGTTGGAAGGAAGTAACTGACTTTGTTTTAGAAGTGATCCTGCACACGATCTTGTCTGCAGATAAGATAGTGCTCAGGATCACTTCTAAAACAAAGAAGTTTTGTTTTAGAAGTTTTGCCTCCATTACAGCAGAGCTCTTGATTTCTTGGCACATCCATTAAGAACAGTCATGCCTCCAAAGGCTTTGCCCTTTATTGAGTGTTTGAAAGACCTGCTCCCAGTCTTGATGAGTGAGAAGCAGCCTTGCTTGAAACAGATTTGTATCCACAGCTTCCTCCAGTCAGACAGCTGCAAATGCTATGGGTACCTCTCAAAGTATCTGGCCTTTCTGGATGGGCAAATCAAAGGAATTGTTACCTGTGCCATATTGGCTGCACACATTTCTGTGCCACACTGCACTGGGGCCTCACCTCGCTCTGGACCTGAACTTCAAAGAAGAAGGGTAAAAATTAGGAAGTCTGATATGTCATGAAAAACCACCTCTGGATACAGAAAATACCCAACTTCATGTTCTGTGCAGTGTTCAGCATATTCAGTTCTCAATGGAATGTTTTCATCAACCACATGTAGCTATTGCTTTAGCTTTTTTAAGTTTTGCACAGGGGGATAAGGTGGAGGTGGCAGTGCTGTGTTTGGATTGACTGTGGTAATGAAAAGCGTGTCCTGAACACTTCTTTTGAAGTGTCACTCTTGTGTTGTGGTTGGCTGCCAACAAGTTTGCTCGACACAGTCAGGTAAAGTGTAAATGACATCAGCTCCTTTGGTGTTTTCCCCTGAAGGGAATGGCTGAGCTGTTCAGGCAGTCTCAGCTGGGACACCCTGGCTGTGCATTAGATCTGCTGGGGCACCATTTGGAGGATGTTGATGGACTGCAGTCGCAATCATTGTGTAATGTAGGTAGGAATTATAATCTCTCTCAGACCAAAAAGTGCAAGTGCAGCTGAGTCCACTTGTTAAGCCAAAATCCATTGCTCTCTGTGCTGATTCACAGTGGAAGCTGACATGAAGTATCAAGGAGGGATTAGTGTGCACAGCATGCTGTGGTTAAGAGCCTGTGACACAGCAGGAAACTGTGGTGAGTGTTGAGTTGCTAATGTCTCCTCAGGTTACTCGACTTGGGTTTGTGTGCAAACAGAGCAAGGTGGCTGAGTGGCAGGCTGGCTTCGGAGCCAGGGGTTTTAGAGCACTGCTGAAGAATAGGCCTGAAATATCACCACTTTCAGTCCCTCCCTAACAGGAGCAACTACTGCACTGAAGCCTTACTGAGGAGGGAGAGCTGGTCTGAATTTAAATTGATGTTTTAAAAATATTTCACTGCTTTTTTTCTTTCATATAGATTCACACGTATTGGTGAGCTAACAAGGCGCTCCTGTGCTAAGAAAGTTTGTTGAACTTCCCACTCAGGAGTTTCATGTGGAGGGTTTTTTTAGAAAGAGATGTTTCAGCCTTGCATTTCTCTAATGTCAAACATCAGCCTTTTCAAAATCTCATATTACTGTGGAGACGCGTTCTCCCATTCTCTCGCCTCCCATGCGTGTCTTTCTGGCCCACTTTTTCTCACATCAGGGATATGACTTGCTCAGGGGTTCCCTGTAGCCCATGTCCACTGACAGTATGACCCAGCCCTGGCAGAGCAATTTTGCTGAAATGGTTTTCCCACTGTATGCTGTGAAAGAGGCAGTGTGCCCATGTTGGTGGTGGCAGACATGCCTGAATTCCTGCATCACAGAATACTCTGAGTTGGAAGGGACCCACAAGGATCATCGAGTCCAGCTCTAATGTGAATGGCCCCTATGGATATCAAACCCGTAACCTGAGTATTCCTAGCACCATGCTCTGACCAACTGAGCTCATCTGTGAGACCTGGCAAGAAATCCATGTTCATCCCAAATTCCTAAAAGGAGGAGTGGCTGCTGACTTGGGGAATGTGAAAGCAACAGAAAACCAGGAACAAGAGATTAAACTCAGATCCTTGCCCGATTGCCTGTTATAAGGTTCACGGATGTGTAGGACCTATTGTATTTTGGTCCCTTCTCCAGACCTCAGGTGCCAGATCTTTGTCTCTGTTGCAGGTCCCAGCCGCAGATGAAGGCAAGCAAATCAATCTGTGCTCAAGAAACTAGACCAAAACAATCTAGGAGATTATGGTGAAGGATCTGCTCCTGAAGCTTTTTCTTATGCTAGAGTCTTTGTGGAGGAAAGGATGCAATTGTGCTAGCACATTATTGTTGAATATCTGAACTCCCCCTCCCTGTTGCTGGCTCTCAATTACTTTGTTATTGCCAATTCACTGACCTCTCCTTTGCTGACTGCGCAAGACCAGGTTGAAGGTCTGTCGTGTCATCACCTGGGAAACTAGAAAATAAATTGAATAAATCCCATTAAAGGATCTATAGATAGGGATTTAGTGGAGAGGGTTGGAGTAGATACAGATATATTTAGTACAATCATAAAGCTTTTAAAAATAATTTTTGAAACAGAGGTGTAAGAATTCTATCACTGTTGGTAATTTCGACTTGTGAAAAATAACATTCAAAGTTTCATGGGGGGAAGAAAGGAAGCTATCTGTATGGTGGAGAGAAGATGGTGGCATTAGGTTGCAAGATTTGATGTGGTTGGGATAGGTGGACAGAACTGTAGGAAGTCCACTGCTCTCCTGCCACACTGTGTTTAGTTTCTGGGATGATGAAAGTTCAGGAGAAGATGTGTCAAAACTCAGTTCTCACTCACTGGTGAGACCCTCTGGGCAGTGCAGTCAGATGTCTGAGTCTCCTGTCCTCCATTCTGTGCTGCCTGTACTGTTACCACTGCTGCTGTTGTGGGCAACATGTGTGATATGTGCCTGCCCAGGTCTGAACTCCTTAAGAGTGTGCATGTATGGTCCGGCACAACTGTTTTAGCCTGGAAGTTCGTGCGCCCTTTTGTACTGAGGCTACATCCTCACATAGTAAGCTGTGGCAGGAAATAGTTTCCCCTTCATTATCACACTGGTGGGGAAGTATTATGTGGCATGATAAGATTTGTACAAGCACCGTCTTACTGCTGTGGTTTTTGCTGGCTGGTTTTTTCACAGCCTACTTCCTCCAATTGCCTGCAGATCTCCCAGGTGAGTGCTTTGCTTTTGCTCTGTGACTGCCCAGGATCATCATGAGCAGGGTGAGCAGTAAACAGCCTGAGTTAAGGGCCATTGACCGGCTGGTTTGTGCAGCTGAACTGTGCGTGGGCAACTAAAGGGGCATGACTTGAGTAAGGGTGATAATGGGCTCAGTCTTCCCCTTTCCCCTCTTATTTAAGCAGTCACAGCCAGTTCTGACCAGGGATGTGTGATCAAAACATTCATAATAGATATCTGTGCTCTGAAATACAGACCTTGAAAAAGTAAACTTAGCTACCCCAAGACACATGCATTGGCTCTAATCTGGTGCTTGTTTCAGAATGGATGCTGTTCTGTATTTGAATGTACATGCATGCAAAGTGTTTGAAAAGAGACTTAGAAATAAAGAGGGTCCCTTACCACACCCTGTCATTGGCTTTTTTCTGTTTAATTTGGAAAATACAAAATCTGCTTTTATAAAGATCCTTGCTGTGCTAGCAAATGTGTGTCACCCACCAGTCTGCTCCCTCCTGATCCAATGCTGGGAAAGATTTAGAAGAAAGAATGGAATAAATCATACAAATGACTATGTTTTGCAGTGCCTGCCTAGCCAGATGAGTAGTTTCCTGAGCACTGGGGTTGAACATGCCTACTTGCCTATAAATTTGTGTCCAGTGGTTGACTGTGAGTCTCAGTGGATACTTTTCCCATGGTTGAGGAATTTTCTGGGATGCTCCCCTCTCTCTGGGACTGCTCATGCCAGCCTCGCCTTTCACAAAGATAATTATAGAAATGCCTTCCTGCCTGTTTTCACAAAACTTGTAAGAACTTGCAGGAATTTGCTTTCTCCAGCTTTTTGTCAAACCTTGGCTTAATGGCTGTGGGCCAAGACAAAAACTCTGGGATCAACACACAAATATAGACATACACACAGACATATTGTGGTTGTCATATATAAATCTTGATTCCCTAAGAAGCAAAGAAAAGGGGATGTGCAGTGGGAACCGCATTGTGGGCTCTGTGTGGGACAAGGAGTAACCAAGAGTGTCCTGAGAAATGGGGATATTGCACACAAGCAGGGGGTAGGAGGAGTACAACATCTTCTCTTTCCCTGCCTTTTTGAGCTTCCCTCTTTATGTGCCATCAACACTATAGGGGATGCTTGGTGGCTTTTTTTTTCTTTTGTGATGTAACTTGTAACCCAAGTTCAGCACAATGGGCACTTGGAGAAACAACCTTACAAACAGTAAGAGACAGGGAGGATTTGCCCTATTTAACCACAAAGAGTTTTCAGAAATAAGAGAAATATGGTACTATTTATAGTAACCGTAAGGGAAATATGGTAAGTGCAAGCATAAAGACACAGGATTTTCAATGAACCAAGGCTATTCAAAGGTATGTTTCTCACTCGGGTGGTAATTCACTCCCTGAAAATAACGAGGAGATACATGTAACACTTTCCAAGTGGCAGAGAAGCATCGTTCAGTCTTGTGTATTCAGCATGTGAAAAATAACTAGATGTAGAGACATGTAAATAAGCAGAAAAGCAACATATGGGCTTGCAGATGTTTTACCACATCAGTGAGATTTGCATACTGCTCTTGACGATTTGACTTAACTTGGCATGTGATTTGGGGAAAATCATCTTCCCGTGCCCTGGCATATCTGTTTTATGACTAGAGACTATGGATGTCCTCTGAAATCTCACTCTACTTGTAGAGAAGTTGGCTTTTTCTTCTGATAAGCTTTGTAGTGTTTTTTCCAGTATATATACAGAAGGTGCTGGGGAAAGGACTGTGTGTTGTAGCTTCAGGACATAGTTTGAGTATCCTGGGTTTTATTAGATTCTCAATCTCACACTTAAACCCAAAATGAAGAACTAAGGGTTTAACATTTAGGATTTTAGCTCATGTTATAGGATGAGTTGGAGCACCAAACAAGCTTTTCAGACTTGGAGGTAAACCTGAGAAAGCAGGAGAAGAGTCAGGCATGGAAGTGCAGTGGTGTTTCTCAGAAATAGCCTGGCTGTCAGCACAATGGCTCATGTCATGCTGTTAAAAAACAGCATCTCAGGATCTGAAATGGAGCTTGAATTCACAGGAAGGCCTTAGATGGCTTTCACCTTGAGTATGGGATCTGCTTTCATGACGATACTCTGGTGTACAGCAGTTATAGAATGAGAGGTTTATGGGCATGTGATAATTGAGTCTGTTGTTTACTGATGGGCTCACCTCCCTTTGTGCAAATGAACCTTAAAGGGAAATTATATAATCATGTTAGCAATTGCTTTTGCTGAGAGAAGTAATAGTGTTCTTTTCTGTATCTTCAGCTGCTCAACAGTTCTTGTGAGAAATTCCACTTCTGAGGCTAAAAATTCCCTACAGATACCAGCATTTATTTATTTTTGGCTTTTCTGAGAATAGAAGGTTTCAGCCACAGTACAGTAATGAAAGAAGAATGAAACGGGATTTTCTTTGTCCCCAGAAATGTTGGTTTTAAACATCCTTTCAGCTGAGTGGATGAAATTGTAAAATCGGGATGTGACAGTGATGCTCCAGAATTCTCCAGGGGTGTTTGAGCCTGACTTCATGGTTTCGTGCAGTTTTTTGTGGCTGATACAGAGCCGATGAAGCAGACTTTTCCAGTTCTTTTTTTCTGAAGCACACAGCTGAGGAAAGATTGACTACAGAAGCATCTGCAGCTAATTTAGCAGCATAATCCAATGAAGGATATTGCTGCAAATTGCTACAGAGACCTGGCATGGTTTGTGGCCAGGCCAGAGAAGAATCTTTTGTGTGGCTGTCAAAATCAAGGTGCTTCAGTTTCATGTGCTCGTATTTAAACTGAAGGAGAGGTAGCACTTCTCTAGAGTTTTCCAGTGGTCTGAAATGGCAGATAATTTATCAACAATGAGGTGTTGTTTGTCCTTCCCATTTTTCCTTGGTCACTCTCAGGAAGCTTTTTGACTGAAGAAAGGTAATTAGTGGAGCAGAGTATTTTGCCAACCACATTTAATGTTGGCATGACAGCCGAGTCCTCAGCACTTTCCTCAAGCACCTCACAGTCCAAATGGGCAGTTGAAGATGGTTTCCTGCTAAAAGTCATGTCCAAACTGGTGAGAAGAGGAGAGTACAGAGAGTAGCTGATGTTTGAAGAGAACTGTGATGGGGTTTTTTTGTTTTAATTTTGTTGTTAAGCTCTTTCCAAGAAAATACCTGGCTGCCCTTGCTGCTCTGATTTTTCTTCTTATCTCATTCCTTCCCTTCTGCTGGCCCATATTTGAGTGATGGGATATGACCCCTCTTGCATTATTTCTGTCTCATTTCACAGTTCTCATATGTCGCTCTATTTCCTTCCTAATTTTTGTCATGATGTTTAAAAAAAAACAAAAAAAGCCCAAGAATTCTTTGATGGCACCACATGGGCAGAAAAATGTCTGGAGGATCATGTCATTCAGTCTACACAATGCTTGGATCTCAGCCATTCTCTGAGTTCATTGCTTACATGACCTCTAAATATTTATTTTTGAAATGGGTTTATAAATTGCTATGGTTGATTAAAAGACTCCTGAAAAATGTGACTTTTTCTAAACACATGCAGAATGGTAGTTGGTTTTAACAAAACAAGACAACAAAAAAAGCAAACAACGTGTTTAGTTTTACATGAAGTATTAGATCTATGCAAACCTTTATGTTGTTTTATTCTTTAAATCTGGTGAGTAGAAGCTGAACAGCCAATATGTATTCAGAATGGCTATAACTTTGGGAGCAACTCTGAACTCATATATCAACATTTCTAACATGAGATGGGATGATACTTTTCTTTGAACAGCCACATTTTGGGGGTTTATTTTCTTTTGGTTTTTAGCATATTCATTCCCCTTGTGCTTTTTGCTTGGACAAATACTGTGTCTTACACAATTAAAATCTAACTCTCTTACTAGTGTATATTTAAATTGCTTTGTCTTGTATAAACAGGCAGATCTTGGCTCCAACTCTACATTAGTATATGAGACATCAGATTCTTAAGACCTCTGGTTAATTTGACATCAGATAATGGGAACTAATTGTCATTGCCATGTGATGAAGGCTTAATGAAAGTCTCTTAAGAGAAATACATAGGTGACTGTAAGGGTCAAACCCAGATATGAATGTGGGGAAGCCCATAGGCTAAAGCTAATTTGTTGAGATATAAGTGCTTATCCAGTCTTCCTTTGTTGCAATTATCAACAGTCAAAGCACCTTCATGCATATTTGCCAGGTAAATATATGTGAGTAGGTTTGCCTTGTGAAATTTGAGTATGGCTGTATAATATATTTCAATTTTCTACTTGGAAATCTTTATTTTTTTTCAAATACTTCATACCAGGGCTTATGCTACAAAACTTATCAGCCTGCTCTGAGAGGCATAAAGAGCCCTGTCAAACACAGATCTGACAGATTTTTATTTGCCATGGCTGAAGTAATGTGGTAAGTATGGCAATGTAAAAAGTGGAATATTTGAGGAGGTAAATGGCTCAATCTACTAATCTTGCTTTCTAAACAGTGCCTGAGAGTACAGATTACTTGCTTTGCCAAAATCAAACTTTAGGAAAAGTAAATTTGACATCTTGTTTTGATGGTGTAAGTGAGTGAGGGTAATACTATTCACCCAGAGTGTCTCATTATAATTACCAATTTAAAAAATAAAACAGCACTTGAGAGCATGTTATTACACTAACATGATCCAAATCCAGCTTTCATTGGAGAGCCCAACTGTGTAAAATCAGCACAATTTTTGAAGTTAATACTCCTTTACCACACAGTGCCTCCACACACAGCAGCAATAACATCTGTATGATGGGGCATTTCTATTGCTTTAATCACCATTTACTGCACTCTTACGGGTCATTAGTTCTATAGATTAACATGACACAAACATGGATTTATTAGTGCTGTAAACCTGTGGAAAACAGTGGGTCAAATTAACAACAACCAATGTGCTTTTATTAGACCTGAACATGGTGTGTCACTTTCTACAGTAAAAATGACTGCTTGTGAGCCATTTCAGGTTGCTTTCATCACTTGATTGTAACATTCTGAATTGTAGAAAACTCTCCCACTTGCTAGCAAAGTCTCAGTATCTGATTTAGGAGATCAAAAACTGTTTGGAAATCAGTTTTTACCCCAGAGTGAAATGTTTTTATTTTAAAATAGTGCTTCTTCACATATGATGTTGACTCAGTAGAGACCCCTGAGTTCCTTGAAAGGATAAGATATGCAAGATATATGTGTCTTAATGTGACTGTTCATAAACCAACTTACTGCTGGACTGCAGCCTGAAATGCAAAACTGATCAAAGAAACAATTTTCTGATACAAAATTAGCTACTGCAGTTAGTGCTTTTTTGGATTTTAAGGAGTTAATCTATCTGCCAAACCATGTTTTTGTAATGCACCAGTCTGTGCCATGTCTACACAACCATGAGAACATCTCTGAGATGGTTAGAGACTTCAAAAGCTCTGTAAGTCAGTAAAAATCTATTTCTTCCCCTTTTTTGTGTAATTTGCCATCAAGTTCTTTAAGGTCACTTCTAAGAAGGGCTGGTGGATATGAATCTTATCTGCTACCCCTTATAAACCTGTTCTTAAGTTCAAGGTTAGATGTTGTTACTCAATTTGGTTGTCTTTCAGTAGCAATGAACTATTTTATTTGCAACATTAGTGACTGTGAAGTATCTCTTGTCTGTAATGCTCCACAGCTGATGGAAAGAACAATAGAAATTGTTGAACCTTAGAACAAAGAACATGAAGGACTTCTTAGAGGTACATGTTAAGGAATTGTTGAGTACAGTAGTTTTCTTTAGTGTCCATTCCTGTGCTCTGAGAGGTGTGCTGCCCTGTCTTCTACTGGCTGCAAAATCTGGGCATCTCCTTCTGTTGGCCTGATAAAGAGAGTCCTTGCATAACCCATCAAACCCCAATGTATGGGCTGTTGGGGCCAAATCCTTGTGTGAGAGAAAGTGGCACAATCACTTTGTAAGCAGAGGATAAAGAAAGGAGTGTGCTGCTCCTGGACATGCAGAGCCATAGAGTGGCATATGAATCCCAGGCAGTTGCTTTGGTAGTACATAGGGAAAAGGAGAGGGGAAGGATCCTGAATCCTTAAGAAATATTTCTTCTTGATACATGCAGAGATTTGATTTCCTTGTGCTGAGCTGGAGACAGCTGGTATTCCTCCAGACACTGAGGAAGCTGGGCGTCAGCACTGTCTGCTTCAGATAAGATTAATAATGTTGGGGAATGGAGCCTAATCTGTTGGGATGCCACAGCAAGCACTCCTAGTGAGGAGGAGCAGCTGCCTGCTCTGGGCCTTCTGAGAGGAGTGAGAGGAACCATCTGAGACAGATTGGGATTGGCTCCTGTTCGTTCTGCAGGCAAGGTGCTCACACCTTGTAGCAGACTCTGTTGAATGCAGCACAGATCTGTGGATGCGTGATCATGTCCAATTCCTGGCTCTGTACACTTCAAAACTCTCTTAGAAAAATGACCCCACAACTGAACACAAGAATACAGCAGAAGGAACTTTTTTTCACCCTTGTATAGGAGACTACAAGTGTGCTTAGTGAAATACATGCTAACACAGGTCTTGACCAACAAACCAGAACAGCAGCAAGTTTTTGAATTAAAATCCTCTGCAGTCACTTCTGCTTTCCATTTTCAGTTTGGAAGTTGAGAATTGTTGGATCTCTTGAGTACTTTTTGTGTGGTACACGGGTTGGAGGCTTTTGACCTATCTCTTTTTTTGTCAGCCAGAATATGGTTCAGAGCCACAGAGTAATAGAACTTGGTAGGCTCAAGCTCTTTTAGGCTCCCTTCTGAGATTCTGGCTATGATCTGCCCAAGCTTGCAGGTCTGAAGCAGTTTTTAGGGTCAGTCCAAGGTGAAGTGCACCATGTTATTTACATTTCTACATCCTTGGATGCAATTAAAAGATACGGCATGAGTGAAGAACAGAAAATCAGGAGGGGAATTCTAGATCACTTGAGGCTGCAGCATGTAAATGCTGGTACTTTCACACTTTCCTGATGCAGGGTTCCCAGTCCTGGTGCTTAACCTGAGGCAGGGAGAGCAATAGCAGCTGTTCCTTTCCTGCTGACTTGAACACAGTGTAAGTGGTGGCCCAGTGGGTGTTAAATACATCACTCAAGCTCCTCTGAAACCTGAACTAAATACTCAGCTGGTCGCCCAGTGTGGAAAAAAAAATTAAAATGACTGAGGCTTGCAAATCTATGTAGAGACTGCCACTCCAAATTTAAAAAGTCAGGTTTTGTGCCCTGTTCTGCAGTAATAATTAGATGCTTTTTCCTTTTTGAGGTTTGCAGTCCAACCTCTTCAAGCATTGGTTTCACAATTACTACTAAGCATGAATGGCTGGTTTCCAACTTAGAATAACTTTACATGCTCCAGAGAATGCCATTACCTTTACCCAATTCTGTGATTAATTACTGTAACAAATTATTACTGTAACTGTTGGGATAATGACAACTGTAAAATAGAATATCTGTTGGGTTAGCAGAAGCAAACAGAAAATAATGAACTATGTGCCTTGCTCACATCTCTAGAGCATAGGTCTGTACCATGCCTGTTGTCAAAAGAAATCCATTATCCTTCTCTTAAATCACATTTACTTCATTGCTCCTGCACAGAATTGAGATGTGCTTTTTTATCCTACACAGAGCAGTTTCACCCTGGAAAATTAATTCATACTTTGTTTTAATTGGGTTGGGTTTTGTCAACTTTATGGATACACTGGGGTTAAGAGACATGAATTTACTTCTCTTTCTTCCCCCCAGCCTCTTCAGTGCCTGTCTTTTCGAAAGATTTAGGTAACAACAATGAACAGCTGGCAGAGTTGGGCTGCATTTGGCCTGGTGGTGTAGCAGGGAGGGACTTGGTTCCCCTTCACAGGGGTAGGAGCTGCCAGGAGTGAGTGTTTCCAGCCCTGTGTGACAGTGCCTCTAGCAGGGACCAAGGAACCATGACTGTCCAGACCCTGAGCAGGGGGTGCAGCAGCTCACCCTGTTGAGAAGGGGAGAGGGTTGGATTTTGCAGAAAACAAAGCATTTTCTACATGACAACAAGGAAAAGTGTTCTGCCTCAGAATTAGAGCTCCATCTCTTGCCCTCATTCCCTTTCCTGCCACCACTGCCACTGGCTTCAGTGGTATGTGCTGGCTGCCCTTCTCTTGGGTTTAGCCCTTTCTGCTTGAATACTGTCTTCATGGGTTTTCCTGGTCCTTTCACATTGTCTGGGTCTTTTCCTGGTTTTTACATCCCTCTTGGAGGAAGATTTGGTATCTACTACTGCTGCTGGATGGGGACAGTGTGCAGCCACCTCTGCAGGTCACATTTAACTGGTACTGGGGACTGCAGTGTCTCAGTAGAAGCAGGGAGAGTACTGGACAGTTTCACATTTTTGTTTCCATACAGTAGCAAAACAGTGTTGAATTCATGATGCAGAGGAGAATGCACAGGAAAATTTATGTGTTTTCTGAATTTAAAGATATAAATTACATCATCTTATGGGTCTTATGATGTATTAGGTCAAAACTTGCTTATTTTGGGATCTGGTTCTTTGTTTGCTATGTATTTCTATGCATGTTTTGTCAGACTTTAAGCATGACTTCCTTAAGCCTGGATTATGCAGAAAATCTATGTGACACTGCATCATGTGTTGAACTCTGAACATCCTGCTTTAATCTTATCATGTTATCTCATATTGTTATGCTAGTTTACTGCTGACCAAATTGCTACGGTGGCTCATCTGAGACCTATTTAAAATTAAAAATGCTTTATCAATACAAATAAAACCCCTTCTTTTGCAGTTAGGAATGTTTTTGTGCTTTTTAATTAATACAAGTATTGAAGAGTTATTTGGTTTCTGATGCTATATTTGGCATTCCACAGCCACATGATTTTAATGATATATAGTTGAAATGTCTTTTGAAAGCCTCTATAATAAAACTAGAAGAGAAATTAGATTACCTCTGAGACTTAAAAGAATTGTTGAAGAATTTATTAGAGCAATGTTAAAGTATGCTGTAAAATGAGTCATGTTAGTCTCAAAATTGATCTGGGATATCTGGGGATTCAGAATGCTGTACTGCTCAGATTAATTAAAATGTAGTCAGCTGAAGCCTTCACTATAATCAAAATTGTTCCTCAGAGTTATACCTTCATTACAGTCCTGGTGTAGCCTTCCAGTCCTGACCATTGCTGAACTAAGTAATTAGTTCAGTTTAAAACAAAAACAAAATTATAAAATGACCATGACAGTACTTAATGTATTGTTTGGGTTTTTTTATTGCTATGCCTGGGCTCTGTTTGATATCATTAATCATATATAGCCATTCTTTCTGCTCCCAAAGACAAAGTATCTCTGATGTGAGGGTTATGCTGATTCCCATATTGTAAGACATGGAATATTTTACAGTTGCTGTTTTCTGTAACTTTGTCTAAGGCACTGATCTCCCTCTGCATATGTGCTGCCTATCTCATCCCTGCTGTGCTGTGGATAGTGTTCTGCTACACAGGGGTTTCCTTATCAGCAGCTCTGCAGTAAGTCAACAAGGTGGAGACTGCATTTCCCAACAGGGTCTCGAAGGAAGAGCTCACATCATGTGAATTTGTACAGGATACCAGAGGACATCTGCCTTACAGAGCTATCTCCAGAGCTCAGACTTCAGGACCTAGATAAAGCACTGCTTCTGTCTCTCCTACCCCATGTATATTCTGGCCCCAGCTTTGCAGAGTCTGTCAGCAGTTTGTCCTTGAGCTGGATGCTGTAGTGAAACCCTCTGGATAAGGCTAACCCTTATCTTTCTCTTGTGTCATGTCAGGAGCACTCTCCCAGAAGCTGCTGAACAGCAAAGACATGACAAAGAAGCTTTTGATTGTGGCTGTCAGTACTGGAACCTGGAGATTGTAATTCAGAATCAAAATGCATCCAACTGAGTTGTGGCTCTGACAGAGTGAACCCCGAATTTGTTCTTTGTATTAATGATCTGAATGCAACTGGTTTGGATTCTCAAAAATACTTGTAAAAACACTCATGCTTTTTAAAGTGTTAAAGAAGGGGATTTCATGTCCTTTCTGCCAGAATATAAGAAACAACTATTATACTGTCCTATAGCACTTCCAGAATCCCACAGAACTTTTCATATGTTATTTAGGCTCCAACAAACCCCATTAAGGGATATTTCTATGTCTCCTTTTTTTTTTTTTTCCTGCAGTAAGACAAACTGAGGTGGAAGAAGTGCTAGTGGTTTGCTAAAGGCTGAGCAGTCCCTCTCAATGCATCAATGCATACTCCCAATCTCTTTAGTATAACAAAGCTCAGACATGCACCTGACTTCCAGTGCAGTTTTCCTGGCACTTGCAGCTGCCAAGCAGTGTGGTACTGAAGAGTACCTCAGTGTTCCAGTGGATTTCTTGTCCTGTGCTTAGTTGTGAGCATGAAGATTTATTGTGCTTTGAGTAGACAACAGTCAATTTGCCACAGTTAAAAGTAATATTCTGTAATGCAAGACATGAAAACCAATATTGGAAATCTTTCTGTCAGTCCCAACACTTGTATTGGACTAAAAGAAAATGCAGATGATGGGTCTATTCCTCTCCTCAGGGCACACAGTTTTCTGCAAAGAGATATTACTCCACCAGCAGGGGACCCTATGGAAAAATTGTGTTGCTGGGTTTTTTTTTCCTTGCTATTTTTGAGAGATGGATTTGTGAAAGCAGGTCAGACAAAGGTTGGGGTTATGTGCCTGGTTGTGAGTATCAACTTTGATTTTTTTCCCTGTTCTTATTACAAGTAAGTCTCAGGGGAAAGTACTGTTTAGCTGAATGACTATAATTATTTAATTGTTTGCTTAATTATAGCTTTGTGATTTTTCTGTGTCTATAATTATTTCTCTTTGCTATACAGCATATATTGGCATATCATCATCCATCCCTTCCCAAAAAGTATATTCAAAAGTTGTGGCAATAGTCACTAAAGGTTTTGAAAGAAAATTTCAGTGCAGGATTTAAGGCAGAGCTCCTTCAGCAGTTGTAGCCACCTGTTTTCATACCAAATTCTGTGCTCCTCCCTTATGCAGGTATACACACAGAGCTGTACCCAAGTACTCACAGACTGACTCCAAGTGCTACCTTTACCCTTCTCACATTCTTCCAAGCCCCTTTTGGGTGTCCCTGCCTCGATGCCAGCTGCAGCACCAGGTGTGCATTGATGGTGGTGGATGGAGGTGAGTCTTGGGTCCTGCAGGTTGACTGCAGAGCTGTGTAGCATTGGTGCTGTGGCACCTGGCAGGACCCCTTGTTAAAGGTCCTTGTTTCAGTGTGAGTTGAGATATGCTTTGACTCTCCCCAAAATCCCAGCTTGTTTCATCTGCTCAGCAGGGAGGGAGAAAAATCCCAGGGTTGTTTGTTGTTTGGTTGCACCAGAAGAAAGCCCCCAAGGCAGAAGGTAAATACAGTGAGTGGAGCAGAGGATCTGACTGCTGGTGGGACTTGTCCCCCTAGTGCTGTTTGGATTTACCCATCTGGCTCTGGCCCTGCTTACACCTGTCAGCTGAGAGGGACAGTGCCAAAGCAAGGAGGGAATGAATGTCCTCTTGGAGCTTTGCCTGGCCAGCTGGCAGCATACATCATCAGCCGAGCTTTCCCTTCCTCCTCCACAGCCTTGGACATATCATCCAACATGTATGGCCATGCCCTCCCACCACAAGGGAGGAAGGTGGGTTTCAGCCCCATCAACCCCTCTAATAGAAATGAAGGGTTTCAGTCTTTCTTTCTTTCTTACATGAGAGGAGAAAAAAAATTTCCTCCTTTTAATTTTATTTTTTTTTTCTCTTGTATGGTGGTCTTCACTAGAATGGACATATCGTGCCCATTGGAGACCACGCCTTAACAAGATAAAGCTAGCTCATGGTAACAGAATTTTTTAATGGAGTTTTATGAGGAGAGAATAGGAAGAGGAGGAACCCTCCAAGTAGGATTGGCTCCAGAAAGAGGTTAGAAGCAGGCTGAGGTTTGTCTGCCTTAGAATATGAGGCCTGTTCACTCAGATGTGCTTCTTTCTAGCTTCTTCTGGTAATGCCATGCCCATATTCATTGTCATACTGCCATTTTCCAAAGCTGTCATCCTGTCATCCCCATGTCAACAAACTTCCCACCAGTTTGGGTGACAGATACATTTTAAGCTCTGTTCCTATGGGGAGGGTGTGATGACCCTTCCTTCAAAACAAGCCAGTCCCTGTCTGCCACTGTAACGCAGCAGTGCTCCTGTCCGTCTGCTAGGGGGGTGTTTGGGAGCACTGCATCAGTAAGCTCACTCACAGCACTACTGCTTTTTTTTAAGCCAACCCTACATCCCTGATGTCTTTAATATTGATGGGGGAATAAGTAATATTTTCCATGTGCAAATGGAGAATAATACCCCAAAGTGTCACAAAAACTAAGTTGATTCATTAAGCAATAACTTTAGGCAAAACCTGAACATTTAAAATTTTTAAAGATGTATTTTCCCCCTTTTCTATCAGTGTAAAACTACTGTTTATAAAAGATTGTTGGGATCTTAGACTGCACTAGATGCTTTTATACTGTGACACCTTTTACTTGCTGATAAATTTGAAAAAGGCATTTGCAGTGCTTCAGTAACCCCCCTTTAACAGCCTCTTCTTCAGGTTCTCGCAGTATAAACCTTCTGGATAAATCTGAGTTACCACATGCAACACAGCCCAAGTTGGTTCCATGGCATCCTACCATAATTTTCATTTGTTAAACAGTCTTAGGACTGCTAGGAAGGTATTTTGTGTGAAATGGATGGTGTTTGTTACTTCTGTCAAATAAACTTAACACTTAAGACTCCAAGAATAAATTACGAAGCAAAATCAGAAGTAAAAGATGAGAAGATCTTTTACGTAGTTGAGAGTAAGCAAAATTAGATGTTTTTTTCAGCAGATAAGACTTTTGCCAATTTAGAATGTTTTACAGCCTGATGCATATCATCATTTAACCAGCAGCTATATTAAAAAAAGACAACCTGAAATAAGTACAGGAATTCACCCAGTCACCTTAGCTGAACTCATGGTGACTTCTCTTGCTCTTTGCCAAATTTTAATCCAGAATCCATCTGCCTTTCTTCAGTTGCTTCTGCTAAAGCTTTTATGTAGTGATTATGTTGTGAAGAATGTTTTGGTGCTGTCCCATCAGTATTTGGACCTTTGGATCAAGTGGACCTTCCTACCCAATTTTTTTATGTTACCATTCCTGTGGTCTTGCTGAGGTCATGTTGTATTAGAAAGTGTGTGCGTGTGCCAGTGCTAAATCCATGGCTCCAGAGTGTCTTTACATGACAACATTCTCCTCGTGTTGGATCCACACTACAGTATCATGATGGCCATGTGACCTGAAGTGTGTTAGGATCTCCTAACAGACAGATATGCAATGATGTATTCTGTCCAGAGTTTTTTTTTTCCTTAAGAATCACAACATTTTAAAATGGTGCTGAGAAAAATTGTTAAGCCATATGTGTTTTTAAAAAGAGAAGCAATGCTGAACCAGTGTATAGCATACAGTGGAAAGGAGACCAAATACAACATGATCTTAATACTGCCTGTACTCTGGAGCTGAGCAACTTTGGAACTATAAAGGGATTTGAGCACATGTTCATTGATTATTATTTTTTTACTTATATCTGTGCCATTTGCAGCAAGCCTTGTATCGCAAACTTGCTGCTATGCATGCTCATATTGTGCAAAATAATGTGGCTGAAACATCACTCAGCACATCTAAATGCATGCCTGTATCTGTGACCAATGTGCATATAGCCACACGTTTGGGGTTCTCTCATTTTCAGAATGATAGTCTATTGGCATGGCTGTGTGCTTTGTACAGTAATTTAAGCAGGTAAAAATCAGATAGTGTATATTCTATTACACATGCTGTTACTCTTTTATTTTCCCATTTCTTATAGACAGTGATAATGAGAATTGATATTTTTACATGGAGAATTTCATTATCCAAAAATACCCTTAATGCTGACATGCAGAACTGGTGTAGCAGAAAAAGCATATCTGATCCAAATCATTAATTGAGCTGTAATTACAATGACAATACAAAAATGAAGCAACCTTACCTTAGCTCAGGAGAGTCTTTTTGCTCTATCCCAGGCAGTTTCCTCCCCTTATTCAACTGAAAAGGGAAAATCCACTTAAATAAAGAAAGATAAGGACTAGAAGAATGAGGGATTTAAGGAGTTCTCATCTGAACTGCTGATCCACTTTTTTTAGCAAATTGCACAAAACCTCGATCCAGCAGTAGCTCAGAGCGACTTTCCTATTCTTGTATGTTCTGTGGGCTGAGAATCTGCAAGAATAAACCTGAGACGGTGCTGCAAGAGAGAGACAGCAGGGGAGACCTTGGCACGGAGTTGGACACAACTCTAAATATAGCCCAACCCACTATCCTCTTCATACTCTGAAGGCAGATGACCTTGTCAGAAAACTGACCTCCCAGTATGTCCCCCTCTTAGTAGAGAGGATCTAAGGGAACAGGACTGAAGCATAAAGGGACAGAAAAGGAATCCACCATCTGCTTGCAGCAAATGAATTTAGGTATGGGCTCTTATTTTCCTGGTAGTTAGAACTGATTGACTCATGATGCGCTTTATTTGATCATTTAAACAAATGAGCTGCATGTCAGTTCACAAAAGGCCTGTACAGATGAGAGGTTGCATTGTAATTGTTAGTCTTAAATAGAGAGCACTGACATAGATGACAAGCCCGATGCCTTTCCTCCTCTCAAAAACCTTAATGTATCAGAGTGTGCAGTATTGCCCTAAATGCTTCTCACTATAAAAAATTATCTCTCCTTTTACTTCCTCTTACAGTACGTAAGACTTTTTGGAAATGTGAGTTAAATCCACAAATGTATATTCTGGTAGTGTATACATTTGGGATGCTGGGATAGTTTAAAAGGGAACAAGAACCTGCAATATCAGAGATCAAACTGCAAAGAAATGTGAAGTATATGCAGAGGAGGAGGAAGCAAAGAATAAGACGAATAGAAACATAACCCTTGTGCCTTAGATAGGGAACTGGTTTTCAACAGATGTTTTATAATCTGGGGAATTTGCCACTCTAACTCTGTGTGGCAACATGTCAGGGTATTTAGTTCTTAGCCTGAAGGAGATTTTAACTTGATATGAGTCAACCTGATACTCTGTCAAACAGAGACCCGATACTTCTATGTCATATGAAGGCTTCTAAATAAAAAAAAAGCTGCAGAAATCAAAGCAGCTCAAAATGTCAACTTTCATTTTGTGTGTAAAGACGGGTTAGGTGAGTTGGGTTGGGATAAAAGACTCTTTGCAGTGTTGTTCTTCACTGGCATATATTATTTGGTGGTGACATCTATCTGCTACATGATATGCATGCATGCAGCTTTCCATGTACAGAGAAAACCTGAGAAAAATCAGGACCGTGATAACTGCATAAGACAGATGTGTGCAACTGCAAAATATCCATGAGCCAAAAAGGTGGGAACAGTATCAGTAGTCAGTAAAGTAGCAATATGTCTCTGTGAACAATAATTTATGCTGTTAAGTTTTTGTGAAGTGTGCTATATATCCTTTTAATTGCAGCCTACTATTTTTGGCAAGTTCCACTGTGTAATTTTATCATGATCTACAGACTTGAAATGCACAGTATCAGCCTGACTCTCTGTGTTACCCTCACAGCAAGAACTGCAGCTGTGAGCCGCAGCTGCTTCCCAATAGAGAGAACAGTAAAAAACCACGAATCACTGGCAGTATTAAGGGAGACATCACATCTGGGACCATACTACATTCCTGGCTAAAACTCAGTCATAGTCAGACCTAGGGTAGACTGTTGCCTCTGCTGAGGTGTGACGA